>JANEYF010001281.1:1412500-2012500 GCA_029963845.1 Rhamnusium bicolor | reverse complement strand
CAATAGCTCAAGATCGCCTGTCAAATACAGGGTGAGTCAGTTTTTTGTAGACAAACTTTAACAGACGATAGAACACATGTTTTTAAAAAGAAAAGTTCCTATAAACATATGTCGTAGAACACTTCGTTTCCGAGATACAGGGTCTTGAATATAATTTTTTTTTCTCGAATTTTCATTATAACTTATATAAACGAATGCTTAGATTTTTTCCATGTTTGGGGGATAATGCCTATTGATTAAGGGGCATAAAACAAGCTTATCGCTTATGTTCAAAAACTTGCACAGTGGCGGAATGGAGGGGGTGCTCAACCCCTTTTTTAAACAGAACTTCTACACCAATGACTATTTTTTAAAAAAACTGTTATTTTCATTATCTACATACAGTTTAACAAAAATAATGTCCTTCTTCTCTTTCGAAATTCCTGTGCGTTTCCGAGTTATTTTGATTTTTAGTGTTTGATGTGGTACTAAATTAAGTAATTTATTCAGGGTGAGTCAGTTTTTTGTAGACAAACTTTAACAGGAGATAAAACACATGTTTTTAAAAAGAAAAGTTCCTATAAACATATGTCGTAGAACGCTTCGTTTCCGAGATACAGGGTGTTGAATATAATTTTTTTTTTTCTCGAATTTTTTTAAGTATGTATTTGTATGTATTGTATTTGAGTATGGCGTGATATAACAAATATTTATTTTGACTACATTGGAAAGAGATAAAGAATAAGAGATTTCGGCTTTTTAGAATCCTTAACAAACCATATTTAGGTAGGTTTCGTTGAAAGAATTAAATATTTAGCCGATAATTGATAATAAATAAATTACTTAATTTAGTACCACATCATACACTAAAAATCAAAATACTCGGAAACGCACAGGAATTTCGAAAGAGAAGAAGGACATTATTTTTGTTAAACTGTATGTAGATAATGAAAATAACAGTTTTTTTTAAAAATAGTCATTGGTGTAGAAGTTCTGTTTAAAAAAGGGGGTTGAGCACCCCCTCCACTCCGCCACTATGCAAGTTTTTGAACATTCTTATCGCTTGTTTTATGCCCCTTAATTAATAGGCATTATCCCCCAAACATGGAAAAAATCTAAGCATTCGTTTATAAGTTATAATGAAAATTCGAGAAAAAAAAATTATATTCAACACCCTGTATCTCGGAAAAGAAGCGTTCTACAACATATATTTATAGGAACTTTTCTTTTTAAAAACATGCGTTCTATCTCCTGTTAAAGTTTGTCTACAAAAAACTGACTCACCCTGTATATCGCTTATTTCAATAGAAAAACGTTTTTTGGCAGAGTTGAAGAAAAATGATTTATTTTCATTTTATGAAGAAGAAATCAACCATTTTGCTAGTTGTGAAAATCGCAGGTTACCACTGATTTATAAAAATATTTAGACTACACCAAGGATTAATACAGTTACTTAGTTATTATCTTAGAAGAAATATTTATTTACGTTATTTATTTTTTAGAAAATATTTTTTTATGTAACTTCTTTTTCAAAACTATTTTAATTTTTATTAAAAGTAATAATTTTACACTCTGGCAGTGATAATGAATACAATTTTTTTGTTTGTAGAAAAACACTTTTATTTAGCTTTTTTTTTCAAAACTATTTTGTTGTTTTGTAGAAGTTATAATTTAATTATAAGTGGGATAGTGGGGCTACTCTGGCGATCAACCCACGACAAAAAAAAATGTAACGCGCCGTTGTATTACCAAGGGTGGTGGGGAAATGTACAAATTGTAATCATATTGAAATTTAGTTGACTTTTAAATTTCAAGCCTTCTCTGTGGACAATATCACGAGCCGCCACTGGTTGTATTGACCATCCCTTCATTTTGTAAACAAAATATGAAGCAAGCAAATAAGTGCGTTTTATTAAAAATTTAAATTCTTTGTGCGTTAGGGGACCTTGTATTTTATTAAGTCAATATTCTTTATAAAGCATGAAAGTTGACATAAAGAGAAATTAAAAAAAGTCTAGAGTTTAAGAAAATACTGATAAAATATTCATAACCCGCGCAGGTACATACTAATCGAGCGAGTATGTTCAATAATTCATTAAAAAGGAAATACATTTTTATGGAAAACCCCTCGTGTTGTTCCCCAATTCTATTAACTAACGTCTGGTTGTTAAACGAGAGAGAGAGAGAGAGAGCTGGCTCTCGAGCACTCCCATTTCGTGTCGAATAATCCATTTCCTGAAATTGAAAATACAGTCATATTTTCGCACTAAAATCCGCTTCATTGTTATTACACATGCATTTAAATTGGACTTTTGCGTCGCATTGCATTTATTTGTATAGACTCTAAGCAGTATTTACCAGTCGCTATTATTTTGCAGTTAACATAAGAGCGGATCTATATAATAAAAAGTATAATTTTTATTGTTCGTAAGCCGTTATGGCTAGTAAACTCTTTTGATATCGCATCCACATAATTGAGTTTGCCAAGAAACTCTAAGCGAATGCTCAGAAGGAAATTGAATGGCGCTTGAAGGATGTACGCGATTCCTAAATTATTTAGATTTGTTTCTTGTGGAATTTTATAAAAGCTTAGTCTATAAATAGTAAATTATATCGGACGAAGAATGAACAAACGCCAATGATAAGCAACGGCGGGTATACGAAGGGGCAAACCCATTTGCTTATGTTTTTGGTGTCGGTTAAAAACGTCACCAGTACAAATAGTGAGTCTTGTAAAAATTAAACTAAATTCCCATTGAAAACATTGTGATCATGAATACTTTCGACCTCGAGATTTCGATGAAAATATACTGTATATGTGTAATTAAGGCACATCATACATTCGAGGGAATAAGAGTCAGAGTGCATACCTACAAGAAAACAGCGAAGAACCCCAAGAAATTGTTGATGCAGCTTCTACGGTATTCTAAACTTATTACTAGAGTTGGCAAAAATGCGCCGCAGGACATAGGCGTAGACATCATAATAAGTGTAATAAAAATAATTAACTAGTAATAAAAGCAATAAACTGTCACAATTTATGACAATGTATGCACAACTTACCCTCTTAACTAGATTTTTTTGTACTTGCTATTAATGCATATAGCTCTGGAAAACCTTGTCGAATTGTTTCTGCCATAAGGTGAAAAGCATGCACTTTACACGTAATATGTACCAACCTACAACCGTGTTCTTGAATAGAATGGCCCATCAAACGCATTGTCGCGGCACCATCGGTCATAAACATCAACACTTGACTTTTTGACAGGTCATATTTATCTAACGTCTCCAGCACCGCCCGCGTAATTGTTTGGTTAGTACACTCAGTTAGTCTCTTGCTAGCTAGTAACAGTGGAAATGTCGGTTTAAGAGGTTCCAGTACATGTACTATAACATTTAAAATAAGTTTTTTTTTACAGTCTGTCGTTTCGTCAACACATAACCACAGACGTGTATTTTTTAGTACACATTTGATCTTATTTACAATGTCCTCGGTTACAGTTGGTACACACTTACGCAACGTTGTGCGACTTGGTAACGTCACCTTGGGATTGCATTTATTCCAGAACTCCTGAAATGGTTGTTTATCGAGTATGTGCAGCGGAATATCACAGGCAATCAGCATTAAAAGTAAAACGAACATAAACTGTGTTGTCGAACACACGCCATTTCTTACTTTCTTATACCTAATATAAGTATAGTAATCGTGATTTTTTTCGACCTCGAGTGTCGAGATTTTGATTGATATAATATACGTCTTGAACTATCCTGAATCCATTCTGACTATTTTCCGAATGATGTCTGTCGGTGCGTGTGTGTGTCTGTGTGTGTGGATGTGTGCGTGGATGTCTGTGTGTGGATGTGTGTGTGTGTGTGGATGTATGTGTGTGTGTATGTGTGTATCCGCGATAACTCAAAAAAATGCTAATGGGAGACATTCCAAATTTGACAGTTAAGATTTTCAACAACATTTTAGGTGACACATTAAATTTGGTGAATGTGGTACCACCAGAAGAGACATAATGAATAAAAGAAGAAAAAAGGTACAATTTCGAGAAAAAAATTAAAAATTTTTTATTGTTTTTCTGGACGAATCTCGACGAATTATAATGAAAAAACATAACTTCATGAAAAAATCTGTCCGCATGTCTGTAGTACCGCGATAACAGCTGCGGTTTTTGAGATAAAGCTTTCAAATTTGGTACACTTGTTCTAAAGGCCAAAGACAATGAAAAATTCGGTGATGAGCAACGGGACCCAAACTTTTCTGTATTTGACTACAAAAAAGTATGTTTTTGATGAAAGATTATAAATCATGTCTACTATATCAATCGAACTTTTTCTAAGTACTTAAATAAAGCTGATGTATATTGAAATATTTTACACATTTGGCCTCATAAAATGGGGTTAGGATAAATTTAACAGTTTGACATTTGAAAGGTCTAAAATACTAAAATATATGACATGAATTGTTATTGACAGTATCGAATGACGCTGATAATTAATTATTCAAAAATTTTAATGAAATATTACAAGGTACGCTATTAAAATTTCATTGAGGTAAGTGAAGAATTAAATAAAATGATTTTTTTAGATCAGGATGATATATAGTGGTATAAGAAAGTTATGTGCTGGCCACGTCAGATATTTTTAGTTTTATATTGTACAGAATTTACGTGACGTATACAATCACGTTTGTCCCAGCACATCAGTTCTGTCTCGCACACCTTACAAATTATTATAGCACCATTGTAGAATAAATCCGGGAATTCACGCCTCGCTATCCCTAGACACGCCTTCTCTATTCCAAACCCCACCGCGGCCGTAAAGTCAATTTTTATTTTCAAAATAAAAAAATCATTATTTTGAGCAGGTTTTTTGGATTTTTTTCTGTGTACATGCAATCGCCCACATGTTCTCTGTAAACTGACTTTCTTAATTATTAAAAATTATTTATGTTTTATGAATTATAATGCATTGTTTGTTTCTGTGCAGGAAAATGCCTCCATACATAATGATTAAAGGTGAAAAATGACATGAGCTGCCACAACACCGGCAACCAGGAGAGCCCAGCCTTACCTGGACGGTATTGTCGGCCTGGCTGGATACCATTTTTTGTCAACTTCGTCCCTCATGTTATATTGTTTGTTTTTATGTATTTATATGTGAAATAAATAAAATAAAAAGTATTATTAAATATGATTTGAAGGAAACAACTACTCAACGGGCAAATACCCCCACTTGCATTGAATTACACCTTCAAATCATGATAGATCGATAGCCAATATCATTTGTCAATTCCTAACCAGACCATGATATTGGCTATCGATCTATCATGATTTGAAAATCATATTTAATAACATTAGTTTAGTCCACCTGGGTTCGAAATCGATCTATGTCTGGTTAGGAATTGACAAATGATATTGGCTATCGATCTATCATGATTTGAAGGAGTAATTCAATGCAGGTCGGGGTATTTGCCCGCTGAGTAGTTGTTTCCGTCAAATCATATTTAATCACATTAGTTTAGTCCACCTGGGCTATGGGTCGCCGTTCTCGGTACTTGCTGTGATGCAAGTCGCTATCCGCTATCCCAAGATGGGGGTTGCCATTTAAAAAAATTGCCGATGACGTCATAACTTTTTAAAAAAAGTATGTAAAAAAAATTTTTTTTAAATAAACAAATTAGGAAATGAATTTAAAAATCGACGTGTCTAAGCGAATTTTTGTCACTTGCTTTGTAACGATTTTACGGAATTTATTCCAACCTTTACGTGCTCACTGTATAAAATAGGAAATAGCGCTGACTAAATTGGAATTGGAATTGGGAATTCACTGATAAATTTATTCACTTTGTCAGCATATGGCCGCTTTTTACCCTTAGGCAGGTCTGACATACTTTATTATTAAATTAATGTCACAAATACACAAGGAGAGGAATAATTTACGTTGTACACATCACGTGGCATAACAGTAGACTAAAATCAAATGTTAGTCTTTGCTAAAACAGTAAACAACGCAACACATCCGGAATTATCTTTACTGGGCCACTGGCTTCCAGGGCTCGTTAGGGCTCGCCCTGAAAATTGTCAGCTCACCCAGTAAATATTCATTTTCCAGTCTTGTTACGTAAATAACTATTATTTTGGATAAATGAAAAAAATGTATAAAAACTCAAAATATAATGAAAACTTAAATATTGAATAATGTAATAAAATAACTCCTTTTGCTACAACAAAAAATGTTATTTACTCAAAAACCATGCCCGACGGAAAAGTTTTGTTTGCAGCACAAAAAATATAAGAATCAGCTCCTTATTTCCATTTAACAGAAAAATGTTTAAATTTGTCGACCAGTGTTAATTTTCAAATCCGACTGTCTACTTACCGTCACTGGTATGTTATGTTAGTTAAGGTGCCGTCGGGAAAAATTTTGCTGATACATACTCTCTCCAAACTTCGTGTATGGCTTCATTGGACCTAGTCTGACAGCATTTTCCTCTATCATTTTTTTTTGTTTTTTGGGGCGTTTTCCCGCTAGATTTTACGAAACATGTCATTTTGACGGCATATAAAAAATGTATAGATACTGTTATTTTCCCAAGTAGAATAGCTTAAAAAAGTGAATTGAAACGTGGAAAAATAATTGTCAAACAATAAATTTGGGTCATTGGGCGTGTCCGCTATCTCGAACATGTCGGAAAAACGACTATAAGAAAATTTATTAATAACCAGCTGATTTTCGCTGCATTAATTTATTAAAACATACAAAAAACAAGTTTTCATATTGTCTGACGAAAATTATTTTCCGATTTCCCAGTCTGACGCGTCAAAGTTGTCGGTTTCATGACAGCAAAAAAATGTATTCATAAAATTTTTTTACAAATTTTTTTGATTTTTAAATAAAATTTATAATACGATTAAAAAATTGTCTGACGGTGAAATAAAGCCTTTTAGTTGGAAATGTTAAATAAAAGGTTTTTCTATGTGGTTATCAAGCTACGCTTGGAGGTTACATTCATATGTATATATTGAGGCTATATTTATAAATAACAAGCTGATTTTTTCAATATAGCTTAATAAAAATAAATCAAATCCAATTTTGTAACTGTCTGACAAAAAGGTGTTTTCCAGTTTTTCAGTCTGACGCAAAATTGCACACTTAAATTGAATTCATATATTTACCGAAAATGGATTGTTTTTTCATTTATAAAAGGTACTTTGTTATAACTAATATTGTAAAGTGTTATCTTATAGCTTGTTTCAAGACCTTTAATTTGGGCCCCGGATGAAAATTTTCGGACTAGTAGTACCGGAGATATAGCGATTTTAAACGTACTAAAAGACAATTTTTCGCTACTTTTTTTCTACAAAAAGTTTTACGTATTTTTCAATATTATCGAACTTAAAACTTGGGTAAGTCGAATTCAGATAGTCTAAAAGAGTTCAAAAAAATTCAAAATAAAGATTATAAAATAAGTAAGTTGAAATACTACTTTTTTAACCGTCTTCTCGACTAAACGAAATTTCATTTTTTTATCGCCCTAACTTCGACGGCCGCTATTGGAAAATTGTTTTTTTGTCAGACTCTCGTTATGCCCCACTGTATTTATCAGACACTTATACCACAAATTAAATACCTATTTTCTGCATATAATTTTCCAATGTCTGAAGGTTATGAATAAATTTTTTTGCTGACAACTTTGACGCGTCAGACTGGGAAATCGGAAAATAATTTTCGTCAGACAATATGAAAACTTGTTTTTGTATGTTTTAATAAATTAATACAGCGAAAATCAGCTGGTTATTAATAAATTTTCTTATAGTCGTTTTTTCGACATGTTCGAGATAGTGGACACGCCCAATGACCCATATTTATTGTCAGACAATTATTTGTTCACGTTTCAGTTCACATTTTTAAGGTATTCTACTTGGAAAAATAACAGCATCTATACATTTTTTATATGCCGTCAAAATGACATGTTTCGGAAAATCTAGCGGGAAAACGCCCCAAAAACAAAAAAAAATGATAGAGAAAAAATGCTGTCAGACTAGGTCCAATGAAGCCATACACGAAATTTGGAGAGAGTATGTATCAGCAAAATTTTTCCCGACGGGCACTTTAACTATTGTGGTGCCGTCCACGAACTGATAAAAAAATAAATTCTTTTCAGATTCACTAGGAATTACACGAAGACGTCTTTGACAGGGGAGTACAATTTTGCGAAAAATGAACGAACTGAATGATGCACAAAATATAATCGATCTTTTAATTTTTAACAAAAGGCAGTTCCTAGTCTCGACAAATGTGAAGGTTTTATAAAAGTTAAATAAGTTCTTTGACAAGAATTGTGCCTGCGGCAATATACCTATTTATTCTCGACTGATTATATTTGCTCATATGACAAATAAATAAGAATCCCATTATTTAAACCAGGCTAGCAAACTTCAGTAATTTTAAGTTAGTTAATTATCATGTCAAAGCAACTGAGCATTATTTTAATAATGTATTCGCTTAACTACTACTAATATTCAACATAGTTTTGTTCCTGGAGTTTCACTAAATTAGTAAATAATGACAGGGGCAGCATTAATGAAAATTACACATCATATAACAAAGCAAATACTTTATTAAATTAAGGTCAAGCTTGCAAAAATATACTGGTGCTTGTGCTGTATTATTCTACTAGGTATGTTGTGCAGTGGGGTAAAATATAGCTTTGCACATTTTGGTGGTGTGCGACCACTGGCGGATCTAGACGAAAATTTTGGGGGTGGGTCGGAGCTATACCCATTACCCACATAAAAAATCGATAACACGAAATAGTTATTTATGATACAAGTGTTAAAAATGACTTTTTATTTTGTGAGTGGAGAAGTTTGCGAAACGAGCGTAAGCGAGTGGAGCAACTCCACGAACATTAAAAGAACAATAAAGTTTCTTTAAAAAGATTTCAAATCCTTTTAATGGTTACCTCATAATTCTAGTAATTTGTAGGATTTATGAAATAAATAAATCAAGTTTGCCCGTTGTTTAACACATGCTTGTCAAATGTAAAAAAACTATTGCAATATGATGAGTTCCAATATTAATTGTAGTCCAGAAGGAAGCGAATCGATTCCTCAAGAAATTGAAGAAGCAGCTACAAGGGCAACTTTAGATTTGTTGCCCACAAAATCCAAACAACAATATGAATTAGCGTACAAACGTTTTGTGGAATGGTGCGATCGGAACAATGTTGCAGGCAATGTTGGCCTATTTCGAGCAAAATTCTAAAATTTGGAAGTCTTCGACGCTTTGGGCACATTTTTCAATGATTAAGGCTATGTTACATGTCAAGAAAAATCAAGATATAAGTAAGTTTTATAAACTCATCGCATTTTTGAGGCGCAAAGGAGAAGGATATCGTCCAAAAAAATCAAAAATTTTTACACGCCAAAATATTGATAAGTTTATTGCAGAGGCGCCAGATGACAAGTATTTGATGTTTAAAGTAGCTGCTGTAATGGGTATACTAGGCGCGTGTCGCCGTGAAGAGCTTTGTCAAATGAGTTTAAACAATATTGAGGATTTAGGAAATACACTAGTGGTAAACATTCCAGATAGCAAGACTAGAGTTTCAAGAACCTTTACTGTTATTACTGAGACTTATATTGACTTATATCATAAGTAATTAGCATTACGTCCAGCTCATGTTAACCACCAACGTCTTTTTATTAAATACACTAGTAACAAATGTACGATTCAACCTGTTGGAACAAATATTTTTGGAAAGATGCCTACAGATATTGCAAGATTTTTGAAATTACCAAATAGTGAACTTTACACCGGACATTGTTTCCGTCGGACATCCACCAGCTTGTTAGCAGACTCTGGTGCAATTTTATGTACAATAAAAAGACATGGAGGATGGAAAAGTTCGAGTATTGCAGAAGAATACTTGGAAGATTCGTTAGAAAACAAAAAGAGGATTGCTTGTCACATTCTTCCAAATAATTGCCCTTCTTCTAACAATTCAGAAATAGAGCATATTAATAGTATTTCCTCCACTGCTTCAAGTTCAACTTCAACAATTTCTTCTTGTGAAGTAGCTTTCTCACAAGGGATAAATATTACTATTTGCTCCAATTGTACAATTAATATAAATATTTCTAAATAACTTGTAATTTTTTGTTAATAAATATATAAATGTCATTATGACAAACGACTTGTCATTTTACTTTTTGAAAAGTAAATCATGTGATCATTTTTAACGCGAGTTTATATAATATTACATTTTTAATTCAAGTATGCCGTGTTAAAAATTTAGTTTTTAATGGTGTTTGTAGAAAAAAAACCTTTTGGTCCAATGTTTTAGTTTTCGTTACAGAAATAAGTCCAAGAAGGCTGCATTTTCTGTTACACTTTAATTTTGTCGTTCTAAATAACGCACAGTGGTTCAAAAACTAGTAATTTTGGCCAAAAATAAAAAAAAAAACGAACCTTCCTAGAATCAAATCAAATTATTTGGAAATGCTAGTAGGATAATTACAGTACTCAGATATGTAAGTATTTGCTCCTATAAAAATTTATTCAATTACGTATAAGCCTTTAAACCGCGAAGATCTTTAACTGTTTTCTGTTGTACAATTAGTGGTAAAATAATCTCTTTCCATTTTGTTGCATTCCTCGGAATTGGAGACGTGCAAATACTTGAATATCAATTCAAAAGAAAGCTAAAAGTATGTATTTTAATGTGCTTATGATATTTTGTAAATACGTTCATCCGTTTTACTGTGTTACAATTTTAATTAACTGCTTGTAGAAGTACATTATTTTTTTTATTTCAGTTTTTTATTTGTTATCAAAAAATGTCTGCAATTTTCGAGTACTCATTTTAAAGCTTCAAGTATATTGTGTAAGGGCATACTGACACATTTTTCTTTTAGCCGCTTTTTCGTTAGAAAAAATATCTAGAGATAGCAAGTGCAAGTTGATTTTACAAAATGTTATGTGTTTTCTAAAAAATAAAACGCATATTGTTCATCAACAAAAATTTTTGTGAAATTATGTGCATTTTGGAAGTCAATATTGTAGAAAAAAAAGCACTTCTCGAAAAAATTAGTTTTATTCGCATCAAAATGGAAACAATCTGGGAAGCAAAATTTGAAACTACTTGCATCAAATAAATTAAATATGATTGAATAGTGTACTTTAGGAAAACACTAAGAATTATTTGGAAACATTTACATCAACACATCAAGCTCGAGATCGACCAGGAATTTTACAACAAACATCTCAAATCATATAGAAAAAATGTTACCAGAAATATTAAAACAAATCAAGACTTAAATCCGTACACTATAAGTCTTTGACGTTTTCCAAGAAAAAAATAAATTTATGTATATATATATATATATATATATATATATATATATATATATATATATATATATATATATATATATATATATATATATATATATATATATATATATATATATATATATATATATATATATATATATAGTTTGGAGATAATTTTTTTTTGAAAAATTAGTGAAACACGTCGACCTTGTTTCCAAGAGGGACATATTTTAATGTAATACTTGTATACCTATCATCATCCCTCTACCCTACACGGCTACCCCCTCCAAAAATTCAAATGACAAGGGGGGTCGAGTGATACATCTTTTGAAAGATCTTTCAATTCCCTACATAACTGTGTATTTTTTTTAACTTTTATCGATTCGTTCTTAAGGAAAATAATTTTATTTTTGATGATTACACACAATCGAAATCGTTTAAAAAATCTAAAATACACGGCACTGGGTATTGGAATTTATAAAAAAACTACATTTTTTAGTGCTCTCAAATCAACATGAGTTTTTTCGACAAAAAACACTTTCCTTGTCCGTTTAGTTTTAGAATAATAAAAGACTCATAAGTATTTGATAGTCCTTGAACATTAATTTGTTCACAACCAATTTTAAATCGAGATACATTTTACCAGAGTGAGTTCTCAAAATGGTTTATACCCTTCAGGAGAGAATAAAAATTGTCAGCATTTATTTTAAAAAGATAATTATTGTGCTAGAGCTACGGAGCGCATATTCAATAGAAATCACCCAGATAGAAGGGTTGGTTCTCAGTATGTTTTACAATTATTGACAAAATTTATGGAAACAGGTTCTGTAGGAAACAAAAAGCATGAACCTCAGCGACCGATTAGGAATGAAGCAGTCGAAGTGGCAGTTCTGGGTCATTTGCAGATGGATAATACTCAATCAATCAGGAAAGTAACTGAGGCTTCCGGTGTATCACGAAGCAGTGTTCATCGAATTGTAAAGGCCCACAAATTTCATCCATATAAATTTAAATTGGTACATAAATTAAACGAAGATGATCCCGATCGTCGGCTTGAATTCTGTGAGATTTTTAGTGAACAATTAAACGGTAATGCCAATCTACTGTACAATACGTGTTTCTCTGATGAATAGACATTTCAGTTAAATGGGGAGGTAAACAGGCACAATTGTAGGTATTGGAGTGAAACCAATCCACATTTGTTCATAGAAACTCATACCCAAAAGCCTCAGAAGTTAAATGCTTGGGCTGGCATCTTAGGGGATCACATTGTCGGGCCGTTTTTATTCCTGACAAGTTAGGAATTGAGGAGTTCTACTTGGTTTTTGAATATTTTTTACATGTCCAGTTTCACGAAATTTGTTTTCCATTTTACTGACTGTAGACTGTGATATTGCTAAGCAGGGTATTTATTATTAAACATTTCACAATCCTCCTCCTGAGTTATTGTTTTATTACAGCATCCAATCACAATTAGAATATCATTCTCTGAGTTTCGGATAAATGAACCATAATAAAGTTGAATAAATATAGAAATCTTATTAAATACACTGATGCAAAAATATTCCATGGCCTATTTGGTAGTTTCTTAGGACATGTTAATGGTGCTATTTATTTAGGTTTTTTTGACTAATTTTTAGGTATCTACTTCTGGTGGGTACAATTTTATATTAAAAGCTTTAAAAACAACAACAGATCAAAATTTTTCATTCTCAAAATAAATTTTCTCAGTAATTAATGTCCCAAAATTTAAATACTTTAAACTGTTGAAAATATAATCAAAATCCCTTTCAAACGAGGTGCTGCTTGACCCCCTTCCTAATTTAAAACTTTCGAGGGGGAGGGAGTAATAATTCAGAGGGGGGGTGAACGCGGGATATATTAATTTCATGCTAAAAACGGCAATATCAAATTAAAAAACGACCTGTTTCAGGATTTTTCTTAATGGTTCATAATTATGCTTATTATCAATTTATTCCATACATATGGACCGCACTGTATATTAATAATAAAATGGCAAATGTTACATGTTTTTCTATATTATTTTATATTTACTATGTATTTCCTTTGTATAATAGAAAATAAATTGACTTGCTAGGTAGTTCCATGGCGTGTAGTACATTAAACTTTTTTTAATATCACAGGGAAAAAGCTACTAGAATATACTTAATACGTAATTTTCAGTAAAACTGTGACTTACTAGCTCCGACAGAGTCATTTCTTTACGCGCTGTTAGACCAACAAAAATATTGGAATATTTTTTATATCAAACATTTTCATGTAAAGCAAACATTGGGGGGGGGGCTAAATCCACCAGTGTGTGAGCGACAAAGACTACTTTTTTTAACGGTCATAGAAAATATATATTATTTACTTTGAAATAAAAATCCATCTAAGTACGTTGGACCGGTTTCATTTTGTTAAATACAACAGTCGACATTTTTATTTTTTAGAAATAAGCATTTGAATTCTGTACATAATTTTGTGTAATATTATTTTGTAGGCTTTTTAGAACAACACATTATATTATAATTATTTTTTTTTTGAATTAAAACTACTGCAATGCACATTATTTTCCATTATGTTCATAAACTTGGGATTACATTTTAGTAAATCGAAAAAGTACCAAATGGGATACACGAGAAATAAATCATTTAAAATAAACATTAATATAAAATATACATAAAGTAATAGCTAATGGAATGCTATTTTAATTTTTGATATTTTTTATACGTGATTGCAGTTTGGATAGCACCAGATAGATGGGCTTCTACTATAAGAAGGCAAAAATAATATCCAAAGTCAAATTTGAAATTTCAAACCCTAATACAAAGCATATATTACTTTATCTCTTAATTTTCATGTAGAAATTCATAAGAACCAATCCCTGTGTAACTTAAGGTTCAAATAAAAATGAAAAAAGTTGTGTAAAATTCTATAAAATTTACTTAAATTAATGCTAATGCATAATGCATATTAGTAAGGAAAATCTCGATCAAACTAAAGGCAATTTATTTAAAATTACTTAATAAATTGAATCATGCAAACCATGCAGAGTTAAACGCACTTGCACGCAAAAAGATTATAGATTATAGATTAGCATGAATAATGAATATTTAACGTGTAATATGAACTTTATTGGATTATTAATGAAGAACAATTTGAAATTAAAGTTATTATATATACAGCATGTCCGGCGATGTGGTAGACAAGAGGACAAACGGACTAAAAATTTCATATTTCGAGGAAGTCATTCTTTATAAAAAAATTTGCTTGCTGAAAAAATACGATTGTCGATGAAAAAAAAAAATAAAAATTTGATACAGGGTGTCCAAAAATTTAAAAATTTAAATTTTTTACAAGAGTAAAGTACCCTTATTATAATTTTTTTAGCAAAATGCTATTCAAGAAAATTGTTTCAAATCATCACATCTTCTAAAATAACAACATAACAGAAATAAATTAGGTATTACAGTGTCAAGCAAAACGTCGTTCAGTAACTTTTAAAGATTTTGTCAGTTTACAATGTTAACAACGGAGCAAAGAATACATAATTATTTATTTAAAATAACCTCGAAATTACATATGTATAAAAAAAAACAATATACGATAAACAGAAACCAATGCATGATTATAATTTAAGGCATAATTCATAAAAATAGACCAAAATCAGATAGTATAACAATAATTATTCTAACACCGCTCCACCATGAAGGACGCATTTTTCCAGTTGGGCTCTAAGATAGTCACAACTCCTCCGCACTTCTTCTAGGGATATTGCTTCTACAGCTTGTATAATTCTTTGTTTAAAAATGTCCTCATCATTTGGGTCGGGACTTCTTGGGGGTCATAAAACTGGACCATTTCGCCCGATCCATTTTTGTCCAAATTCTAAATCAAGCCATTCCTTCACTTCTCTAGCAAAATGGGCCGGGCATCCATCTTGCTGGAAGTACATGTTACCTCGGTAATCTGCTGGTAGTTGTCGCAAATGATCAGAAAAAAAGTATTTAACATATTTAAATAAGAATTTCTACTACAAGTATTCTCCAAGAAATACGGTGCTATTATACCATAGTAGGAAACAGCGCACCAAACATTCACTTTTTTAAAATACTGACATCGGGTTGGTATTCTGAACATAGGATTAACATCACTCCAATAACGAACATGTTGCGATGCCACAGTTCCATTCGTCGAAAATGTGGACTCATCCGAGAACATTATAAGTTTATGGAATCCTCTATTACCACCTAAAATCTTACTCCCTACCCACAAACAAAAATCCAACCTTTTGCCATCATCACCCTCTTCTAATGTGTGGTTATAATGGGGTTTGTAGGGACGTATCTTATTTTGCTTTAAAATTTCTTGAATAGTACTTTTTTGGGCCACCTGTAGTTTCGTAGCTCGTTTCCTCAAGGACAGTGTTGGGTTTTCTCTAACAGATTGCAGTATAAGTAAAGTCACTGCATCATCTTCATTGTAGGATTTTTTTTACTTTTTTTAAGTCTAATACGGATCCCGTTTCACGAAACTTCTTGACCAGCTTGTAGACCGCCCATTTGGTTACTTGTACATTGAGGAACCTTTCATGATATTTTTCAATAACGTATCTGTATGAACAATCTCCGTGACCATAACATTGGATTAAATGTATTCTTTGCTCTGTTGTTAACATTGTAAACGTTGACCAAGTTACGGAGTATGCTGCTGCTGAACTTTCGGAATTTAAAGCAATTTCTTTGAATAAATTGCGAAAAATTGTTTTCAGTTTGAAAAACAAATCAGTTAGTGATTCAGAGCTCAATGTAAACTTATTGAAGTCCTTGTTTGAAGTTATTGGTTATCCTCTTTTAAATTTAGTAAATACAGTGTTAAGAACAGGAAATATGCCTTCCGAGTTAAAAATTAGTACCATAGTTCCAGTGCCAAAAGTTAAAGACCCAAGTAAACCCAGTGAGTACCGACCAATAAACCTGCTTCCGATTATTGACAAAATTATAGAAATTGTTGTATCCGAACAGCTAACTGAATACTTTGAGGAAAATAGTCTACTCTATGATGGTCAGTCCGGATTTAGGAAAAAGCATAGTTGTGAATCTGCTGTTCAGCTAGTGTGTGCAAATTGGAGAAAGTGCATAAGTGAAGGAGATATAGTGTTAAGTGTATTTGTTGATCTTCAAAGGGCCTTTGAAACGGTAAATAGAGATGTTCTTATAAAAAAACTTGGCAGGTATGGTGTTAAAGGGGTTGCAGTTAAATGGATTCGTGATTATTTATCTAATAGATATCAAAAAAACTAAAATTAGAAATAAAACTTCAAAATGTGGCGAATCTGTATATGGGGTACCACAAGGAAGTGTATTAGGTCCGCAATTATTTCTCATTTATGTGAATGACATATATCGATATCTAAAAAAATCGTTTGTTAATCTATTTGCCTATGATACTCTGATTTCTATTTCTGGGTCTGATTTTAAAGAGGTCGCTGATTTAATGAATTCCGAATTGAATATTTTGTATAATTGGTTAGGTTTAAATAAATTAAAATTAAATTCGGGAAAAACAAAATATATGGTATTAGGAACAAAAAGTAAATGTCGCAAATTTCAAGAACAGAATTTAAATATTGCTATCAATAATGAATTAATAGATCGAGTAGATGAAATGAAATATTTAGGTGTAATAATAGATCCCCAATTGTCATTTAATTCTTTTGCTAATTATTTGTGTAAAAAAATTGGTAAAAAGATAGGGTATCTTTATAGAATATCAACAAATGTATCCCAGTGGACCAAAAAGGTTAATTTCAACACAATTATTTTACCACACTTTACATACTGTACATCACTACTATTATCGGCTAATAAGACGGAAATTAGTAAACTGCAATTGTTACAAAATAGAGGTATGCGTCTAATCCTAAACAGTGATAATAGAACCCATATAAAAGATATGTTATCTGAATTAAATTGGCTAAATGTTTGGCAAATCATTGAAAAGGCCAATCTAATACTTATATTCAAAATAAAAATGGGTAATGCTCCTAAATATTTTAACAAATTTTTAATAACAAGGTCTGAGTTAAATTCATATCCTATTAGATCAGGTGAGAATTTTCATGTTGAAGTGCAAAATTCTACAAAATTTTTATTTAATGGTTTGCCCCAAGATTTAAAAACAATGTCAAGATGTCAATATTTTTTTCTAAAAAAACTTGTAAACTTTTATCTTTCTAAAAATTGTTACTCCTAGTTGTTCATTTTATACTAGATTATAGTGATACTTATTGTAATTTTTGTTTTCTAGCAAAATGCTAAATAAAAAGGTTTATTATATTATATTATAAAATCTTTAAAAGTTACTGACAATGACGTTTTGCTTGACACTGTAATAATTTATATCTGTTATGTTGTTATCTTAGTAGGTGTGATGATTTGAAACAATTTTCTTAAATAGCATTTTGCTAAAAGAATTTATAATAAGGGTACTTTACTCTTGTAAGAAATTTGATTTTTTAAATTTTGGACACCCTGTATAAAATTTTTATTTTTTTTCATCGACAATCGTATTTTTTCAGCAAGCAAATTTTTTTATAAAGAATGCCTCTTCCTTGAAAAATGAAATATTTAATACGTTTGTCCTCTTGTCTACCACATCGCCGGACATGCTGTATATAGTCTGAAAACACCACTCATAGTTGGGGATCCAAGATCTGAAAATGGACTGATAACTAAAGCTGGCCGAGGTGGTTGGAGTACAGCAACGGTCTTGCGCTGGCGTTACACGTGCCGATTTAGAAGTGATTTACGCTGCAGTCTTATTTGAAAGGTTAATGTGTGAGGTTGTACCTATAAATTATACATAATGTCAAACGCGCCAAAGGGTAAAAAAACGACCGTACGCGGACACAGTGAATAAATTTATCCGTGAATTTCCGGATTTATTCTATGACGGATGCAAAATAATTTGTAACGTTTGCAATCAAGACTTAATGTGCTGGCACAAAACAGATTGTCGTCGTCATATCAATACCGTGCAAAATCAAAATAAAAAAAATGGCATACCTTTGACAACTCAGTTTATGTTTGATTTATTGTTAATGTTAATAGCCTGTAATATTCCGCTACACATACTGGATAAACAACCATTTCGGGAGTTTTGGAATAAATACAATCCCCAGGTGAACTTACCAAGCCGTACATCGTTACGTAGATATATTCCAGCTGTTCATGAAGACATTGTAAATAGGATTAAAAAATACACGGTTCTGGTTATGTATTGACGAGACGACAGATTGTAAAAAAAAATCTATTTTAAATATTATAGTACGTGTACTGGACCCTTTTAAACCAACATTTCCATTTTTACTAGCTAGTAAAAGACTAACTGCGTGTACTGGCGAACTAATTATGCGTGTGGTGTTGGAGACATTCGAAAAATTTGAACTTTCAACAAGTCAAGTATTGATGTTTGTAACTGATGGTGCCGCGACAATGCGCATGGTAGGCCGTTCTCTTCAAAGAGACAATTGTAGGTTTTTACATGTTACGTGTAAAGTGCATGCGTTACATCTTGTGGCAGAAACGATTCGAAAATGTTTTCCAGAGGTAGATGCATTAATAGCAAATACAAAAAAAGTATTTCTCAAATCTCCTAAACGGCTTCGAGCATTTCACAGACAGTGTCCTGGTATCCCTGAACCACCAGAGCCGATTCTTACACGTTGGGGAACGTGGTTGAAAGCGGCTTTTCATTATGTTGAATATTTTCAACAAATAAAAGCTGTGATACTACAGTTCAACCCTACCGAGGCTGCAGCTATTAGGGAAAGCCAGACAAGCTTTCAAGACGTTTCCCTTGCAACAGATTTAAAAACTATTAATAACAATAATAGAGGACTACACGACGCAATAGAAAAATTGCAAAATAGTTCGTTGTCGTTAGTGGAATCGCTGCAAATCGTGGACGACGTAAATACACAGCTACAGGCTATAAATGACGAAAAAAATAATCGCGTTAGTGAAAAATTCGAGAGTGTATTACAGAAAGATCCTGATTTTAGCAAATTAAGACAAATTTGTAATGGTGCATCTACAACTTCGTTAAGTGAGTTCACAGATTATTTTACTTATGCCTGTATTACATCCGTAGATGTCGAATGGTCATTTTCAAAATACAAACATATTTTTTCACCAAAGCGAACATCGCTGACGGAGACTGCTGTAGAAACATACCTGATGCTATTATACTATAGATCTTCCCCACTTTGTGATGACGACAACCAAACTACTTCATAAATCTGCTTAAAAGGGTGAGTTTTATACAAATTTTTATAAAATGTAACATTATTGTTAAAATTTATTTCCATTTATTGTACTTATTCAAGTATTATGATATGATGTAAACATATGAGCCATATGACGGCTCTGTCGGCCAGGTGACCTCGGCCAGCTTTACTGATAACTGATACTTGAAATGTATGGATTTTTAGGTTGCAGTTTCTGGAAAAGAATAATGTGGGCTTCAGAAATGTCTTGCCGGACTTTTTTCTCTTGCTCAACTTCAAAAATATCAAAAAACATGGGCGGGCAGCCAATTCCAAAATCGTGTTTTTTATCACTTACAACGAAATTTAAAAATATGTATTGACGGTAGCGATCTGATTTTTGGTACATATAACAAAGAAATGAAACAAAAAACTTTAACATTATCGTGGTTTTTGCTGTGGTTTTCCTGTAAAAAAGTGTATATTTCGAAGGCTTCTTCGTAAAAATGAATAACTTCATGTCAATTCTGCGTTTACATTTCTGTTGCAAACATTACCATAATGCCTAGAGTTCCACACGATCAAAATTATGATCTGTTAAGTGGACTCTTCGGATAACGTCAAAAATAAGATATATAGATATATCAGCATAGTAATTTGGTGTCGGTAGAGGTTCGGGTCTCAACGTCCCATGAATAACATGATTTTTTTGAAAAAGAATTTTTTTTTTCGATTGACAAACGTTAAATATACTACCCCTCAGGAGGTACTTTTTTGAAAATATGTCCAGTTTTTTTTTATTTAATTCAAAAAATCATCCATAATCACGTTATTTTCGGATTTTTTTTTTTGGTACTTTTCGTGAAAATTTCAAAACCGGCTTCCTGAGAGCAGTCCTTTAAACATTGTTCTATTAAGAAAAATTTTTCTTAATTCATTTATTTGCTTAGTTTGCCTTTCAGTCGTCGACAGCTCAACGCTGGCAAATGGATAATTTTTCATTGTGGTCAGTTCTTTTAAAGTGACTTTGAATGTGGTCGGATTATTGGCATGAGGGAAATTGTCAACCGCATAGGATGGACGGAAACATTAGGGCAAAGAGTGTCGTTGGCATCTGTATATCAACGACTTTAGGCTTTATTTCTACTGACCAGTTTTATGACTACTCCTTGCTGCATTTCATCCCATCCCCAGACTGGAGTGGTGTAATGAGCGAGTGCATTGGATGCAAGAATGACATCATGGGCGCACAAACAAAATCGGAACTCGTTACTAAAGACGAGCGGAGTCCCGATTTTATTTGTGCGCCCATGATGGATAAAGGAGCATAAAACGTTTCCGTGGGGAACAAAGAAATTTACAACTAGCTGTTGAATCTCATACTAGCCTTACATGCGGAGTGATGGCGCAATGTGTTTTCGTTTAGGACAATTTTAACGCGGCCAGTTACATAACCAACGTGCAGGGCCATACCTTCGGGGGTTGGTTAATCCAATTCTTCAATAAGATCATGCTCACCTTCACACGATAAGATCTACTACACAGTTTTTGGAAGAATATGCATGTGCTTGCATGACATGCACGTTCACCAGATATCTCTCACTAATCGAACATGTCTGGTATGTGATCGGTAAAAGACTGGGTAATTTACTCCACCCCCCAGACAATGTCAATGATCTTCAGTTTCGTATACAAGAAGCTTGGAATGAGGTCGACATTGATCATCTGATACAAAGTGTACATCACCAATTAAATTAGTTCAAAAACAATCACAGTACGACAATTCATTATTGAATATCTTTTTTTATTCGTATTGCTGCGGTTTTTATTCAAATTAGTATATCATCCTGACTATCATTTTGAATTCCAGGAGAATTCTTTATCGTGAATTTGTTTAGGGTCACTTATTACTACTTTGTTGATATAATTAAAAAAAAATAACGATAAATATGAGTAATACAACGATAATGGCCTAAAATGCTAAAAGAAGTGAAATGATCCTCCATATGTTTACTTGCATGCGTTTATATAAGAGTTAGCTTTCCTTTTTTTTTAATAAGACATAGCATGAATCGACTTGATCCATGTCACGTCTGAAGACAACAACCAAACCGTAATTCCAGAGACATTCCTAAGTTAAAGACGGCAACAAAGAACACAAAACTAATAAAGTAAGATCCGATAGAGCCGTGCATGTGAGTTGTTCACCCTGGAGGTCGTGTTCAACATTTATGCAGGCAATAAAGAGATATTGATGCAGAATTACAACGATAAAACAGCTAAAATCGAAGAACAGTAAAACTTCATTGCTTCATAAAATACTTTCACAATTGCAAGATTTCGAGTGGAACTAAGGCAAATACTACACAATAAGGGAGTGTAAATGGAGAGAAAAACTGGGAAAAGTTTTATTGTTATACATTCTTTAGGGGTTTTTAAAGTATAGCGGAATTTCCCACAATGTTTCATGCGTCACTTTTACCGAGTAGGCCGTTTTTCATAAAGTTTTTTCTTTAAAAGGAATGTTACTTTGTAATTACTCGACTCATCAACTCTTTTATTATGGTTATTTGTTATAAAAATAATTATTTTTATGACCACATAAAAAAATCTGGCTTTTAAAAAAAGCATATACTTAATCGGTCTCAATTTGTAAGCCCCAGCAAGCATAAAATAAAAATTATTTCTAAGGCTTTCGCACAGAATAGCATTAAAAGTCTTAAATGATATTATTTGGTAAGTACAGGGTATCTAAATCTTATTCGTCGAAACTTCAGAAAACAACAGAATAACAAAAATATTTTATAAATGCTCCAGCAGAAACACGTATGCGTCACAGAATTTCGTAAAGAAGGTACAATGAAACTGTCATAACCGCTCTATAAATGATGTAAATATTTTATTAGCCAATCGGCCATATTTCTAAGTAAACTATTTATTATTAAAGTATTATAGCAATGATTAATTATTAATTTTGTAATTAGGACAAGAAATGGGCATTCGAAAACATTTAACAATTACGAAACTACTATTATTATAAAGGGAAAACGTGACTAAACATAGTTACATCCAGTCACAGTTCACAAATTCGGACACAGTATAAAAACTATATTTTAATAAAAGTTTCTTTGAATTTACTTAACTTGTTTATTGATTTTAAACTTAGAGGTAAGTGATTTAAAGTTTGGGTACCACAATATGAGGTCCATTGGAAGTTTGAACTAATCGGCAAGAATCAATGAACAAGTTTTCTGCCTGACGTGTTTTATAAGTTTTTAACTTTACACGGTGGAAACTGATTTGTGTTTTTTTCTACATAAACACAGCACGCAATAATATACAACGATGGAACCAGCAGTATACGTATGTTCTTAAATAACTTACACTAAGTTTGAATAGGTACATTAGAAATGATTCTGAAAATTCGTTATTATATAATAAGAAGGTCTGAAACGGTAGTATCATTGCCCCAGCACAAAATACAATAATTTAGCCTGGACTGTACAAACGCGTAATAAAAAGATATTACTACTTCTAGTCTGACAGAGAACATCAGATGTCTGACAACAAAGCACAATGAAGAGAGCTTGCTACAAAGTTGGAAGATATGTGTGGTCCAAGTGCAATTTGAGTCCACAGTGACTCCTAGGAATTTTACTTTATCAGATTGAATTATTGAGTTGCCGTTAATTTTAACTAACATGCTTTTATCAGTGTTATGTCCCCTACTAGTGAACATTACAGTGTGCGTCTTAGAGCTATTTAACGCCAACCCATTATTACTGCACCATAAATTCATGTCATTTATGGAATTCTGGGCCTGGTTTTTTAAGGACAGAAACATGTTATTACTTAGAGTGACTGAGGTATCATCTGCAAATAAAGTTAGATGTTGATGACTGACATTAGAAGCTATGTCATTTACGAAAATGATGAAAAGTAAAGGACCTAGAACACTACCTTGAGGTACTCCCGTATCAACATTTAATTTAGACGACTCGGCTTGTGTATAGTTTACGTTTCTTGAGATATATTGTACTCGGTTTGATAAATACGAGTTTAACCAATTATGTGCTGGACCTCTGACACCATATCTGTAAAGTTTGCTGAGTATGAGCTGGTGGTTCAGGGTGTCAAAGGCTTTGGTCAAGTCATAAAATATAGTAATTGGTTTGTTTTTTTCATCGATCGTATTTAAAATATGGGTAAAAAAAATGATAAATCACATCTTGAGTTGATTGGTCTTGTCGGAATCCAAATTGATTGTTGCTTAATATATTGTTTCTATTGAAAAATGACACTAGTCACGAATAAAAAAATTTTTCATATATTTTGGAAAACACAGACAATAACGAAATAGGCCGATAGTTACATGTTTGCTCAGAATCACCTTTCTTATGAATTGCTATTACTTTTGCAATTTTCAGTTCTTCGGGGAAAATACCATGGACAAATGATATATTTATGAGGTAAGCTAGGGGTACTGATATTATACTTACAATATTTTTCAAAATGGAGCAGGGTATGTCATCATAACCGCACGAGCTTTCTGAGATACTTCTTTTATTATATTAGCAACTTCGGATGGAGTGGTAGGGTACAGAAACATGGAGTTTATCTGTACCGGGACTTTAAGAGGAGCGTTAATATCTATTTTTGTATGTTTAAGGATTTTCTCGACCGAATCGAGAAAAAACTTATTAAATATCTCTGCCTGCTGTCCACTGCCAGTGATAGTATCATCACGAGAATCTCTAATGGCGTTACATTAACTAGATGCTGTTTTTAAATTTACTCCCGATTTAATGATAGACCACGCAGTTTTACATTTATTATTATTAGAATTATTCAGCACTCTATCGTTATGTGAGATTTTGCTATTTTTAATTAAATTTTCGTGTTCTTTCTTTAGTACTTTGTATTTTTCTTTTAAGTGAGGGTCAGCTGTTTCTTTCGTTAATTTGTGAACATTTCTTATTAAGTTTGCATGGTCGAGAATTTCTTTGGTTATCCAATTATTTTTATTATTGTGGTTAATTTTGACTCTAAGTTTTAGAAATGCCTGATTAAAAATGTACGAGATTTTGTTAAAAAATACTGTAAACTATTTTTTATTAATGAGTTCAGTTTCAGTATCCTCCCAGCTTTGCTTAGATGCAAGTTTTATAAAATATTCGAAGGAAATTTGCTTTTTAATGTTTCAAAAATATTTTATTACAAACTCTACACGTGTTTCGGCTTTTTAGGCCTTTGTAATAAAATATTTTGTAATAAAATATTTTTGAAACATTAAAAAGCAAATTTCCTTCATATATTTAAAATATTTAATAATGTTTCACAAGGAGCCAACCGCAGAATCAGTTCAGTGTATTAAAATATTTGTATTTTCGTTTATATACATATGTACCCATATGTTCTTCACTTTTAATTTCGCTTATGACTACTTGGGCGTCATGATCAGAAAAATGTGTGCGAAGCACCCCAGAAGTTGTCATCAATTTTCTTGTTGGTGAATATATTGCCAATTATGGTCTCAGATTGCACTGCGGTTCTTGTGTAGTCAAATATACATTGGTGAAGCCCATATGATACAAAGAACTTTTTTGTTAAAATTACATTTTTATTAGCGGTTGCGGCAAAATCAATATTATAGTCACTACATATAAAGAGGGCTCCCTTGTATTGTGTGAAGTTGTTCAACACCGTATCCATTAAAGTAAGAAAAATTTCAAAATCTGATTTTGGTGACCTATATATACAAACGATTCTAGCCAAATTTACATTTGCTTCGGATTTTAAATCTATACAAGCATATTCAAAATGTTTCTCGATTACTTCTACATTACTAAAACGTTTACCATTACATTGAAAGTTGTTTAGAGCAAATATAGCAACACCCCCTCCTTGATGAACATTACGACAGTAATAATGGGCTAGGGCATATTTGCCCAAATATATATATTTAAGTTCATCTTCATTTAACCAAGTTTCTGACCAACATACAATATCAGGATAATCTACAGAATTTAGTAGCACGTGTAATGCATCGATTTTACCTCTTAAACTTCTAATATTTAGATGAAAAACACTTAATGTCTTGTTTGTCACTGGCACATGTCGCGTTTGATGTTTTCAAAATTTGTTCCTGGTAGGGAATATTGGTCACAAGTGAGGTCTTCTATGTTTAAGTTACTGGATTCTACCGAATTTGTCGTTGTTTCACTGTTTATTAGTGTGGTATTTTTTCCTTTTTTCGATGTTATTGAGTCATTTATTTCATTTGTGTTATTTACGACGGTACTATTCTCTGATGATATATGCACGATTTCAGTGTGGTACATGGACAGATTTCTATCATCCTGTATAGTAGATATCTGCCTCTGGCGGTTCTTCTGTAGGGTCATTTGGTCAATGACCTCCCACATACAAATAAAAAATAGAGCTATTCATTTTCTGAAGTTTAAAAATATGTAATATATATATATATATATATATATATATATATATATATATATATATATATATATATATATATATATATATATATATATATATATATATTTAATATTCTTAAAAAATATATTAAAATTTCTAGTTCATTCTATGCACAATACTATTCAAATATCTAGATCGCAGGATTTCGTATCCCCCTCGATCACCGAGCCTCTACATTCATATTCATTATATTATTCATTTATAGAATTTAAAAATCTTGGGTCAATCCACGACGTGTCCTCAAAGCTAGCTACGGACCGAATTTACAACGAATTAAAGTGAAATAGACTTATGCGCGAATCGTTAGAAAGCAAAAGAGACAGAGAACACTGGTGGGGACAATGTCCCTGACACATTTTACGGAAACGGTAATGCACGAAGTTCACTAAGTTCAGTAGAGCAGTGAGCAGTCTTAATGCTGACTAGGTACGCGTTAGTTGGTAAATTCTGTCGCGTTGTTTTTAATGTTTTTATTTGTGAACATTTTATCAGTAAATCTCTACTTGTCGTGACATTAAGTAAAACAGTGTTTTTGGTGTTTACTATTAAATATGAGTGTTGTACAAAATATATTAAAACTGAAAAATGGACATAAGTTGGGTTATGAATAAAGTACAAGTAGTTTTTGTGTTTATATACGTTTTAGACGGTGTTGTATGTGAGAGATTTTGGAAATTTATTCAGCCTCAAGGAACGACATCGCAGCATTTGACAGATGTAATTTTAAAAGAGTTAGAATGTCTGAAAATTAATGAAAGTCCTGAAAAATTGATAGCACAAAGTTACGATGAAGCATCAGTAATGAGTGGTGCTTTTGGAAGTGTACAAGCCAAAATTAAAAAAAGTTATCCTTCAGCAAATTTTATTCATTGTTACGCTCATCAACTAAATTTAATTTTACAAAAAGCATCAAGTTAGGATAAAAGCATTAAACATTTTTTTTGCTAATTTACATAGCTTTTCTTCATTCTTTGGAAAATCGCCAAAAAGAACAGCCGTGTTAGATAATGTTGTTAAGGTGAGATTACCTAAAGCGGCTCCAACACGATGGAATTTTAATACAAAGTGCATAGAGACTGTTTATACCTATCGAACAGAATTACTAGATTGTTTAGAAAAAATCATTGATAATGAATCAGAAAACAACATCTCTAAACCAAGCTATTGGTTTAAAAAACTACTTACAAAATGAACATTTTCTTTACTGGTTAAATTTTTTTCATTTAGTTATGCCTCATTGTGATATATTGTTCAATCAATTACAAAAATGTAATATCGATGTCATAACAGTAAATAAGTGTATTGGCGTTTTTAACAGTAAAATTGAAGACATCAGAAATAAAATTTTGAATAACTATTTGGAGGAGACATCCATGCAGTCTGCCCAGAGATGTAAAACGGAAGAATCAAAAAGGAGAATTTCATTAGAAGTTTGTGATATAATTACATCTGAGATCAAAAACAGGTTTGGCTTCAGTAATCATTTAGCAGTGTCTCAGTTATTTCCCGCAGACCGATTTAAAGATTATAAAAAAAGCGTTCCTCAAGATATGTTTAAATTAGTTACAATGGAGTATCCAGTCATAAATCATTTGAAACATAAAACTGAATTAGAAGTATTATATAGCCGAGAAGATTTTTCCAATAGTGAAGGTGCAGTTGCTTTGTTACAGCTTTTTATTAACAATAATTTGTGCAATACTTTTTCTGAAAGTGACAAACTGTTAAAAATCTTGTGTACTCTCCCTATGACTACCGTCGAAAGTGAACGTTGTTTTTCCACCTTAAAAAAGAATAAAGACATTTTTAAGAAATACCATGGGCCAGGAGAGGTTATCTTCTTTAGCTATGCTTATCATAGAAATGGCATTAATAAAGAAGATAAAAGACTTTAACGAAAAAGTAATTGACCACTTTGCATCTCAAAAAGACCGGAGGATCGACTTGGAATTTAAATCACTTTAAAAGTTAGGTAATACAGTAAACTTTTCTAATTGACCTCCCTATCTCTTGACCCACGAACCGCCACTGATAGCTGCAAGTTGCAAGTAAATACTCTAGAAATACAGGAACTGCACATTTCTTTTAACCAACAATAAAAACAAGAGATCCATTATGAAATTGTTGTGGGCATTTTATTATCCACATCTAAAGTATGCCTCTGAGAAAAGGCTGAATAAAATTCACTTTTAATTCTATTTGGCCTCACGAGCCAGCCAAAATAGTAACGGCTGTTTTTGCATTGTCACTATATCTTTGTCCCGTTTTTTACAGCAAATCATAAAAAATCCAGTCATAAGATAGTGAGTATATAAAATGTTTTATGGACTATCGTAAAGTTTCGCTCTGACGAATTTAGGAAATGACGGTTAAAAATGATACAGTCGACCTAAAATTTAAGTGAGAAAATTTAATCAAGTTTATAATGCATGTTTAAGATGCGACAAAATGTAATTTGATTACATGTTATTCTAAGATTAAAGTTAACCTAGGATGAAATTGGGGATGATTAGATTTCAGACTACGTTAAGTTGCCGAATGTATAGCCGTCTGAGCTTCAAAATGTTCTATAATTTTTTCCTTTTTTTATTGAACATCTCACGACAGCTCCACTGCACCCCAAGAGTACCCTGAACGTGAAAAGATTGGAGGAAGTACTTTATAATAAAACTACTGTTATTTCTAATTACAATAGTAGTTTATGTACTAGTAATTAATCGAGCACTCCCTGGAACAGACGCCGCAGAATATGGAACTGCAAAAGGCGTATTTTCCTTTCATAAAATGAAGTGCACTTTTCAATAAACTCGAGTTGTCAGTAAAACCATTTGAAATATTAATTCATCAGCGTATTATGAATTTCTATTAGAACTACAGTCGCCATATTTTGTAACAAAACAATAGTCGAATTAAAACAACCTCTCCGTTCCATAGAGTAAATTCTCAATTATGTGAAGCACTAAAATTCGAAAGCTTTGCATAAAGGAAAATTGAAAACCTTGTCGTCGAGTTTCCTAACCAAATTTTCAAATAATTGATGAACAACTCTTGCCCCGTGGAAAATTTGCAAGCCGAATTATACTTGTAAATAGGACCAGACATTTGACCTGAACATGTTTGTGCTGTGAATTTTTACTGAAATGCATTAAACTTTCCCGAATTTTAATCAACGTGGAGGGCTTCACGTGGTCATTATAATGCACACAGTGTTCATTAATTTGAAGGAAATTATTTACGACCAGAAGTTAGATTAAAACAGGAAATTAGGCATTTCCCAAACACGTAAGTGTTTATTTTCAAATGTGTTTTTGGTACGAGATTACCGCTTGCGCTAAAAATATACAGTGAGCGGCTCAATATGGAACTGATTCATTAAAACTAAACCAGAGTAAGCCGACTTGATGCAAATATTGAAAATACTGTGAATTATTCAGTTAACTATTAGTATTTCGAAAACTGGTGACAAATACACCTTTTTTTACTTATTACTAAAGCTGCAAATCGTTTCTGTGTATCATGGTAGTCGAGTACAGATGTCGCCGGCATTCACCTTGATCGCGAAACTCTTTCTTCAGTCCAGTCTATTATTAGCATTCAAGTTGTGTACACGTTAAGTCACTTGGGCGTATTGCATATTGTTTTTGTATTTTTATATTATTTGTTGTACTGTATTGTTGATATAAATTTAATAATAAAGCATGGCAGATGTACGCAGGGGTAGAAAACGGCCATTTGCTGACAAAGTGAATAAATTCATAGGTGAATTTCCGGATTTATTCTATGGTGCTAAACTAATTTGTAAAGTGTGCGAGAAAGATTTGATGTGCTGGGACAAGCGTGATTGTGGACGCCATAAAAATAAAAAAAATGGCGTGCCTTCGACAACACAGTTTATGTTTGATTTACTATTAATGCTGATTGCCTGTGGTGTTCCGCTGCACATACTCGATAAACAACCATTTCGAAAGTTCTGGAATAAATACAATGCCCAGGTGAAGTTATCAAGTCGCACAACGTAACTATCTACCAACTGTACACGTAGACATGGCAAATAAGATGAAATGTGAATTAAAAAATACACGGCTGTGGTTATCTGTTGATGAGACAACAGATTGTAAAAAAAAATTCTATTTTAAATGTTATAGTACGAATACTAGACCCTTTTAAATCGACAGTTCCACTGTTACTAGCTGGCAAAAGACCAAGTCAGTGTACTAGCGAAACAATTACCAGGGTGGTGCTGGAGACGTTAGAAAAAATTTGAACTGTCAAAAAGTCAAGTGTTGATGTTTGTGACTGATGGCGCCGTGACAATGCGTTCGGTAGGCCGTTCCTTGCCAGAAGAAGGTTGTATGTTTATACATGTTACGTGTAAAGTGCATGATTTACATCTTGTGGCAGAAACTATTCGAAAAGGTTATCCATAGGTGGATGCATTAATAGCAAGTACAAAAAAAAGTGTTTCTTAAATCTCCTAAACATCTCCGTGCATTTCATAGCAAGTGTCACCGTATTCCTGAACCACCACAGCCGATTCTTATATGTTGGGGAACATGGTTGCAGGCAGCTTTTTATTATGCTGAATATTTCCAACAAATAAAAGCTGTGACACTACACTTCAATCCAGATGAGGCTGCAGCTATTAAGGAAAGCCAGACAAAATTCGAAGATAATTCCGTTGAAACATTTTTAAAAAATATTGCGAAGAACTATAAACCATTACATGAAAGCATAAAAAAATTAGAAAACAGTGCGTTGTCGTTAGCGGAGTCATTGCAAATAATGGACGAGGTAAATCTACTGCTACACGCTATAGGTGGCGCAACAAATGAGCGCGTTAAAGAAAAGTTCGCAAGTGTGTTAAATAAAGACACCGGTTTTACCAAATTAAGACAAATATGTGATGGTGCAGTCCCAGATCCGTTAAGTGCGTTCAAAGACTATTTTACGTATGCGTATATTACATCAGTAGATGTCGAACGGTCGTTTTCAAAATATAAGAATATATTTTCACCAAAGCGAACATCACTCATGGAGACAACCATAGAAACATACCTGATGCTGCAAAACGGCTACACATATTCTCCAGTTTGTGATAAGCAAGCTAGTTCATCAAGCTAGCTAAGAGGGTAAGTTTTACATACATTGTTATAAATTGTAACAGTTTATTGTTTCTCTTACGCCACTGTCCCACGGAACATTTTTGACAGCCCTATTCATCATTGAGTCCCAAATGTCATAAACTGGCAGCCTAGAATTCTATGATACACAGAGCTCTATCATTACCTCTTTCAGAGCAAAATATAAAAACAGAATTAGACACTATAATAGCTTTCAATAATGGCTTTCAAGAAAAAACAATAAAAACTTTAATTAATAGAAACAAATTAAAAGTAGCAAACCACAGGATTTATCTATATGTCAAAGACAAAAGAAGCACTAAATATGTCTCCTTTACGTATTATGGAAATATTTCAGAAAATACCTTGTCACAACATAATATTAAAGTTAGTTTTAAATCACAGTCAAAACTTGCACACTTTTTGTTTAATGCAAAAGATAAAACTGATAATCTGCAGAAATGTGGAGTTTATAGATTAACATGCCCGGATTGTAATTCCACTTATTTATGTCAAACTGGTCGTACATTTAAAATTCGGTATAATAAACACTTACCTTCTTTTAGACTTAATAAAACTGATTCAACTTTTTTTAAAATATTTTTTTTAATCTAGTCACGCGTTTCCAAAATTAGAGAACCTAAACATTTTACATACACAAGAAAAGAGATTTAAATTAAATTTATTAGTCTTTAGAAATATTCAAATATAATAATCTATATCATACACCTCTCTGATATATTTAAGTACCTAGTTATTATTGTTAAATTCTTAGATATCCGGTCACCCCAGGGTATAAAACTTGATTAATCCGAATTGAATTTGTAAAATGTCCGTAATCTCATTTGTATTTTAAATACTTAGATAATCCGGTCAACTTTATAGGTATAAAACCGCAAAAATTCTTTTATGTGCTTCATTCACTTGTTACGAATCGTTTGAAAATGACACGTTTTATTCTATCATTACAGGTCGTTTATTATCATAGTAAGTTTAAAAGAAGCTAATGTAATATCCAAATAATTCATTTTTTTTCTGGAACCAAAATAGGAAGCAAATAAAATTTTTAAAATACAGTTGTGACTATTTATTTCACCATTTATGTAGGTAAAAATTAAATATAGCAAGATAGATTTATTGGGGTTCAAAATAATACAAAGAAGGTTTAGTGCCATATTCCCCAAAAAGAAACAATTATGCAACTACGGACACGTGTTTCGGAGTTATTGCCCCTCATCAGCGTAGCGTAGCTAAGGAATTGGATCTACGATGGGAACATGAAGACACTAATTGAGTACTGTGTACTGTACTTTCCAGCCTTATTATAGTTCTTGTTCCTGATCTATCCCATCGTAGATCTAATTCCTTAGCTACGCTACGCTGATGAGGGGCAATAACTCCCAAACACGTGTCCGTAGCTGCATAATTGTTTCTTTTTGGGGAATATGGCACTAAACTTCTTTGTATTAAATATAGCTTTTAATATCATCGGCTCCTCCGCCATAACTTCAAAATCACTACCAAAGTGTGTCTTGAAGACGATTGAAACAAAAAATAAAATAAAGCCTTTCACAAAATACACTCTTCATAGCATGTGCGAATTCATGTTATTTCAAATGAGCGTGGTTTCACGTAATGTTATAATTTAAACAATAATTGACTTCCGTATATTCTTTAACTGAAACATAGGTGTAACATTTTTTGGGTTTGGTATATTTAATTTTCCGCTACCCTACAAATTAATCAGGTAAAAAAATCATTTTTATCAAGCCAGATTTAGGAAAAATAATAGGCAATTTGAGCTGTAGCAGTCTTAACAGAGATACAATATACAAGATTGCCTTTTATGAAATGTACGTTTCAATTTTTTCGTTGACATTTAATAACATAAAAACAAAAAAACCGAGAAAAATTATAACCGCAGTTTCTTGAGTATATCCACATAATTTTCCGGGACGCAACATCTACAGTTATTTATTTCGACATGGTTGTAATAATATTATACCAATCCTTATGCCTTTTCTTGAACAGATGAATATCTTTTAGACGTAAAATACATACTATTATTTAAAATGACGAACAGCCGATTCCTATTTTCTTGATACGAGAACAGAAAATATGAAATGCAAACATATAAATTGAATTATACACAGATGAACATATTTCGAGGAAATAAAATTTTATGACTGAATGAGTGCCTTTTTACTATAACCAAATGGTTATGTAAATGCCACTTTTATTAAAACATGGCGTTCCACATTCGCCACTAAAATTACCTACGACGGCAATAAGATCAAATCGGAAAATGGAATGCAATTACTAAAGCGCGAATAAAATTTCAAATACACGTTCATAATGGTTATTAAGCCAAGAATAATAATTTAATACTTCCAAAATATCAAAGAAAAAATAACAATGTAAATAAAAATAATAACATGAATTATATTTTGCATTTTCCTGTTTTAATTTTTATCCTCACATTATTTTTATCGAGTTAAGTGTAAAAATAGATGCTGTATGGGTATGCTAGCTTACTTAAATCTTGGGTCTAAAGTGTCAATTACACTGGGCGAGGATACTAAAGGTGCGTTTACATGAAGCTTGTAGCGAGGCAAGTCAAGTAAGTAACTTGTTTTGTTTTTAAAAGCAAGTACCTAAGCAAGTGCTCTTCCAATTTGGGCAAGCATTTGAGTAAGTTCAGTCTTCTTTTTCCTACTTAAGTTGACAACATGCATCTTAAACGGACAAAAGCGAAAAGAGTAGTTACAAGCGGGTCGAAATTATTAATAAATATTTGGAAATAGTAGGGGAAGAGATTAGGAAAGAAAAGAGATTGTGGGTAAGAGATTGGATACCAAGATGAAATTTACGGCTCTGTACTACGGTTTAAGTAACTTTACTCTAAAGATTCAACAGAATGCACGTCTTGTTTGGCAAGGAAACCCCCACAGGACACGTTTCCATGTTCAGCGAGGACATTCAATGGAACGATTACGTCAAGTACCTTGGCGTAATTATGGACAAAGGCCTGACATGGAGACAGAACACCGAAGCCATCATGGTAAAGGCCAAGCGGACGAGAGCTCTCATCTACCCAATGGTAGGGAACCAGAGCAGGCTCAATCTGAGGAACAAGCTTCTGCTAGTCAAAGCACTCATCAGACCACAGCTGACCTATGCCTCCGTAGCATGGGGATACCAAGCGAAGACCTATCTGAAGAAGATCCAAGCCGTGGAAAACGTGGCCATCAGGACAGCGGTGGGTGTACCATGGTACGTTAGAAACGCTGACATCTTCAGGGACCTGGAGTACACACCAGTCACCGAAATCATTCGGGATAGAACGAAGAAACTGTACACCTTAGCCGAGGAGCATAGGAACCCGCTGATCAGGGAGGCCACCTCCTATGATCCGGCCGAGGCACAAGAGGCCGAAGGTACAGTTACTGGACAACGGGTAAGTATACTAATCCTTTCCTTACAGATGGACCAATCCTCGGAAGTGACATGACGCAACCAACCACCTTCCCACAAACCTTGCGGGCACCGGTCAGTGAATCGACCAGTACCCGTAGTCCCCCTGGCTCTGTGAAGGACGAAAGTGCAAGAAAGCACTTAGGCCTTCACCTCCTAGAGCTGCATAGTTCATCCTCATCTTGTCCGATGATCCAGATGACAATGTGTCAATTGACACTTTGTGTACTGGCAGTCAATCCCAAGTCACAGAATATCCGCACAGTCCCTGACAGACTGATGACTACCCCTGGGGGTGACAAGCTGGCGAAGAAAGAAGACGAAGTCAGAAGAGCGCCAGAAGAGGCCCCAGCCAGCAGGGTTCATCAGCCAGGACCCAGGGAGGTTGACCGAAATCTTCGGCACCGCTCACATTTGTGAGTGAGGCCGTTCGTAAAGTAAGCTAACCCGCCGGGTCCAGGTCTACAGCGATGACTAGGGTAAAAAGGCAATAGTCCTGCCTGGCCCTAGCATCCGAGACCATCATCAAGCCAAATGGATATTGGCGCACGTCTTGTTTGAGTTTGTTATCAGAAAGCTTTGATACTTTGCCTGGTACGAGTTAAACTGGAAATAACATTATCATATTTCGGCTCTGAATATAGTGTTTGCAATATGTTTTTTCGTGTTTCAAACGCTGAAATACAATAATATTTGTATTTACAATACACGGAGTACCAGTAACACTTGCTGAATATGGTCACAAATCAATTAATTCGTGTGCCAACGAGTCAAGTATTCAGCCAAGTAAACAAATTTGATAGGAGGGAAAAGTAAGCCGACCGAAAACGGGAACTGCTTTCTGTTCACTTGACTGTCTTGTCTGCTTGCTAGGCAACTTGCATCGAACTTGCCTTGCCTATATTACAAAGCAAGTTACGTATGCCAAATAATTTGTCTTTACCTACATTCTCCTCCTTCCTCCTTTCTTTTAACTTCTCCTAAAGTTTATCTCTCATTAAAATGACAACAAATCAACTCTCGCACTAACTGCTTTCGAGCGAATAGCAAGCAAAGTAGCCCGATCTACACGACAAGCGAGTTATCCAATCCACGTGATTACACTGGGAGATTTTAATAGCAGAAAGTAATTTCGCTCAGTACTGCCCTGCTATGATCGAAGATCGTATCTGAGAAATTAACTGTTATACCATCCACATTTCCAAGTTAACAATTTTCGTTATTGGCAAAATTATATTTGTATTCATTCCATTTTATCAATGCAACCATGTAACATAACATTGTATACTTACCTGGAGTACAATTGCAATTAAAACCTCCGACGACCTCCTGCTATAGGAGAACAGTATACTAGACACGCATTTCGCCAACCAAGTTGGTACCATCAGAAGACGAATAGTTTTAATCACATAATATATGAAAACACGAAAGTTAAATAAAATAAACATTATATTCTTGGGCTACCATAATCTACAAATTAAACTAAAATATCATTAATTATGATTCTTATGTTTTTAAATCTTGATGCACAGTATAATTAACACAGAAATGAAATATCACAATACAGAATACGAAAGTTTACAGTTTGCATATAAAATGTTGTTTATTTTTTGTTTTTTGTTTATACCCAAACTAAAAAAGTTATTGCTTCAGATGCTGTATCGACGATACACTTTTGTGATGTATTAAGCTAAGTCGACTACTTCTTCATACATTGATACAGGACGACGCGACAACTACATTTTATAAAACCACTACATAATAATTCTTGACAAATGTTTTTTAATTTAGTATTTAATTAGGGATAATTTGCTAAATTAATAATTATAACATGTAAATTTACGCAACAGAAAAATTTCTGGGAACAGTTTAAGCGAAGAGTTCCATAAACAAAACTCATTTATTAAAAGATATCAGATTTTAACCTCTTTTTGTTAGTTTGTTTTTCAATCAGTTGCTTACCTAAATCAAATAAATAGGAAACAAAAAAAGTATTTGGGTGGAACAACTCACAAATTATTTAGTATCATGTCATATTAACGAAAATTCTAAGCGATGTAAAATTACCATGTTTTCGTGTAACACGCAAATTGTGTATTGTTTAACACTTAAGTTGTTTTTCAGGTTATTCTTTGTTTTATATGTAAGTATATACTTTTTCATGTCCTGAAAAAAGGATCTCATTATTATCGTGAGATGTAATCTTCTTCTTGTCATTGTTTCAGGCAATTTTTATACAGGTAACACAAAATTACTTTTCTCTTCATAATGATATGTTATATATGATACCTTCCATCATAATGTTTATTTGCATCAAGGTCAAATAGGACAGATTTTTGTTAATGAATTTTCATAGACTAGTATAACATATTGATATTATTTGATAGCAAAAAATTAAGAATGGGTGTTTCAACCTCTACTACGAATTCGAGTCTTATAACGACGACTCATGCATGAAATTAATCGTTATTTAGTCCTGCTGAATATTCCAGATGTTCAACCTCATTAAGATTAGCGGATGACGGTTCAAAACTTTTTAGTTGTCTGCCAAGGACATTCCTCCCACAAATGTTCAGTTGGATTAAGGTCTGGACTACGTGCTGGCCACTCGAAAATTCGAACTGCAATCGCATTTAAATTCTCCTATACTATATAAGCTTTTTGGACTCTAGTGTTGTTGCACATCAATAAAATTGTTTCAATCTAAGGCACGAGGGAACGTGTCTTTTTAAAATGTACGTAATATATTTTACACGTGCTCCCGGCAAACACAGTCTTACCCTGCAATGAACCCTGATTAAAACAAGCCTTGTTGCGGGTGTTTTAAGGTGTAATTCGTTAAAAACCTGACATATTATGTACTTCGTATTTTTGCATTTCTAGAAAAAATAATAAAATAACTATTGGATATTACATAAGCATCCTTTCAAATTTAATATGATAACTAAAGCTGCAAATCGTTTCTGTGTATCATGGTCGTAGAGTACAGATGTACTTACTGTCGCCGGCATTCACCTTGACCGCGAAACTCTTTCCAGTCCAGTCTACTATTAGCTTTCGAGTTGTGTACACGTTAAGTCACTTGGGCGTATTGCATATTGTTTTTGTGTTTTTATTTTATTTCTAGTACTGTATTGTTGATATTAATTTAATAATAAACCATGGCAGACGTACGCAGGGGTAGAAAACGGCCATTTGCTGACGAAGTGAATAAATTCATAGGTGAATTCCCGGATTTATTCTATGAGGGTGCTAAAATAATTTGTAAAGTGTGCGAGAAAGATTTGATGTGCTGGGATAAGCGTGATTGTGGACTTCACGTAAATAGTGTACACTATAAAAATAAAAAAAATAGCGTGCCTTCGACAACACAGTTTATGTTTGATTTACTGTTAATTGCTGATGTCCCGCTGCACATACTCGATAAACAACCATTTCGAGAGTTCTGGAATAAATACAATGCCCAGGTGAAGTTACCAAGTCGCACAACGATATGTAACTATCTACTAACTGTACACGTAGACATGGTAAATAAGATGAAACATGAATTAAAAAATACATGGCTGTGGTTATCTGTTGATGACACAACAGATTGTAAAAAAAAATCTATTTTAAATGTTATAATACGAGTACTGGACACTCTTAAACCGACAGTTCCATTGTTACTAGCTAGCAAAAGACTAAGTCAGTGTACTAGTGAAACAATTACCAGGGTGGTGCTGGAGACGTTTGAAAAATTTGAACTGTAAAAAAGGTCAAGTGTTGATGTTTGTGGCGCCGTGACAATGCGTTCGGTAGGCCGTTCTTTGCAAGAAGAAGGTTGTACGTTTATACATGTTACGTGTAAAGTGCATGCTTTACATCTTGTGGCAGAAACTATTCGAAAAGGCTTTTCAGAGGTGGATGCATTAATAGCAAGTACAAAAAAAATGTTTCTTAAATCTCCTAAACGTCTCCGTGTATTTCATAGCAAGTGTCCCGGTATTCCTGAACCATCACAGCCGATTCTTACACGTTGGGAATCATGGTTACAGGCAGCTTTTTATTATGCTGAATATTTCCAACAAATAAATCTGTGCTGTTACAATTCAATCCAGATGAGGCTGCAGCTATTAAGGAAAGCCAGACAAAATTCGAAGATATTTCCGTTGAAACAGCTTTAAAAAATATTGCGAAGAACTATAAACCATTACATGAAAGCAAAAAAAAAATTAGAAAACAGTGCGTTGTCGTTAACGGAGTCACTGCAAATAGTGGACGAAGATAATCTACCTCTACACTGTAGGTGACGCAACAAATGAGTGTGTTAAATAAAGACACCGGTTTTACCAAATTAAGACAAATATGTGATGGTGTAGCCCCAGATCTGTCAAGTGCGTTCAAAGACTATTTTACGTATGCGTGTATTACATCAGTAGATGTCGAACGGTCGTTTTTAAAATATAAGAATATATTTTCACCAAAGCGAACATCACTCATGGAGACAACCATAGAAACATACCTGATGCTGCAAACTGGCTACACATCTTCTCCAGTTTGTGATAAGCAAGCTAGTTCATCAAGCTAGTTAAGAGGGTAAGTTTTACATACATTGTTATAAATTGTAACAGTTTATTGTTTCTCGTATTAGTTAATTTCGTGAACGCCACTGTCCCACGGAACATTTTTGACAGCCCTAATGATAACAATAATAAATACGTATACTTTTTTTACATTTTATATTGTCATTCTTATCTAAATGCGCTAGTATAAAAGTTTTAGGTAGATAATAAACACACGACACTACAAATACATTTTATCGCAGAAGCTAATAAAAAAACAACTACTTCACCTAGAAGCAACACGGCATTGGATTAAGTATTATTCTTTGTATTAGAAGAAAAAAATTCTGAGATAAAAAATATTGCTGCACCAAAAAGAAGATATCTATATTTAAAGAAACGATTTCCTCCAGTTAGAATACATTTGTTTCGAGTAATAACGTGATCGATTTTTTTTTAAATGGCAACTCCCTACTTTCTTGCTTGATTTGATAGATCCTTTAATTGTCAAAATGACACCATTAGAATTTTAACACCTATTACAAATTTTTCGAACAAAAGACAATTGACAATTAGAAAACCTAAGTTTTATTATTAATAAAAAATAAACCAAAAACTCTTCTTTATAACTCACCCTGTATAAATGCAAATACTAAATATATAAAACTAATGTCACCGTTTTTACAACAGAAATAATTGAAACGTAGGTAGGTTAATCCCATATGAGTAATTATTCTGTTTGTCTTATCATGAAGAAATAATTGAGTTTAATGTAATTGTTTTTGGCTGAAAAATAACTTCGTGTTTTAAATAAAAAAAATATTCTGCGACAACTTTGACCAGTTTATGATGAATTCACAAGGCTATATAAATTTGGAAGTTAACTACGAAATTTTTTTAAACTGGAAGTTTAATCGGTTTTTTTATATGAAAAATATCTCTGAAATTTATGAGCGCTTTCCGTAGTTTGGAACTTCGAAAGTAATATAATAAACTCTATATCATGTATGCAATACACTAAGCGATGTTTTATTAAAAATAGGAGGCTAATAATTAAAAGCTAAAACTACACAGCAAAAGAACAATAGAGAGAAACGAGAAAAGCTGTGAATACAAATAGGAGAATGTGAGGCGTGTAACGTAATATATTACAAAGTCTGAAATTAAGTTATGTAGGTAATATTTAACATTTAACATTTTCGAACTAAATTTAAATATGTGGTATTAATTTATCACAAGTTATTAAAATTCACGAGACTAATAGTTTCGTCTAATAGCTGGATTATAAATCTAACCAAAGACTCGAACAGAAAATATTCACATTGAGTATGAACATTATACTAGAATAATTTATGAATTATGTAATTAAATGTTCAGTCATGTATGATTTAAGTCTTCCATTAAACTAGTTACAAATTTTAAAAATCAGTTTTTTACTTTTCTGTGAACCAAATTCGTGTAGAGTTTTTTAAAGTTCGTCCAGATATAACCCAAGACATGTAGTGGTGAGAGGTATGTGAAACTTCTCAAATGGTCCAAATGCTAGTATCCGACTAACATCATAGATGTCTCTGTGGCGGATAGCGACTTGCGAAGCAAGTACCGAGAGCGGCGACCTCTAGCCCAGGTAGACTAAACTACTGTTATTAAATATGATATAAACGAAACAACTACTCAGCGGGCAAATACCCCGACCTGCATTGGACTATACCTTCAAATCATGATAGATCGGTAGCCAATAACAAAATAAAGCACTAAGAAACATATTGAATTGTAATATTTATACAAGAGTTAAAACTATGTTGGACTGTGCAAATATATTGTCTGTAAGACAGTCTATTATGCTGAATGTTTTTTTGTTTATATATAAGTTATCGAATAATATGCTACCTAAACATCTTTTTGATACATGTACTTTTGTGAGTGACATACATAATCATGAAACTAGAGGTCAACAAAATTTTTATATACAAAGAACAAACACAAATTTTGGTGAAAACCAATTATTTATCAAGGGATTGAAGTTATATAATTACCTACCAAGTGAGGTTAAAAATAGTCAAAATTCAAATATATTTAAAACAAAGTGTACAGTCCATGTAAAAGAAAAATGGACAATATAAAATATATTATACAGATTTCATACTCTTTGTGTCTGTCCATGACCATATTATATTGTAATTGTAAAAATTGTAAACATTAAGTTATGTATGTGTATTTAGTTAAGTACTTTGTCCTTTTTACATTGATTAGTGTTGTAAATCTTGTATTCTTGATTGTATAGCAAAGTATGCTAATAAAGTCTATTATTATTATTATTAATATCATTTGTCAATTTCTAATCAGACATAGACCGATTTCTAACTTATTGGCTACCGATCTATCATGATTCGAAGATATAATCCAATGCAGGTCGCTGAGTAGTTGTTTCGTTCAAATCATATTTAATAACAGTAGTTTAGTCCACCAGGGCTAGAGGTCGCCGCTCTCGGTACTTGCTTCGCAAGTCGCTATCCGCCACAGAGACATCTATGATGTCGGTCAGATAGTAGCTTTTGGACCATATGAGAAGTTTCACATACCTCTCACCACTACTCAATTTACCTTAGTCAGTATATGACTAGCAGGTTGGCCACTATCATTTGTCTGTTCCATAACTTATGGCATACTGAGGAGAACAAATAAGTTCGAAACCGGTCTATGTCTGGTTAGGAATTGACAAATGATATTGGTTACCGATCTATCATGATTTGAAGGTATAATCCAATGCAGGTCGGGGTATTTGTCCGCTGAGTTGTTTCGTTCAAATCATATTTAATAACCCAAGACATGGCCAATTTTGTGCTTTCCACAATTTGACTACAATGAAAGAAATACCTCCTATCGTTCCGATTTTTTGCACCTTGTCCTTTGTTGTACTGAGAGCCAACGCATAAAAAACGCTCTAACGTTGGATTTAAAATTCGTCATCAGTACCGTACTTAATTACTTTAGTGCACTAAGCTATGAGTAAACAGAGAACGTGGTGAAGAACAGCTTAAATTTCATTATTTTATTCTCAAGTACACTTGATTTCAAAAAAAACTGGCACAACTCTTGTAATCGAAAATCTTAATAGTTTAGTTGTGTGCATATGTCTGTAAATAGGGCTGGCCAGGCATGTCGAGAGGGGGGTGGAGAAGAGGTGATTTACCCCCGACCTGGGTTTTTTGGAGGAGATCGGTTTTCTTTGTTTTTAAACTTATTAAACCTTTCTCTTTTATTTTATTCAAATGGAATTTTAAAAAATAATTAGAAAACTTTTTCAAAACATTTTCAAGCCTGCCATATTATTGTTTAAAAAAATAATATTTGTTACGGATAATTCTACTAATGGTTGTAATTAAAATACTAACTGAATAATGATAATTCTATTTTTAAAATAAGAGCACAAAAAATACCACTTGAGATTAAAAAAAATGTAAACAATGCAAACTGAACATAAAAATACAATAAAAAAATAAAATAAATGAACTTCAATTACGTAATACAGAATTAACTAATATTTTGTCATTGCTCCATTAGCGTCTAAAACTGCCTGAAGTCTTGCAGGCATGGACAAAATCAGATTGGCTGCAACGTCAACTTCTTGCGACAAGTTCTCCCAAGCGTCTTCAATTATCCCTTCCAATTCTTGGACATTATTTGGATGGTTATTTAATTTTCTTATATGTTGCACCATTAGTCCCCATACATTTTCAATTAAATTTAAATCCGGACTTTTAGATGGCCACGGTAACAATTCTATGTTTTTATTAAGAAACCATTGCCTGACACGATGGGCCGTATGTATGGAGCAGTTGTCTTGTTGGAAAATAAAATTATTTTCCGAAAACACCTCTATTACTGACGGCAATATAATATTGTCTAATATTTCAATATATTTAATGGAACTGAGATGACCACCACTGGTCCAACACACACCTAACCCATTTAGGCTCATCCAAGCCCAGATATTGACTGAAAACCTGCCTGATATTTGTGGATCGAAAGTATATTTTTCGTCGTATCTAGTGGAAGGAGGCCTATATACGCGAACATGTCCATCGTTACAGGATTTAAAAACCTTTTCGTCAGAAAAGACAACTTGTCCCCAGAAGTTTTCATCATTGATTATATAGTTGAGTGCAAAAATAATCCTACCCTGCATCTTTTCTTCTGAAAGTTTGTATTTTTTAGCCGCTGAAGAACTCTTCAAGTCGCTTTGTAGTTTTATTCTTCTGCAAGCAGTAGATACCGAAGCAGGGAAATTTGTCTCTGAAATTGCATTTACTGCAGTCTGAAAAGGGTTTTCTATTAGGTAATTTATAAGATTTTCATCTTCTTGATTATTGCTCTTTCTGAGCCTACCGGAACCAACTTTACGGGATACCGTTTGGTTGGTTTCCCATTGTTTTTTAACACTCATTATCGTGGTTTTACTCACATTGTATTCAGCAGCAAGTCTTCTTATGGACCAACCATCTTCAATTTTAGAAACAATTCGAAATGTTTGAATATCTGTTAGATGTCGAACCATTTTTAATAATGACGCCACTGATTAACGTCAAAGTGACATTTGTAAGATTATTAATATCAATCAAAGAACGAATGATTTACATAGCTAAAAGAAAGTGTACCAGTTTTTATTGAAATCAACTGTACAACCATGAAAAAAATCGAAATATTTTGTCGGTTAAAAAACAAGGAATATGGCTCGAATCCGCCCCTGATAAAACAAGAGGAGTTAAAATTTGCTTAAAATAGTTCACGTGGGCTTGACTTTTATCACCCAATTGGGCGTGTCTTATTGGCGGAAGTTTGGCATTAAACAAATAAATCAAGGGGCGAGTTGCAACTAATTGTCACAAACTCACTTAAAATTATAGTGAACTCTCAACCATAATAATTAATTCCTAGATAGTTTCGTCGACTTGAAGGATTTTTTTTTAAATTTTGATGGTAAACATAACGTTCAGATAGCCAAGCAGCTATAGAAGCTCTTGGCTCCTACCGGTGTAACTCCAAAACGGTATGGAATTGTCAGAAAGCTCTACATCATTTGAGCAAAAACAACAAAGTGACTCTGGTCTGGATACCTGGCCACTCTGGTATGGAAGGTAACGAAATAGCGGACTCCTTAGCCAGAGAAGGGGCGGGATCACGATTCATCGGATCAGAACCAATACTTGGCATATCCTCAAGTACTGCCAAGATGGCTATATCAACCTGGGCTGAAAGGAAATCTCTCCAGTATTGGCAAGAGTTACCAGGATTAGTTTATTCGAAGGCGTTTATAAAATACCCTTTGAAATCAAGAGCTAAGAAACTTTGAGAGTTAAACAGGATAAACCTGAAAACTCTAACAGGCCTATATATCGGGCACTGCCGACTAAACTATCATCTGCATAAACTCGGCCTAGCGGAAAACGCCGAGTGCCGTCTATGCCTGGAGGATGATGAGAAGGCAGACCACATCTTATGCACCTGTCCCGCTGTGGAGAAGATCCGATTTTCAATATTTGGCAAAGGGCAACTGCTGCCAGAGGATCTGGACACATTCTCACCCAATAAAGTTATCAGTTTCATTAAGAGACTGAACTTATTGGGTGAAATAAAATTAGGCGTGAGCCACAATAGGCCCGCTGATGGCCGCAGTGGAGGGTCTACTGAGACCCACTCACAACAAACCTAAACATAACGTTTTTTTTTTTTTTAGTTAAACTTCATAGGTGACCTGAGATGACGGGTAATCGATTTAATATTTGCAATAATGCAATTAAAAAGCCCAAGTCTTACCCTAAAAAACGTTTTTTGTAAAATTTTATAGGAAATCGTTTTATTGAAAATAATCAGCTTAATAGGATGATATGACCAGTTTGCTCTCCAGATTGTAATCCTACTGTTTATTCCGGTTTTACCTGATTGTACATATTTTTTGATTAAACAATTTCTTTGTTGATTTTTGACTATTTCTTAAATGAAAATCGCAAAAATGCGTGGTTTCAGAAAAATTATCATTATTTAAAAACAAAAGCAAAGAGCGTAGATTATCAAAAATCGTTTTTTAGGGTAAGAATTGGACTTTCTAATTATACTTATGCAAAGATTTAATCGACTACCCGTCATCCCAGGACACCGATTAAGTTTAATTAAAAAAATACGTTATGTTTCACCCTGTATAATTCGTTTAAGTAAGTGGGTAACAAGGAACATTATCACGGTTCAAAGCTCAGTATAATTTTAAGTGAATTACTTCAAGTTTCCAGCAGTGTATTTTCCAAGGACCTTATCCCAAATCAGAAACAAAACCACAGGTACCATGTAACAATCATTTGACTTAAATTCTTTACCAACAATACGAACATTTTCACTCGCAGTAATGCAAAACTAACTGGTGGTTATATTTCTGCCTCAGTAACTAAACCTGTCATTAAGTGCCACTCATGCCAACAAAATTAAGATTGTCACAGCCTCACCTAATTTAAATATAGCTGCTATTATATCCTCGTTATGACATAGTGTTTCATTACTAGATTTAACAAATGTTCAGTTTATTCTCAGTTGCACTTTTTTGTTAAAAAACTCTGCAAAGCACTTAACGACTATATTAATTTTTCAAAGGGTGTAATTATTACAAAACACAAATTGGCCAATGCAACTAGACCAAGCAGACCAGGGTGGGAATAAATTTAAATTGCGAACTAGTAATATGCTGATTTATTGCTATAACGGACAATTTAATCTGGAAACTTTAAAACGTATCCAGGTCACAGTTAATTCAACTTTGTAATTCCTGAATTTGTCATCTTTCCAGGTCCATGGAGACTGAACGGTGAGAGTTATCTAGGAAGGTAGAGTCAAAACGACAAAACGACGGAAATATGCTACAGGATATTTGTCTGATTATATGGGGAATTATATGCCACATCCCATTTCACGTCAATATACAACTCTACAAGAAAAATAAACTGATCAACACTCGAAACTCCTCATAATTTCGTTCGACTTTGAAGGCTAGATCAATCAATCAATCAAATGGGTTTTCAAGAACTAAAACCTATTTGAGCAACATTTATTTATTTATTTATTTAACAAAATACACTCAACAGGCAAAGGCCCTATTACAGAGTATATACAATACCTACACAAATTTATACATAACAGTACTTAAATCAACATATTATTTAACATGGATTTTAAACTTTTTAAGCTAATATCAAATATATCACAATTGTGTTGTATCCCATTGTAAATACTACGTATTCTATGGAGTGGGGAATTTATTTAGTAATTTGTACTAGCATGTTCTAAATAAAAAGTTCTGAATGCTCTGGTTGGGTACATAGGTACATTTAAAGATATTAAGGACAGAAAGTTAAGACCATCAATAATGCCATGTAACAGTATATGTAGATAAATAATATGTCCGTTTTTTCGTCGAATGTCCAGTGGTTTAAGATTATATCGTTCCCTTAACATATTTTTTTCTACAGTAAAGTCATACAAACCAGTTCCTTTATAACTGATGAATCTTAAAACTTTGTTCTGTATCCTTTCTATACTATCCACATGTATTTGATAAAACGGATTCCAGACAATGGAGCAATAATCCAACACAGATTTAACATACGATATATCTAATTGTCTAATAGCACTTGTACTGGTAAACATTTTGGTATTACATATTATGAAGCCCTACATTTTAATAGCCCTATTTATCGTGGAGTAAATATGATTATTAAATGTAAGGCGGGTATCAAAAGTTATACCTAGGTCATTCATAGGTTCAACTCTGGCTAAATTTGCGTCATTTATTGTGTAATGATACAATCGGATTTTTTGTTCTAGTATAGGACATAATAAAACATTTATTAACATTAAAATACCATTCATTTTGAAGTGTCCATTGATATATTTTATCCAAGTCATTTTGGAGTATGATGCAATTCATATTACTTTCAACTTTTACGTAGATTTTTAAGTCATCTGCAAATAATAAATATTTGGAAGAGTCAATTATTTCTGTTAAACTATTTATAAATATGAGAAATAGCAGTGGCCCAACGTTGGAACCCTGAGGAACCCCAGACAAGGCGATAAAATGATTTGACGCATATCCATTCACAGACACATACTGTTTTCTATTTTGTAAGTATGACGTAAGGAGTTCTATGAGGTTTTGGTGAAATCCGAATTCATTTTTAAGTTTACAAAGAGGGAGATTATGTGATACCATATCAAACTCTTTTTGAAAGTGGATATAGTCGCTATATATATGATATTTGCTACGCAGTTAGCTGATGAAGGAGCAGACATTACTTTCAAAAGCCATGATGGATGGAAATGATCTAATGTGGCTTGTGGTTAATGTAAATAGCTCTACTTTTTCAAAGAAATCTCCTGAAGTTATATTCACCAACTGTGAAGCATTTACTTTTAATATTTATAATAAAGCATTTTGTAATAATTGGTTTACTTTTCCGCAAGTGTAGCGAGAAATTTTTTCTAAGTCATATGGATACCGAAATCAAAGACTTTTCCAAACGGTAGTAGAACATTTTTTTTATAATCGAAAATTAAAATGTTGTAAAGTCGAACGAACACTGTTAATAGTTTATCGCATCGTTGTTAAAGCAAGTTCTATTTTTTGTATGGTACAGGCCAAGTAACGAATATTCTGGCATGCATGATGATTCACGCGACAATCAAGTTTCATCGGATTACGAAGTGATTTTTTCGTTACTAATTTTCTATTGTAATCAGACCTAAACGTTGTTTTCGTTCACTTTGGTACACCCTGTATACGATAATTTGTGTCACTATTTCTTTTAAAATCGTTTTAAACTAAAGTTAAATTCATTTTTGCAAGTTCAGTATTTGAAATAACAATTATTTCTCTAATATAATTGTTTCAAACTGGTTTCTTTTCAGGGTAATCTTAATTTGTTTATTATTCTAATGATAAATCTATTATTGTGTTGGTACTTAATCAAGTAAGAGGAAAGTAGTTTAATTTAATTTAGTTTGATATCAGAGCGAGTTGAAATCATTTATTCATGGTAAAGAAATATGTTTGTATTTGCTTAATAATTTACCGAATAAATTATTAATTATTGATTTATTTTTAAATATTAAGTAATACTTGGCCGTTTTAAATTATTTCTTTTCGGAAATATAGTTTAAAAATTATAAGAAAGCGATTCCCAGCCTTGAAATATTTTAGAAATATTTGTTTATATGAATGAACGCAGGGAATTTGTTTAAATATGATGCGCCGTGATAAGCTGAAATAACGTTTGCCACGGACAGCAGTCGACCCGCGTGCGCGTCGCACAGATTCTCGTCATTCTGGCATGACAGGCGTTTGTGTATAAACTGAATGACACCGCGTGAAAGAATCACTTGTCTTCGACTTGTATGCGACTTCTCCAACTTGTCTTCTTCCAACAGTGACCGTTCCAGTAAGCAGCATTCAGCTATCGATCTCCAGTGTACTCCGCAATCCGATAGTGGTAAGAATTACTTTGACCATTTTACTGTTTTTATTTTGCATTTCTATCATTTACCATTTGTGTCCGAATTTATCGTTTGTATTCGAATGTACTGAGTAGTGGTGAGAGGTATGTGAAACTTCTCATATGGTCCAAATGCTACTATCCGACCGACATCATAGATGTCTCTGTGGCGGATAGCGACTTGCGAAGCAAGTACCGAGAGCGGCGACCTTTAGCCCAGGTGGACTAAACTACTGTTATTAAATACGATTTGAACGAAACAACTACTCAGCGGGCAAATACCCCGACCTGCATTGGATTATACCTTCAAATCATGATAGATCGGTAGCCAATATCATTTGTCAATTCCTAACCAGACATAGACCGGTTTTGAACTTATTAGTTCTCCTCAGTATGCCATAGGTTATGGAACAGACAAATGATAGTGGCCAACCTGTTAGTCATATACTGCCTAAGGTAAATTGAGTATTGGTGAGAGGTCGAATGTACTGTTATGTTGTCCGAAGTGCCTGTTCCCTGGACTGACCTCCTGCACTTGTGTCTTCCTAGTACTCCGTAACCGCTTACCATTAAATATATTGCTGCATCGACCGCTTACCGTAATACCGCTCATTACCTGTTTGCTGGAACTACCAGTAGTAGTAGTTTCCGCACCCTTGCTTTATTTTGAATCACCGCTTGCTTGCTTGTGTAGATGCTTGTAGTAAACAGTTGATAGTAACACCATAGTAGTAGCTTCCATAACTTAGCTGTACTTGATATAACATAACCGATCACCGCTTTTTGCATTTTCATAACCTCTTTCTTGGTTCCTTGGTTGCTTACTTGTAATATAGGTTAATATTTACATTGTATTACAACACAACTGTTGTGTATATATTTTTTTTGTGTGAAGTAGTCTTAAATAAATAGAGTAAGTGAAGTTGAACTTCTGCCTATTATTTAAAACAAAGATATAAGTAATAAATTTGATGGTACACCGAGAATCATTTTCGGCAGGTAAGGTGAAGTTGTCCATTACTACGAAAACGACAACCCCACACACACACACAGACCGCCTGGCATTCCGTTTCTTCACTAAGTTACCCTAACTTCTATCACACCACTGACAGAATAAAGTGGTGTTCTTACACTTTAAAACAGGAACCGGCGCTCGAGACCGTCACTATAATAAAAAGTTTAAAGTACTGTTACTGTACTGAAGGGTGCAAAGTGATACGTCACGCACACACAAATCAGCATTGTGGAGTTTGCATACGTCACACATGTCTATTTTGTTAGGTTACAAAACAAAAGTTGTGTTTGGTAAACTGACACACGATGTTTGAAATATATTTTACATCTATTATTTTAAAATCGGCTAAAAAAAACAGTAATATATAAATTTATTTTAATGTTAACAAATGAGTCCAAAGTATACAGATGAATGTATATACATATGCAGCATTCGCTTCATATATTTCCCTTATAAATTAGTAATATGAGTTGTATGATCCAACAAACAACGTGATGCAATGATAAATTTTAAATAAATTATGTTGAACAATTGCACTGCCGGAATGTCGTCGTTCCATTTGCTAAATTACAATTTATGTTCTTCGATACTTTATTTTATACAGTTATACAGTTTTACAAACTGTACAAATACAGGTCATATTCTCCAACGCAATTAGGGTGCTTTCAAAAACTATGGGATATACTTTTTGAGCCCAAAGCAGACTGGTTGGCAGTTGAAATAGTCCCACTAGATAGTCCAGTGCGAAGTTGTCTAAATGTCTACACAGTGAAGCCATTCCAAGCAGTTTTGTAAGCAGCATCCTAAATTTGTATTCCGTAAGTTAGTATTAATTCCATTATTAGCGTATATTAATTTTTTTTTAAGAATTCTCTTACGTAGGTTCAAAAGCGTTAAAAGGCCACACTATTTATATATTTTTCTAACGTGAAATTCACAATTGCATGTCGGAATTTACAATTGTAAGTCGGAATTCGCAACTGTATTTTGGAATTCATAACTGTATCTCAGAATTTACAATCTTATATCAGAATTCACACTTGTATCTCGGAATTCACAATTGTTATATCGGAATTCACAATTGTAAGTCAGAAATCGGAATTGTTATTGGGGATTTACGATAGCGATTTGTTCTTTGTATAAATGTGTTTTAGGCAGCAGTTAAATAGTGATTAAGGCCCGGTTGCACAGACTAATCTTTGTTAAGTACCACCTTTCTTTAAGCTTTCCTTATCATTAATTTATGTTGCACATTTAAAGTTTATTTCGATCGCAAATTTTGATGAAAAGTACGGTTATGTATCGGTTGTTTACATATATTTAATAGTTGATAATGGATAAATCCTAGAGAGCGTGTGATGCCAAGATCTATGGAAAGAGTTGGAATAATACCCATGTATTTTCCTAAGTAGTAATATGAGTTTAGCCATTCAATTGCTTTTCTTTCTTATGGATTACTATATCTTTCTCTTCCTTATGTTGGCTCTCTTCGGCTCATTTAAACTGTTCCCAATGCTCCGTCTATTATCCATTATTTATTTACTTTTCGAGTTAAGATGTAAATGAACCTAATATTCATAAAATACACGAGAAGAAAGTAGAGAATCATTGTAAATACACGTGTTTTAAGTCGTCTCGTAAAAAAAGAGCTTGTTTTCGTGTAAAAAGTGAACATAAAAGTTAATATTTTTTTCTCAGTGTGGCGATATAAACTATAAACAATTTTAGTGAATAATATATCATCAATAGATAGTCTACTGGCTAATTAACAAGTATTAATAATTAATTGTTCGCATTATAAAATTGTCTTCTGAACAGTTATCATTAGAACAAAAAGTCGATTTGATAATAAAATGTGTCCAAAAAACTGAACAAGAAATATCAAAATTACAATGGAATTTAATCACATTAAAAATGAAAACATTGATTTAAAAACAAAATTGTCAAAAATGGAGGATAAAATAAAATCCATGGAAGTAAACAACACAAGAAATTATGTAGTATATTATGGTATACTCGAAAATGACAATGAAAATAGAATGGTTTTGGAAAAAAAAATGAAGGATAATATTTCAAGCCACCTGGGGATAAATATACAAGAATTAGATATAAATGGAACTTTCAGACTGGGAGTTGGAAATAAAATGGCAATTCGCATCAAAAAGATATGAATTTATAATATTTTCTCAATAAAATGCAGTTTGTTTTGATTTAACATTTCAGCAGTTGCAGAGAAAATTAATTTGAAATTGGGCACGCATTTTTACGGGCACTCTATATACAGAAAATATAATAAAACACTTGTTTTCGACAACAATTCTCCGCCGAGGTTATCTCCAACTTTTCTCGTCTAATACTCGTTAACATTTCTAAAAGCTCAAAAACTGCGACACGAAACTTGCTTGAGGGATACCATTATACACTTACGACACAAAAACAGTCAACGAGCATTTTTCATCGCAAGTAACAACATATATAAAGTGACTTCGCAAAGTAGCCAGACAATTTATAATAAAAGTACATGCTTCGCACATTATTCTCTACACAATGGCCCTTCTGCATTGCTAATTCTGGCTTTTCCACGATCTACGTAGTCCATAGTGCGACCATGCACCGGAAGGCATATTGTGATGAAGGAGGTCACCTGAGTATACGTATATGTGTAGAGGAGACAAAGTGGTGTGCTTTAGTGCTCAGAATTAATTTTCAATGTTGATGGTGGTTTGTAACGAATCGTATTTTAGTAAGTTCGTTGTTGAACTTGTGAAAGCGCAAACCATTGAGAATTCAATAATATACAAACTAATTTACAACAGTTACAGCAACCCAACACAATAGATATTTTTCTGGATAATGTATGTGTAAGTCTCAACGAATGCCAGTAAGGTCAAGACAGTTTTAACATTTCTGCACACATTATATCGATCGATCTATTCGCCAGCGTAAAGCGATCACTGCAGGTCCACTACACCAGGTCCACTACCCGTGAGTGTAGTGCACCTGTTATAGTGATTTTTACTTTTAAGAGAAGTACACATTATACAGGGTGTTCATTAAGTATGTACAATAAATTTAACATACGATTATTTGTGAGATTTTAGGACAAAAAGTTCATACAAACATGAGTCCGCAAATGCTTCGGATTCAAGATACAGGGCGTTAAACTTTTTTAAAAAAATTTGTTTTTCGTAAATATCTTAAATATCCGTTATCCAAATTTATTGTAATTTGGCAATGTTATTTGTAGTGTTAAGGAGCTAATTAAGCACCAACTTGATAACATTTATTAAGTCCAGTGGCGTCCCGAGCGGCACCTTAACGAATATTTTTGACAAAAAAATGTACGCCACACTATTTTGTAATTTTTATATAGGTATATATTTTTTTTTTTGTTAAGCAACTAAAAATACAACTTTTATGTCTCTTGATTTTTTTTTCGGATCTTGCTTAGTTTTCGAGACAAAAAATTAAATTCACTTAATTGCATATCCCTGGACCACACAAGAAACATGGGGAAACGTAGGAAATAATCAAGGGTTACCTCAGAAAACGATTGCAGTATTTGGCAAACAAAATGACAGCTGTTGTCAATTTATTAAGCTATTAAATTGTAATTTTTGTAAAAAAGTATTTTTGGTGATTATTTTTCGAGTTATTTTTTGTCCAACATGATTCAGTCTACTAATAGTGAAATTGCAGATTTGCATTTCTGTTATGGAATGGCTCATGGAAACTCTAATGCTGCAAGACGCATTTATCATGAAAGATTTCCTCGGCGTGTGGTGCCTAACGGAAGAACTTTTGTACGTCTCCATGCACGACTTTCTGAAACAGGCAGTTTTAAAAGATCGACGGTTGTCATCGGGAGGCTTGTAACGGTATGAACAATTCAAATGGAAGAAGCTGTCTTAAATGAAATTGAAGCAAATCCTCATACCAGTACCCGGAAAATAGCTGAAGAACTGAACATTACCCATGTCACAGTGTGGCAGATTTTAAGAGACCAGCAGCTATATCCCTACCATATGCAACGTGTGCAAGCTCTATTACTCAGAGATTTGCCTTTAAGAATAACTTTTTTGTGATTGGTTACGCAGTAAAATAATAAGAAATCCAGATTTCATAAGACGAATATTGTTTACAATGAAGCTTGTTTTTTCTCGCAATTCAATTATTAATTTCCATAACAATCACCTACGGGCCGAAAACAATCCACACGCCTTAATAGAAAATAATTTTCAAGAACAGTTTTCTTTCAATGTTTGGGTTGGAATTGTCGGTGACCACCTCATTGGGCCTCATTTTCTTCCACCTAGACTTAATGGGGAAGAATACCGAAGATTTTTAGAATTTGTTTTACCTGGACTTTTAGAAGAAGTTCCAGCCATGGAAAGATCCGTATTTGGTACATGCACGACGGGGCTCCACCGCACTTTAGTCTATTGGCGCGGCATTTTTTGGATGAAAATTACCATAACTGTTGGATTGAGAGAACAGGCGCACAACCATGACCTCCTCGCTCGCCCGATATGAATCCTCTAGATTATTTCCTCTGGACACACCTTATAGCGTTAGTATACAAAACTCCTATTGTAAGTGAAGTGGATCTACGATTTAGAATCATTAATTCATGTGACCCGATAAAAAATACGCCAGGTATTCTCAAGAGAGTGCGCAAATCAAAGATAGATAGTTGTATTGAAGTCGAAGGGGGCCATTACGAACAATTTAGTAAAATTCGTTACTTTAGATGTTAAGAAATATATTTAATTTAGTGTTTATTTGTTGCTGTTGTTATATGTTATTAATAAAGAATTATAAAAAAATGATAATTTCACGTTTCCCCATGTTTCTTGTGTGGTCCAGGGATATGCAATTAAGTGAATTTAATTTTTTGTCTCGAAAACTAAGCAAGATCCAAAAAACAATTCAAGAGACAAAAAGTTGTATTTTTTGGTTGCTTAACCCAAAAAAAAAAATATATACAAAAATTACAAAATAGTCAGTGGCGTATATTTTCTTGTCAAAAATATTCGTTAAGGTGTCGCTCGGGACGCCACTGGACTTAATAAATTTTATCAAGTTAGTGCTTAATTAGCTCCTTAACTCTACAAATAACATTGCCAAATTACAATAAATTTGGGTAACGGATACTTAAGATATTTACGAAAAACCAAATTTTTTAAAAAGTTTAACGCCCTGTATCTTGAATACGAAGCATTTGCGGACCCATGTTTATATGAACTTTTTTGTCTTAAAATTACTCAAGTAATCGTATGTTAAATTTGTTGTACATACTTAATGAATACCCTGTATAAAAAACATGTATAACAGAAAAATATATATTTACTGCATACAAATTAAAGAAAATAAATTACTTACCAAGTACCATTGTTCTCTGAAGAGTGGATCTGGAAATCCTACAGATGAAATTGCCCGATAATGTGGCTGACCATGAATGGGTTGTTCGGCAGCTGGAGCTATTTCACTTATAAATTGACTGTATGGGGATATGGAAGGGTTGCTGTCAAAATCACGTTTCCTACGCTTCTTTTCATGCTGTTGTTGGACCCAATAGACCTGGAAAATGATAAAAAATTTATTAGATTCATTATGAATAGCAAAAGTTTAGGAAAATATGCTATTTTAAACTCTAAGAAAATTTTGATGAGGTTGTGTTGCATCATATGTTTTTAATATCACATAAGCCTTTTTTGAGGAAATAATTTTAATAATTGATCGAACATCACGTACACCGTAAATCAAAAGTGAATTAAATGTTTTTATTAATCCATATTTTCCATGTTTATGTAACACAATGCAGATTTTGCCAGATTGCTTCTAAACTTTTAGAGATATCGAACAATTACAATAGTAAAAAATTGGGGTGGGTTAAAAATAACTGGCCTGGAAAAATTAAACATTCAGTGTATCAATCTCAACCAAACCTTTACTGATGATAGAATTGACCTCATAATAATCAGGTATTAAAACTGGAAAAGATATTTCAAACGGTTCCGAAGATATTTCAAAAATGATTTTGCGTACCAATTACATTTAACGCTCTGTATCTCAAAAACGGAGCGCTTTGGTGTATGGCTCAAATGCCATAATTTAGAGTTTAGAACCTACCATTAAGAGATTGACCTCTAATTTCAAAACGGGTTGCTTACCGGCTTGCATATTTCTTCTTTAATTACTATTTTTTTTTCAACAAAGATATTTACATTCAAGTCAACAGTATTGTAATCGTCAGCATAGGAATGCCTCAAATCGAGTTCCTTCCCAGAACTTTAAAATAACTATTGTCCAACGGTCGTTTCATGGTTATGTATCTGTTAACAGACGTGATTTATTTCCTAAAGATCAACAATTTGTGAGAATATTCCAAAATATGAAAAATTGTACTTTGAGGGTGGTTTTCAGGTAGTTTTTGAAGGGGTTTATTTTGGCCCTTACGATAGTATTATCTTTAGTTTCTTAATAAATACTCTTTAAGCGAGGGTGAAACTTTAACACGAATGGTAACTCACACTATACCATTTATACTTACTATTACGGATCAAGCAGTGATTGGAGGATACATACGGACTGTAACCTTGCAATCGAGGTTTTACTGTAGTCCTCTGTATTTTCCAATCCAGTTTTTTTCTTGCTATTAATGAAAACATGTTCCTCTTAAAAAAAAATAATGTTTGCTTCTTAACCCCTACTCTGACTGAAATAGAATTTAGTTTTTCAAAATTTATTGATTTGAATTTATTTCGGAATTTTCTTTTTCAAATTATTGTATTGCTTTTGTTGAATTGCTATATATTTTGACAAAACGAAAGAATTAAATGCTTTAAAAAAAAACATTCTTATCGTAAATTGGTAACTAGTTCATCTTGTATTTCAAGTATAGTATGAGTTACGGTATTCAATTAGTGGTTAACTTTCTGCCAACTTATCATGGATGCGATATTTTGGCGAAGGCGCCGACCACACAATTTTGACATCCACTTAGAAATTTTTTTTAAGAGAAATGCGTCCATGCGCATTCAAATTATTGTATTGTCATCGGTCCTTCATACGTGTGCAAATTTTCAATTTAATCAGACGTCTTGAAGTTGGTGGAAATTACGTTGAAAGATTCTTTTACAGATAGATACATACAGGTGAAGCTAATATAAAGCGTGTTAAAAAAATTAATAATAATGAGAGCATATTTATTTAATAGTAGTACAACATATTCTAACTGAACTGGTATCATTAAAATGGACTTTTTTATTACATTTTGTACGAAACGCCTCAACACAATAGTTAATCGGTAATTGCAAAGACCGTATTACTTATCTCTGGTAATTGCAATTGGCAACGCGTGCGCCTTTACAATTAGTTCCTAAATAATACCGCATGTGCATTCCTAACTGTGGCCTTTTTCCCTCGCCCTCGCTAAAAACAAGATTACCACGAATTAAAAACCACAGCACTGTCAGACACAGTGGCTTCCTGAAACGAAACAACACCGTAAATTATGCCCTTGTGGGGTGATCTGAATTATGGTGACGTTTTAATGCGCACATTTAATCAAAAACCTATTACTTCCTTACAACAGAAACGGTGAAATGGAGATTTTTAATTTTACTAATACTGTTCCCTGGATGAAAAACGTGAACATTTTGGAATACTAGAGGAAGTAGAAACGCAACATTTCATACTTTTTATTTTGTTTTCATTGAAATGGGGGATGTAAAAGATGGCCAAGTTATGTTTGTGGTTTCTAGATAATTGCTTTCTGAAAGTGAATTTATGTTTTAAAAGCAGAGTTGAATATATCAGGATTTTTTATTCACAAAACAAATTTTGAGAACTATATTTAGGTACATATCAGATGTAAAAAATACAAACAAAACTGAATGCCAAGACTATCGACTAAAGTTACCAAATCGCGCTGCCAGTGATATGCATCGGACAGGGCAACTGTGATTTTCGTCACACATGATCCCTCCGGCTACCTGTAAGTATAGTTTTATTCGAATGTCAGTGAAATCTATTCGTTGTACCAATGTCCAATTCCAATTTAACATTTTTTATTGCCTATTTCTTTTATACAATTCTAATTAAGAGTACTTAAGATAAATATATTATGTATAATAATTTATAACAGCATGGATATTGTTTAATATAATAAATACTTTATATATTTATGTATATACATTAAGTCACCATGGTGACAGAACCCGTCGGTGACGGGCGGTCGCCGAGGCGGCCCAGTGCTGATTCGTTTCGTCTTATTTTCCTTTAGTGTGGGGGCGGCACTTTCCTATAAACATATACTGGGCATATTAATGATCATGTACATGACTTATAATAATTAAAAAAAACAATAATATTAAACAAACGGGTTAATATAACCCGTTTATATTAATAAATACAATAGAGGAAAAGTTACAAAAAACCTCGTTCAAAAAATTCAAAACATATGTTTGTGACATGATTTGGAGTGTTGACGTGTCCATTCTGAGTGGGGCGGGAGGGGTACGAAAGGTAAGGTGTGTGAAAGAGATAGGAATTTAGGATGTATGTTTATCGTTGTATGTATTATGTCCGTGTTAGTCAGGATCGACGTAGAGAGGCAGGATTTCATGTAATAGGCGGTGGGTGTGTATGTAATTGTGGTGGTGGCGGATGTCTGTGATGTGGGCGGTAAGGGTGGAGTGTTGGGTACTGGATTTGAGAAATGTTTGGGCGGTTTCTGTGATATAGTCTTTGATCATAGGTATGTTTGCGTTTCTGTGGAGTTCGTCAATTGTTATGTAGCGGTTCGCATTTGTAATGAGTCGCAGTAATTTGTGTTGCGTTACCTGGAGGTGTCCGCGTGCATCCGTATTGTGTATCGGACATCCGATTTCAGGCAATGCAACCATAGGTCAGTGTCGGTCTTATTACAGTCTTGTATAGTAAAAGTTTGTTATGTATTAAGGGGTATTTAGTATCATATATGTCTTGTTGATAGTTTTGGTTACGTGCGGTTTAAAGACAAGTCCTTGGTCTAGGTGGAGTCCAAGGTATTTTATTATCTTTTTTCTTTTATAATATTATCATTTATTTGAAGTGGGGTAAAATTCCGAATGTCTTAGTAAAAAGTATTGTCTCAATTTTGGTCTCGTTAATTGTAATTTTCCAGTCATTATAGTAGGTTATAAGTTTGTCTAGGTGGTATCGTAGTTTTGTCGTTGCCGTCTATGCGTGGAAGGATTGTGCGTAAATTGCCGTGTCGTCGGCGTACATGATTATTTGTCTTAGTGGGTAGGTGGGAAGGTCTGCTGGTATAAGTTAAATAGAGTGGGCCAGAGCACAGTACCCTGCGGCACCCCCGCTCCTATTTCCAGCTGTTCTGATATGGTGTTATTTATTTTTACGACAAATTTTCAGTTTGATAAATAGGACTTAATTAAGACAATATAGTGTGGTGGTAAATTGTGTAAGTGTTGTAATTTATGCAGGAGACCCCCATGCCAAACCGTGTCGAACGCTCGAACGCTTTTTCAATGTCGATCAATACCATTTTGGTGCTCTCTTCTTTGTTGTAACCGTTAATTATATCATGCACGACCTTGCACAACGACAGCGTGGTATTGTGCCCTCCTCTGAAACCGAATTGAATACCAGGTATTAATTATTTTTTTGTTGATTGTTTTGTTAATATTTTAAGTTTTTTTTCTGCGATTTGTCCTAGGGAATTTAGTAGATGTATGGGTCTGTAGCTGGCAGCTTGTGTAGGGCCTTTATTCGGTTTCAGGAAGGACATAATAACGGCGGTCTTCCACGCTGTTGGAAAGTACTGCAGCCGGATCGCCGAGTTTTTTGTATAGTAAGTTATGTATATTGTCTGGTCCAGGGGCTTTTAGGTTGGGAAGTGTCTTAAATATGTTTTTGATTTCATTTGGTGCTGTAATTAGTATGGCTAGTTGTCTGGGAGGGATATGGGTACAGGTAGGTATGTTTTGTGCCTGTCTGTCGATGTCCGTTTGTTCCTCTGTGTACGTTGTACCAGGTAGACGTACGATTTCTGTACTTTATTTCGATTATGTCGCGTAGGTATCCAACGAACGAGGTTAATCGTATTCAATTTACAGTTGGTAATCGAAATTGAGCGAATTAAGTGATACAGAACGAAGTAGTATGCTCGACTTTATGTAAATATTTAGTGGTACATATTTCAACGCCTATTTCGGTAGCAAATTTACTCATCTTTAATTATGATAACTACATGTTTTTCTGTTAAGTTGACACTACCTGAAATATTTGCAAATAAGTATTTCATAAAATTTTATTTTCTCGGACATTTTTTTCAAGATGGCGGCAAAAGCTCAATCTCTCGGGGGCGCAAAATTAGTATGTGATCTGAGTGTCAATTAAATAGATTTAAATTAATTCCAGCTTGTTCGGAATTATTCCCGCTCATAATGCCCTCGCCGCCTGGCCTAAGTCCATAATAGCTAAAAATATTTCCCCCCTAGGTTTCCTCTTGCACAAGACCATCCATAATTACACAAATGATTGTGTGTAACTTTACTGGTTTTCAAATTACGTGAAAACCTGCATCCCTCGGGCATCGTGCTTTCCGTTTATCTATTTCAGATATACGTATTTTAAACTGCGGAAATTTGTTTTAGAAATGGCCGCTACTATTTATTTAGTTGTTCAAGTAATGCGCACTTGTTTAATTATAGTGTTTTAATTAAGCGCTGTTGGAAATACAATGAATTGTTTGAATTATTAAGCAATGTAATTACGTGTTTGCATACAACTTTACAAATATCTACGGTAAATAATTGGCGATAGTTTTAAAATTGGGAAGTTTATTGGAATGAAATTTATATGGAAGTAATTAAAATTAAATGAATTAAATAAAGCCGATGGAAGTGTTAACGGAGCCATATTATATTTGTAATAACACCGGCACACAAAAAAAAAAGTTGTTTGTACATTTGACGCTACCTACCTCCCGACATGTATTTCGACCCGCTGAATCCGAATTTGAAGTCAGTTTGGACCGTACACCCTCAAATATCGAGTAAATTGAAAAACCGTAAAAAATAGCGAAAATTGGGTGTTTCGGTAATAAAAAAAAATTTTGTGGATCTAAACCAAGCCTAATTTTTATGTATTTCGATCCGCTGAATACGAATCTAAAGTATATTTAGACCATAAGCCGTTTTAAATCTATGTAAATTGTAAAAACCCTCGAAAATTGCTAAAAATGGCAAAAAAATTGTGATTATGTTGATGAAAAAAATTTTGTAGACCCGGATCGAAGAGGATTTTTTATGTAATTTGATCTGCTGAATCCGAATCTGAAATATATTTGGCCCGTTAATCCCTCAAAATCTCAAAAAATCGCAAAAAACCGATAAAATAGCAAAAAATTGCAGTTGAAAAAATTGAAAAAAAAATCTATGAAACACGATTAAATACGTTTCTTGTATTTTTTTATGCATAAAATACAAGTTTAGAATCTGAAAATGTGAAAAATTGTAAAATCTATAAAAAATGACGTATAAACACAATGAAAATTTTTTTCATCAACATAATCACAATTTTTTGCCATTTTTAGCAATTTTCGAGGGTTTTTTACAATTTACTTAGATTTAAAACGGCTTATGGTCTAAATATACTTTAGATTCGTATTCAGCGGATCGAAATACATAAAAATTGGGCTTGGTTTAGATCCACAAAAATTTTTTTATTACCGAAACACCCAATTTTCGCTATTTTTTACGGTTTTTCAATTTACTCGATATTTGAGGGTGTACGGTCCAAACTAACTCAAATTCGGATTCAGCGGGTCGAAATACATGTCGGGAGGTAGGTGGCGTCAAATGTACAAACAACTTTTTTTTTGTGTGCCGGTGTAATTATAATAATTATTTGAGTTATACAGAGACAACCCCCGGAAACCCCTGAAATTCTACAAAAAGTTCTTGATGCATTTTAACAAATGTTGTACGAGGTACGAGCCAAAATTTTCCAGAATTTAATTTTCACGTGCGAACCAGTTGTGGCACCGCGGCGTGCCAGTATGCTAAGTGTCGGTAAGCTGATAGGATTTGGAACTGCTCTGTTGTGATAGAGCGATCACAGCGTAATCACATGGAATCTCTTGAACACCCTCCTCCACTCTCCAGATCTTGCCCCAGCAGACTATTTTTTTGTTTCCACAATTGAAACTGCATTTGAAAGGGAGAACTTTTTCGTCCATTGCAACGATGTTGGAGGAATCGCAGGCAATCCTTGATACGTTTACAGATGCAGACTTCCAGACGGCTTTCAAAGACTGGCAGAAGAGGCAGGACAAGTGCATTGCATCACATCGGGAGTACTTTGAGGGGATGTTGATGTCAGCTTCGTATTAAAACATTCCGGTAATTTTTGGCTCGTACCTCGTATTGTATGGATGTTGTGGTGAACATTTCGAACATTTAATTAAATAAAATTTACTTACATTGGTGAATTTTAATTTCTTAGATCATATTCCCAAATGCAATATCACAAAGATATTCTCAAATTTAACATTTTTGCGTGAAATAATTAATATTACCGTAGTTTATCACTATCAGCATAATTTAAATCTAGTTCTAATGACGCGCAATCAAATGATCTCACACTCGTTACGATTTAGGTTTATTTGCTAACACCATATCAATGCTTGTCATATATATACAAAAACAAGTTACTTAAAACATTGCAAATCTTGTAACTCCAAATTCGTGATATTTAATTTATCTTGATAAATATTTTAAAAATATATTGCTACCTGTTCTATTTTATACCGTGTTCTTTATACTATGTACTTCAATGTTTCCCAGGACGTTTTACACGTCGTACGGACACAAAGAAACATTAATCCCCCAGCTATAATTGCATTTTGTTGAAGATATAAACCAATTTTCTATTTATCTTGACAAATAATGACAGGGTACGAAAACAATAGGTTCAGAATTTCTGTTTTCTGGGCGTTTTTATCTGTGTGAAAGAACGACTAGAAAGATTTTGAGACAGATAACAAAATAGAGCGACAGTGGCGTAGGCAGTTAGTTCATTTACTTATTTAATTTTCAGTTTCTCTATAAATTTCATGAAGAAATAATGTCATAATTGTATAAAACTCCTAGTGGAAAATACTAACATTTTTGATTTATTAACTTTAAAAAGAATATCGGAATGGGGCCTAATTATTTTTTTATTCTAAAATTTCTTTTTTTTTTTGTCTTGTGTTTTATTCAGTTTGTACTGCTCGACTGCTGTTAGGAAACCAAACAAAATTTTCTAAACACATTTTTCGACATATTTGTGTAAATAAATCTTAGTAGCAAAATAAAAAAAAATGCAATTTTTCAGCTTCGTTAACAATTCTCTTAAAATATGTTAAGAGTTTTTTGTCGCGAGGAGAATGATTCACATGTTTAAAGGCCAATTTTTAAATGCAATTTCACAGAAGTAGATTAGAATATGTGCGAGCACAACATCCCTTAACCACTCCTTTGATGTAATTTATACAAGCGCATCTAAATTTAATTTACTGGAGTTATGACGTAACTTTAAACAGAAACTAAGATTATAATTTACTAACATGTACATATACAAAATTCAGTGCTCATCAAATTTGTTCTGCTTTCAAATGTGTTCTCAGCTGGTCTAGTTTATCCGGATGCATAAAATAAGATACAATTTGAAGCTCTTATGCATTTAATAAGGCTGAACTTAGAATTTCTAACTTGTTCAACTAATGGTTTAATTTAACGTACAAATTTAATTAGCAAATTTTGCTCCAGGAGCTAAAATATTATCTGCATTAGGAAAATACTCTCGATGGAAATGAGTGCAGGCGAATCAAATTAATCGAGAAGGATCATTCTTACGACGTTTCAGTAAAATCACACATGCAATCTTGAGCTGCTTTCTGTAAAGATTCAAATCTAGCAGACACGTCCTGTTGGTTAGAATATATGAGACAATTTTCTTAGATCAAAGTTTAATTTAATGCTACTCTTGGCAAATGAATTATCTCTAATTGTATGGAGTCAGCGGCCGATTCTTGGTGAAACATACTTAAATAAAATAAAATTAATCAAGTTAAATACTTGGTTTTTCTTCCACAAATTAACTCAGAGATGTCTAAGACATGTTTCGGTCTCACGACCATTATCAAAGAGTCTAAAAACTAAATTAAAAGTAAAAGCACATATTTATTACTGTGTTTATGATGTGCATATTTGTGACTAAAAGACCTGACATCCAAAGCAAAATAAAAAAAGAAAAAAGAAGGTCGTATTTAGAACTTTAATTTGAATATTTGTTAATTGTTCATTATTTCTTACGGCCTTTTTAATTTCAAAAATTTCTAACAAATCTCAAGTTTTTTTTTCATTTATATTCTAAAGAAGTTTACCTTACTATTTATTTCTGTACAACTACTCTGATCTATACCTATACAGAGTACCGAAATCATCACATTTTACTTCATACACATGGTGTATGTGAAATTAAATGTGAAATTCGCAATTGAAAAATTTTTCTATCTACGAACATTTACACGAATGCAGTTATCACGAGATTTTCTTCCACGAGCAGCTGACAGCGCCGGCCCCGGGGTAGAGCGAGAGGCGCCGTCGCTCTAGGCGCCTGATGGCAAGGGGCGCCAAAAAGCAGAAGTAGACTAATTAGAGCTACTTAATTTAATTTAAATTCAATAAGTGTTGATATTTGCAATAAAAAGTTGATTTTTGAAAATTTTGGAATTATTATTTATTTAACATAAAACCGAAGTAGAATTAACGTGATGTGAAAGCGTCGACCAAAGGGCGCCGAAAAACAATCTCGCTCTACCCTGATCAAAGGCTAGCACCGGCGCTGGCAGCTGATTCATGTCAAAAGATGAACTGGAAGAAGAATTGCTGCTTGGTACGTTGAGAGATTTGCCGATAATAACTAGCGCTATATGGTTTATGTGTGCCCAAGCACACTTTACCTCATTGTCACATTGTACAATCACGGTATATCCTGGTCGTGGATTGGTCAAGCGAACCACAGGTTCGATCATCGGATCTCAATGTGCTAGATTTTTTTTGCGAGGCATTGGCATTTAAAACCATTAATCTATACAATCCCCCTGAAAAATGAAGAATACGAAACTGGATTAAAAATGTTTGTGCAAAAATATGAAATACTGTTGGTATCTTGGAACGTGTCCGCTTAAGGATTGGAACGATAGAATCCTGACCTTATTGATATATGCTTAGGAAACATATTGTTACGTCACTGGACTGTGTAGACTGAATAGATGAGACTGAAATTGTACGAGAATGGCTGGAAATGTTCTGGAATGTTCTAGACTACGTGAATGGATATATAAATAAGACGCACGGTGGGCCAACAGTCAGTCTTAAGTTGAACGTGAACGAGTAAAGAAGAAATAAGAAAGATACTTATAAGTGTTCAGTTGTGATTATAGTTAAGACAACATTCATTAATTTAGTGTTGTTAATTATTAATTAATTAATTATAAAGTAGTAAATAAGTATTACTTGAATTTTCAATCATCGAATCTACGATCATAGGTGAGGCATGTAGAAGCAGAACTTGTGAACAAATTTGAGAAAAATGAGAAAAACGTGTACACGGTTTATTACATCGAATTTCTATGACAAATTAATGGATCATGTAAAACATATTTAAGAAAATGACCGGATTGAATTTATTTAAACGACATCTTCATATTTTTGAAGAAAATTAGATTTAAGTTTGGATAAGACAGGTTTTGAAGAATCAACATGGAATTGACAAGTTTTGCAAGACAAGTTTTGATCCACATGGGATTTGACAAGTTTTGCAATAACAAGGTTAGGATATAAGCAATTTTGCAGAAACATATTTTTATTTTGTTAGACTGACAGAAAATTTCCATTTTATTTTAATTTTAATATCACATCTATAAATGATAAAAATAACCTTTTAATAACCTCGAAAATAACCACAATTATGACAAAAACTAAAATGTATTTACTTACCTGTTACGTTTAGCCAATTCCCTTTTCCATTTGGCTTTATCACGAACTTTTTTCCTGCCTTTACCTGGTGTTGCTGGTACAATTCTACTCCCCATTTTTCAGCACAATAAACACTATATTTTTTATATAAAATTATTATTTTTATTCCTATTCTTTGCGAATAACACACTGAACTAAAGACAAGTTAGTACTAATACAATAATAAATAATATTGGCGGCAAACTATTCAGCGAGACACGTGTTCTGTAATTACCGTCACCCATTGGCTGCGCGGATAAGACAAGTTGTGCATTAATATGAAGGTTGGATAAGGCGAGTTGTGCATCGATGTCAATGTTTTATTATTTAATTTGAAAGGGAAAAGGCGATATTTGGTACAATACATTGTATCTAGTATATACGGGCTAAAAAGAACACTATGCCGCATGCAACTCATTTTTCACCAAAAGTGGAGTAGGCGAGTTTTGCTTCTACATGCCTCAGGTGTTTGTGTGGTTAGCAAACACGTAATAATATTTGCAGAATCATTATCAATTTATGCCTATTTTTGATTATCAGATGTGCCACTGGATAGCAATGTGCCATGGGAAATATTCCCCGACGGGAATATTTCCGAGAAATTACCGAATATTCTATTTCGTCCTTGAAGTTTTATAGCCGGCGCCCGCGCCATCAGCTTATCAGCGTGTCAAGACACGCACGGTATAAGTAAAGCCTAAAAACAACTAAATGTTCTTCTGGTGACAGTGTCATCTATCGTCGTGAACTCGTAAAACCATGACAGATGCTTAGATCTTAGAGATTTTCGTTAATTCAATTACTTGTCTGAACATCTCAATACCCGTAAAATAAATGAAACTGGAATTTGTGTTGAATGCATTAATTCATATAATATTTAGTCCCGATGAGGGCCGAATATTCCTGGTAATATTCACCAAAATTTAAATTCCGGGAACGGCCCATTTCTAACGCTGGGTCCAATACTTTGGCCATTTTTAAGATTTACTAATCTATAAAGGATTGGACAATTTTGAAGCTGAATATGAGCATATGTGCGTATCATTAAATTCACCGATGTATTTATCAAATATATCTGACCAGTGTGAGCTGAGGACACAACTATATCAGAGTGTACAATTTAAAACGAAATGCACTTATAGGGTCATTTCCACAACGAACGTTTAACTAAGTTACAACTGTTTTAAATATTGCAACCTTTCCAAGACTCTCATGGAGAAAAACTCATTAAATTCGATGGTCATTTAAAAGCGATTTCCTGAAAGTTATGATAAAACAATTTTTCCCGGAATACACAAGTATTTCAATAAGTATAACTGGCAACTTTTAAGCACCAAAGTAACAGTAAATAACGGGATTGTAAATCCTCTTTTACGCCTGTTCGAGCGCATTACCTTAAGGTAATTGACAATTTATACTGGGGTCGTAATATCAAAGTTACAATGAAGCCGGGGGTAAATGCCTTTATATCTCATATAAGAAGTAAAAGTTTGCTCGGACCTTCTTCTAATACTCGTAAAGAGCTGGAATGGTTTCTTTTATGGTAAAAGCCCGCAGAATAAAGTTAGGGTGCACGTAGGGGGGTTATTTCACTCCCTTATTTTTACTACTATGAGTATTATTCATATCAGCCATTCCTGTTGTGGCTTATTTATTGAATAATAAAGCACTCTACATATTTTATTCAAAAGGCGAGTTGACAAATTGCTTATAAACAAGACCTATGCTCTGAAAAAAACGCATTTATGAGTACTAAACGCTTTTCATGGGAATCATTTTCCGGTGCTATTACGTCGGAAATGGCGTGTTGGGAAAAGTTGTTTTCATCATACACATTTATACTCTGGCGATATTGCAGAATGGATATATAATCAACCAGATGGAGTAATATCATAAAAGAACGAGAAAATTTCAAAAAATCTGTGTGATTTTTCATCATAAAACACTCGGTACTAGACTCAATATGCATCATCTGGAGATAATTAAAACTTGATTTACTGCGGGGGAGGAGTTGTTAAAAAATTATATTATAATGTTTTTCTTTATTATTAATTTTTTTATGTTAGGCTTAAATCAAAGTTGAGGATCTTACCGATTACAGTCATATATTCAATTTCTGAGAAACAATGACATCAAAAATGGCGGAACTGTCATTTTATTAAAACCAGTCGAACTTTTTATAAATTTAGCTTGGCCTTATTTGCTAAAGCAGTCCTGTCTGTAATTTAAGACCGAGACTAAGAAAGATATTGAATTTCTGTAAACGCCAATAAATAGATACTCCTTATGACTATATATTGAAGTTCAAACGACGTGCTTGCCGATTACGGTATGAGCGTCGCGATTTTTAGGTGACAGGAAGTTTGAAAATGTATGATTTTAGTAGTACATTCAGTTCTAAGGCTTTTTTGTCTTACGCACATTTTCATTTAAATAAGTAGTTTTCAAATTATAACAAATTTTAATGTCAAACGCCCATAATTTTTATAATCGCATTGAATAGAATTTCTTATAATATTGTTATTGTTACCATTAATAACACTAATGCAACAATAAAATGATAAAATAACTACATTTTTTAACATTTATTCCTGAAAACATAAACACAAGGCCTAATTTTATGATTTTAAAAGAAATAAAACTAAAGCAAATTTTCGAAACCCGTTTTGATAAATGCACATGTCATAACGACGTCTAAGTGCCGAATCACAGGCAGCTAATAAAGTGGTTCGGCTAATTGCTGCACAACTGGCATAAATGTTATTTTGCAAATCAGAAATGTCTTGTATTGATTCCTCATAAACCGTATTTTTTAAATAACCCTACAAGAAAGAATCAGGTGGGGTTATCAGGTGACCGAGCGGGCCAACGAAGTGGTCCATTTGGTCCTATCCATTTCTGTGTAAAAACAGTGTCTGAATAATTCGAACAATTCTTCGGCGGTGCACCGTCCTGTTGAAACCACATATTAAGCCGTACATTGATGGAATGCTGGAAGCTCGTTACGCAGGAAATTTAGGTATCTGGCTATTTAATATACCATCATATAAATACGGTCCTATTAAATGCCCTTTTATTATGCCAAACCACACATTGATACCTATGTTGGTTATGGGTTATTTTGGTCCATTTTGGATTATTATCTGACCAATAATGGCAATTATGTCTATTTACCATACCATTATTGTGAAAACGACTTTCATCGCTCAATAAAATATTTCGTAGTATGTATTATCTTACGCATACAGTATTGATAAGTGGGATATAAAATCTAATCTTCTTTGTGAATCTTCAGTACACAAATGATGAACAAGATGCACTTATTAGGGATGAAATTTGTTATCAGAAAGAATTCTTTGACAAGAGGAAAATGAAATGCCAGTGGCCTCTTCCAACACTTCTTATTGAAATATGAGGATTGTTTTCAACACACTATAGAACTTCCGCCGTATTACGATTATTTCTAATTCTTCGTACACGTTCACGCTTGCCTTTATCGAAGTTTCCATATTGTGGCAAATTTGTCTTTAAATTTAAAAAAGTTTTATGATCTGGTTGTCTTCGATCTGGGTAACATCGTCTGTAAAGCCTTGCAGCCTCTCTTGAGTTTCTGCCACATTCACCATAAATAATAATCATATCCAGTTTTTCGGAATTATTGTGTTGAACCATAATATTGCCTTTTTTTACAAGTTAATATTACAAAATATAAAAATTTTTCGTCACTTGTATTGCAGTGACAGAGTGTTGACACTTGTCAAATTGTAAGAAATGTCAACTTATGTTAATTAGTTTCAATGCGATTATACAAATTATGGGCGTTTGACATTAATATTTGTTATAATTTAAAAACTACTTATTTAAATGAAAATGTGCGTAAGACAAAAAGGCCTTAGAATTGAATGTACCACTAGAATCATACATTTTCAAACTTCCTGTCACCTAAAAAATTTTTCTCGGCGTCGCAACGCTCATACCGTAGTCAACAAGCACGTCGTTGAACTTCAATATATAGTCATTAGGAGCATCCATTTATTGGCGTTTACAGAAATTCAATATCTTTCTTAGTTTCTGAGTAATCGGCCTGGGGAGTTTGGCTGAATCACCCTGCGTATGTATGTATATGTATGTATATGTATGTATATGTATGTATATGTATGTATATGTATGTATATGTATGTATATGTATGTATATGTATGTATATATATATATATATATATATATATATATATATATATATATATATATATATATATATATATATATATATATATATATATATATATATATATATATATATATATATATATATATATATATATATATATATATATATATATATATATTTTTTTTTTTTTTCTTGACCGTTAATATCAAATAATATCTGATAGTTTTTTTTGGGATTTCGGTCAGGTATAACTAATTTTATTATTTTTTTCTAACGTTTCGGTTTATTACACCATCATCAGAGAAACTATTAATTATTAGGTATTTGTTTTAAATTTTGTTACATGTTATTGGATTGTCTTTTTTTAACGCAAGAGTACTTTCAACCATCTTGATATCATAAAGGTGGAATTTTGTTTGGCCTACCTTCTAATACGTTACTAAATTACAAATTGCTGATTATTAGGAGTAAAAATAAATTGGTAATCAAACATTAAGCCAACACATGACATTTATACAATCACAAAAAAAATGTATTTAAAAAATGACTTATCCAGTTGTCAATCAGGTCTACGGGTGTATTTATAGAAAATATAATTTGTCAAATGAGAACCTATAAGAATAAAACATTTTACGCTTTGTAGGTTTCTAATTTTTTCAACATGATTTATGTTCACCTTGTCATCGCAATGTGAAATCACATTTTTTTGCGTTATTACTTTGGTAACTCAGTTCAGTCAGAAGACGGTTTATTAAAAGAGTTCTTTCCAAATATTTCGTATATTATAGAATGATGTCATTCCATAGAAATGATTGCAAACATTTTTAAAACATATGAAAAACTAACTGGAAATAATGTCAGAATTTTATTAAAAATGTATGTATTAAAATTATCGAGCAAAATTCGTAATGGAATTTTATCAATATGTAAATGCCTAACATATTTACGTAAATATTTAATAATCATATCATAAACACATTTATTTTGATTCGTAAATATGTGTTTTATAAAATAATCACTCAATATTTCTGTTACCATTCCGTTAAAAATTATGTATGTCAATATGTTTCTATACGTTATAGTAAATCGAGTATTAAACGATCTATGTCCTTTGTACTATGTTTGTTTTCGAGTTTTCTAAATTAAACTCTTTTTGTTAAACAATTTAATTTAATTATAACAAGAAACAATTGAGTTTTATATAACAAATAATCAAAGAATGTTCAAGTAAATCAAATATACGTATGCTATATGAATAAAATAGATGTAATGCACTGTCGATTTGATGACTATCAATTTACGTATGTAATTCTTTAAAATATAACAAGATTCTATAATATCTTTTTTTACTATATTAAACAGTTTGACGACGAACATTACTCGACTCGATTCTTAACTCAGACGAACCGGAGAAAACTTGTAACTACTGAACTATTAATTTTAGAAGACGCAAATATGAAAGCATAGCCTGGAACATTTAACAAGATATATGTAACAAAGTCTGTGGACTTTTCTCTGTCCGTCCACTACAGGAGCATGTGACACGACGCCAAATCACCACCGCTGCCGTCTTCTGGACCCCTAACTGACTCTATAATGGCCCATTGCCACTTTACAATGGCTTCTTTATCCAATCATACAACTTTTAATAATGTATTTTATAGTCTGTATATTGTCTTTTAATCTTTTGGTGGTAAGCTACATCTTTCACTCGGTGCTTGTGAATTGTGTACTTAAGTATAGAAGCCAGAGTAATGTACCTTAATATAAATTTAACAGCAGCTATCTTTATATACCATCAATGAGGAAAGTTAGTTTAGTTGCCAAAGTCTTGCGAGGGGAAATAATTAGTTACTATGATATTACATGGGGGATTTGGTGATAACGCACTGGTAATATTGATGTACTGTTTTTAAATGTTTAAGAGAACGAAGAACAAAGATAGTTTACAATTGACTTTCACATATAACAATCTCTCTGTTGTTTGTTTATGACCAAGGTGTCTCCAACAAACATGCTTGCTATTCCAGTTCTACTCTACTCCATTGGATTGGTAAAGTGAACAGTAGATGAGTTGCGCCAATTAGACAGAGATACCCGCAAGATTATGAATATTCACAGAAGAATTTATCCAAGATCGTCCGTTTCTCGCGCGTACTTCCCACGTCAACGGATGAGTCAAGGACTCTTGGCTCTGGCAGAGAAGTACTGAGTTTGGCATGTAGTATAACTAGAAGCTCGAATCCATTCTTACGGTTCGTAAAACATCATAAAACTGTAGAGAAGGCGTAGGATTGTTCAAGGTAGCAAAGAGAGCCGCATATGAACTCGGTCTCGTAGTCGGCATCAAGCGAGGAAGCTGACGTTGAATCAGTTACTGAGTTTTAATCGAATCGTCTGGGAGTCCGAAAAAAGCTGTTGAACAGAGAAATATATTTCAACAGCACGTTCATAAACCCCATCATGATAATAACATAGAAACACTGGCTTTATCGACCACGATGATATTCGCCTTTTTAAGGTCGGCCAAGCTTAAGTCGGAGACTGAGGGATTCATTGTGACCTGTCAGGATGGTCTACCCCGGAATCACTCATGTACTTTCAGCATGTGCGATTTTGGCTTACTCCACCGACATAACGCAGCATTACGAGTGATATATTACTACCTAAGGCACTCATACGGGGTAGTAGTAGCAGTGCTGCCTTAGGTTTCTGGAGATATTGAGTCTGCTGCGATCGATAAATGTCGAATTCACTGAAATTACTCGTTTCTAACGGTCACGCTAATCCAAGCCAACAAATCTGACATAGTCCCCTTCGACCATCAACTTAAGGCGATGTGTTTCATCGAGTTCTCGGTACCTACTAAGAAAAACATCATCTTGAAGGAGGAGGCAAAATGGACAAAATATCGCGATCTCCGGTACAAGATTCAAGTACTGTACCCAAGTTATTCGTCATAATAATCAGTGTACTCGGGGGGATGATGCCGACGCTGCTTTCGGAACTGAAGATTATGACGACCTGCCAGGGATCAGCAGAATGGTTGACAGGCTCAATGTAGAAGACGGTCATTCTGGGTTCTCTCCGTCTGCTTAGGGCACACGATTTTGGTCTCTACAGTCAATAACTCGTGATATGGGAAGTGGCTATAGATAATTCGCTGGCGCGACTCCCGTAATTGTGGGAGATCACGGAAGGGCTGTTCAGCATCTGTTCTTCCGAAAATAAATAAATAAATACATAATAACAACAATAAAATAAAATAAAGACGATATTATTATTAAGCCTGGCCAAGGTCATTAATCCTACAGAGACGTACTGGGTATGCATCATATCATAATACTTGAATAAGTACAATAATAAAAACAAAAATATTTTATATATTGTGATGTATGTTTTCGTACTATTTCGTCCGCTTTAAATTCTTTTTTTATGTATTTCCTTATATTTTGTAAGCTTAGTGCTGCACATTATTATTAAACTGTTAAATGACGTTCACACATGTACAGTGATAACTAATAATAAATAAATAAGTAAATAAAATAAATGGAAATAAATTTCATTAATACTGGTACACTTTATAAAAATATGTACAAAACTCACCTTCTTAAGCAGATTTATGAAGTAGCTTGGTTGTCGTTATCACAAACTGGAGCACTTCTATAATGACTGTGTAGCATCAGATATGTTTCTACAGTTGTCTCAGTAAGCCATGTTCGTTGTGGTGAAAAAATATGTTTGTATTTTGAAAAAGACCGTTTGACATCTACGGTAGTAATACAGGCATAAGTAAAACACTCTGTGAACTCACTTAACGCAGCTGTAGATGCACCATCACAAATTTGTCTTAATTTGGTAAAATCAGGATCTTTCCGTAACACTCTCGAATTTTTCAATAACGGGCTTATTTTTTTTGCGTCATTTATAGTCTGTAGCTGTGTATTTACGTCGTCCACTATTTGCAGCGATTCCACTAATCACAACGAAGTATTTTACAATTTTTCTATTTCGTCGTGTAGTCCTCTATAATTGTTATAAATAGTTTTTAAATCTGTTTCAAGGGAAACATATTGAAAGCTTGTCTGGCTTTCCTTAATAGCTGCAGCCTCGTTAGGGTTGAACTGTAGTATCACAGCTTTTATTTGTTGAAAATATTCAGCATAATAAAAAGCTGCCTTCAACCACGTTCCCCAATGTGTAAGAATCGGCTCTGGTGGTTCCGGAATACCAGGACACAGTGTGTGAAATGGTCGAAGCCGTTTAGGAGATTTGAGAAATACTTTTTTTGTATTTGCTATTAATGCATCTACCTCTGGAAAACATTTTCGAATCGTTTCTGCTACAAGATGGAACGCATGTACTTTACACGTAACATGTAAAAACCTACAATCGTCTCTTTGAAGAAAACGGCCCACCAAACGCATTGTCGCAGCACCGTCGGTCACAAACATCAACACTTGACTTGTTGACAGTTCAAATTTTTCGAAAGTCTCCAACACCACCCGCGTAATTGTTTCGCCAGTACACGCAGTTAGTCTTTTGCTAGCTAGTAAAAGTGGAAATGCTGATTTAACAGGGTCGAGTACACGTACTATAACATTTAAAATAGAATTTTTTTTACAATCCGTTGTCTCGTCAACACATAACCACAGCCGTGTATTTTTTATGCACATTTAATCCTATTTACAATGTCTTCACGAACACTTGGTACATATCTACGTAACGATAAACGACTTGGTAAATTCACCTGGGGATTGTATTTATTCTAGAACTCCCGAAATACTGGTTTATCCAATATGGGGAACATCACAGGCAATCAGCATTCACAGTAAATCAAACATAAACTGAGGTTCCAAAGAAGAACGCCATTTTTTTTATTTTTGTGCCGGTTACTATTGACATGACTTTTGCAGCCGTATTTATTCCAGCACATTAAGTCTTGATCACAAACTTTACAAATTATTTTACATCCATCATAGAATAAATCCGGAAATTCCCGATAAATTTATTCACTTTATCAGCGTACGGTCGTTTTCTACTCTTTACGCTCAACATTATTTATTATTTACTAGTACTCTATGCATCGACCGACAGATAACAACTGAAGTGTGTCGTGTCATCGTCATCGTAAACAAGCGTGCGATGGCATTGGTGTTGCGCCCGACCCTGAATCTACCACCGCTTGGCCAGGCTTAATTATTATTGTTATTCCCTTTTGTTCATATTGTAACATAAATATTACTTTGCTGCTTCTAGGTATTCAGTGTTAAAATATGTATCAGTCTGAGTAAACCTCGTACTCGCTTATTTTAATTTAATTGAAAATATTTTTTAGTTACATTTTGTCAATAACGATATTATTATTGTTAACTTATCTGCACAGAAAGTATTACGGCCTGTATAATTTCCAGTAAGCCCTGCTTTGACCTGATCACGAAATTGCTTGTTACATTGCGTTTCCAACCACAAGGTGGATTACTAGTAAATTGCTTGGCAAAATATTGGAAAACGATTACCGGCAAGCAATTTTAAGATTCTTGTAGGTACTTTTTCTAAATAGTGTCTCCCTTGGTTGATTGAAATTTTGGATGTGAGTAATTTATGAAATAAGCTCTTAATGGGCCTACTTTTATTCGAACGATTTTATTCGTTTTGATAAATGATCCTTTTCCCCTAATTTGCGAATATTAAAGATGAAATTGGGCTCTTATGAAAATTGACGTACCAAATAATTATTGTCACATCTAAAATTAATTCACATTATTTGTTGATTTTTTTAAATCATGCAACAATATGCTGCTTTATAAATAATTCATCTCGTATTAAGAAAAATTGACATGAATAGTTAAATATTGACATATCACATTTCACAATGCAGAAGTATATTGTATTTAGATTGAAATTTGGTGTCTAGACAGGCTCAAAACATCCTTTAAATTACTTCTCGTCTTTGGCAGATGATTCCTTTATTGTTATGCAGGATAAAAAGATCTACCTAATGAATACATGTTAATGTTGCTGAATATTTGAAATTGCTTCATCCCATACAATAACAAGACTCCCATTTATCCCAAATACAATACGAATATTCTCACCGTTTTGATTGCTCAGAATATATACTTATCGGAATAATAAGTTATCGATTTTAACTTCAAAATTTATTCGCAGACTTCTACAAGTGCGCAAGTAAAAGTGCGTGGGTGTAAGGCGCTTCAGATCTTAATTTTATTAAACCAAATATAGAACCACATAACAATTCAAACAACCAACATTTCCTATGCACGACACGCAATTCAGTCAACAGTATTCTAAACTAATTGCAAACGCCACCCATAAATTTTCAAATGTTTCTTATTTCACCCCGATGGCTACTCTTTTCTAATAATAATATCAACTCGAGTGTATGTGGTTTAAAAATTTGTGCCGGTTGTGGGCATAATCAGAATAGCAGTGCCACTTCACACATCACAAGAAGACGATCACGACAGCCCTCAGTGAGTGAGCCCATGAGATACTAAGGAAACATTGGAGGACCAACAGGGCCTGTAGAAAAAATTGATATCTTACGACGGGGCTAAACAAGTCGAGATCGGCTGGAGTCGAATTTTTTAATCGGAGTTCTTACAGAGGCCACTACAGACTACGAGATATTTATTACTGATAATGTTGAAGATGACCTTACATGCGGGATAGATGGAGGAACATCTTTCCACTTTCTGGGGTAGTGTGAATCGTTCGTGTGCCTGAGGCATAGCATCTTCGGTCCTGAAACGCTTCAAAGGGAGGAGATAAACTCCCCCTCGCATTGAGTGACATCCTCATCTTCATTAAAAGATCGAAAAGTTTTGATAAGGAAGCAAGAGAAGACATGGCTGAAGGGACGGCTGGGGGTGGGTAAAAAGAATCCATCCGCGGCTCACTTGTCAGGCATCAGCCTCCCACACATTAACACTTTCATAGACATATTAGTGTTGACAGTTATAAAATATATATGTATTTAATTAAATATGATTTGAAAACGCGTGCAATGAAAACAATACATAACACTGTTTTACAAAACAATCAAAACTAGATCAAGAGGAACTGGAACTGAATTTGAAATCGATATATTAGATATTAAAAAACATTAATTTTAGTACAGTTTAGGTACAAAGTATACTAAATAACTTGAATACATGGTACCAATTTCAGTAGTGTCCAACACAGTTAAATACAGAGCATATACAAACATACGCTAGTTCTTTATGGATAGGTATAACAAATATTAATAAAAAACTGCTGTTTTTCTCAAATCATGCAACCTAAATCGTATGTCAGCAACGTAATAAAATTACATTGTTGACAATTTCTGCAAATTGTTTTAGCGTTATCTATTAAAGAATTTCATCCCTTCTAATACAGCGATAAATAAAACATATTCTGCAACTTAATTCCTGCTTTTGCCAAGTTCTCGCAACTTTATAAAAGATATTAAATGTTATTTCTTTATAACTTAACGAACAGAAATTCTTTCCTGTACTAAAGAACAAGCAGAAAACCAAGTTATGAATAATTGGGGCCATGTTCGATATAAGTGTACTAACTCCATAACTAACAAAACTTTGTAACTACTGCGTAACAATTCAAACGTTCGAAAGTTTTATGTTTAGGTTGCATTTATATTTTATATATTCCTATACTGTTATTTCAAGCAGCTCTGGGCGTTATTTTTCAAAGATACTGGTGGAGAAACTCGGTTCAATCTAAGTTTTGTGAAATAGAATGGAAAATAAATATGAAAGGTTTGCATTTTTTTCAGGCATACAGGGTGTACTGATGTCTAAGAAAGGTTATATTTAATGATAATGAAGTATTTTCTTGAGAAACATCAAAACATTACACAAAACATTCTTACTAATTAAATTATCTAAACAATTCAAATAACATCAAAGACGTTGAAATAATTGAAACTAGTTCAAACATGATAGCATGTTGGTATGTAAAAAATATAATATAATATAATAAATCATTACTTTTCAAAACATGAGCTTAACACCGATGCAATAGCTTCCTGTCCGAAATATGGAAATGACCCGTAAGAACTAAGTTACCCAACAATGAAAAAAGAAACTCTGGCAATTGTATGATCCATAAAGTACTTCCGGCCTTATCTCTGATGTATACAAATTATTTACAAAAACATGTCGTTATATTTGACACTTCGAATCTGTTTTACCAAAGAATCATTTTTATTTAAGCCACGCTCAAATATATTTTTTAGGTTTGAAGATTAATGCAAACACGAATTTAAAAAAAAACAGTTAACGAGAATCACAATCCTTGTTTTGATTCACAATTTTGTCCACTGTATAAAAGCATATGAAAATATTTCGTTGATTACAATTTTCACAACGACCATTTCGGAGCCATATTCATAAAACACAATCTGCGCGTAAAATTATTTTATTATGACTATATATTAAAAGTTTTAATGTCATATAATATTGTTTATCACGGTTATTAAGCCTCATATATTAAATCGCTTTAATTAAATAAGTATCTAAAATTTATGAAATGTTCTCGATACTATAGGCAAATTCTCAGTTTTGAATACTGTTAAATATATTAGTTTTATTAGTTACATATAAATTTACAATGTCTGATATTATCGTGAAAAGTATGATCTTTTGATACACATATACATACATGCCTATCTCCTAGGAACGAATTTATTCAATTAAAACATATTTATGCTAAAGAAAATCTTTAGATGACTCAAAGACAAACGTAAATTCAAAGGTATATGATTGTTATGTACGTAATAATCATTAATCGTTTGTCTTCCACGTGAGATAACATTTCAAAATCTAGATACTGTGAGTCAGATATTCTGCACCTGGTTTGGCTCTCAATGCCACTTGATTTTAAACTTTAAGACTTACTTTTTATATAGCAGACAATTGGAATATTGGTGTTGTTTTACTTATGACTAATTACTAGAATTTATTGCTACTTTTATACTAGTAATTAGGCAAGTGTTTCATATCGTAGAGTTATGAGTACCCTTCTCGCGAGGAATGTTTAACAGTTGTGGTTTCACATCTGCCGGCCGTTGCCAATTCAAATGAAATATTGCTGATGTACAACCAACTTAACACATTACACTTCTAATGCACGGGAATCGGAAATGGCTAATGAAATAAATATTTAATACTTTTAAAATTATACAACGAAAAGCTTTCCGTTTTTTGCGGAGTACAATGTCTCTATATTTATTATTCCCAAAAAGTAGCGTCGTGTTTTTTATTGTGATCTCTCTAATGCCCCATTATTATTATAACACTTTAGTTGTTCTGCTGATAGTCAAAAGGAAATACGAGTGGCCTCTGAACAATATGCTCGGCTAGAGAGATGTGTTAACCAGAATTTATGACACAATAAAACGGGAATACTCCACAGAAGCAATTTAAAAGCAAAGTCGTGCTGGACGCCGGTCACTTTGGGCCCTAAACTTAAAATCATTGCGGAACAAGGCTGACGTTCCATCAGGATCAGATGGATTGAAGAAATACGTTACTGACTTTGTTTATAGGCGATTTTTACTTCTTATTTCGTGTGGGATTTATGGCGGAAATATATTGCTTAAATATATTAGAGTTACATAAATAAAAATATATTTAATGGAAGTTTATAGCTAGCGATTCGTTTTTATCTTTTATCCCGATGGAACCGAAATAATTTATTACATATTGCAACAGCAACAACTTGACAATAAAATGGAGTAATACTTATTATTATACTCACCAATTTGACAACATTTTGGTGCCGCAGTTGGTAATGTGACATGAAAGCTATGTCTGATTCTATTTATTTTGTTATAGATTATTATACAATTTAAGTTTAGCATTTTTTTTTCAGGAAAAGAATGGATATGGGAAATATTTCGTAATGAAATATTTTTCAAATAATAAGAAAAAAATATATAATTTAAATAGATATTTAAACAAAACTCTTACTATACCTAAAAATGATTTCTAAATTAAATTTTAGGTTAAACATGAGAGGTAAAAACCAGTATCTATTAAATATGAATCCTATACCGGGTGTAACAGGATCATGGTACACCCCCCTTTTCTCCTTTAGTTTTGAAGATAATTGATTGAAATTTAGGATATCTTATATGTATACATAATAAGTAGCACTTTTTGACATACAAGTGATTTTTTTCACTTCCGGTTTCGCCGGAAGTGACACTAACTTTCGATTTTTAAATGGAACACTCAGTATATTATTGAATTTTTGAATTGTGCATAATTTTCTGAATCCAACAATACCAAATAAGTGACATTGCAAATATCAATATTTTTTATAATATAATCTTTAGTTTTCCATTTAAGTGTGCCATGACGGTTCCGATTTATTCTAAATAACCCGTGTAATCCTAGAAAAATCGAAATCCCGTCAAAAATACTAAATTACGTGATTTATGAGCAAATAAAGTTCTTCAAAATGGTTTTTGGGGCAAAACTCAATTTTTTCAAATGGAACCATATTGGTACCGTGGTACCATTTATTAGTACTAATAATAAGGAAGTCGCATTAAAATGTGCGATAAATACAAACAAAATTACAGCTAAAGGAAAATACAATTTTGTTCTAATTACCTTGTTATACATCAGGTGGCTTTGGAATACAAAAAATGAACACAAAACATTACAACAGTTGTTCAAAATGCTGTTCATTAACGTCAATGCACTTCTTAACTCGCATAGCTGTTTCTTGAAGAACGTTCGCCAATTGCTGGGCCTGTATGCTATTAATTGTGCATCTTACTCGTAGCTCCAGGTCTTCACGGGTTGTAACGGCGGTTGCGTAGACAATATTTTTTAAATAACCCCAAACAAAGAAATCAAGGGGTGTTAAATCAGGTGACCTTGGAGGCCACCTCACAGGACTATTCGTCGAAATTACATTTTCTCCGAATCTCCGTTGAAGGTAATCAGTTACTATCCTTGAATTATGGAGATGAGCGCCTTCTTGTTGGAAATACATTCCCTGTCGTAAATGGAACGGTAATTAAGCTAAACTGTCCTCAATTTCATTTTGCAGAAGTCCCAACTATCTGGCACCAGTCAACGGTCCTTCAAATATTATTGGAGCAATGATTCTACTACCGATTATTCCAAGCCAAACATTGAAACCGAACCGCACTTGAAAGTTACCCTCCCATAATAAATTTGGATTTTCTTGTGACCAGTATTTTGTATTTTGTCGCCTAAATAATCCCAAATTTGTAAACCTAAACTCATCCGAAAATAAAATCATTCCCAAAAAATCATTGTTTGGCTGCACGTTATTCTGAAAAATCCAATTGCAACATTCTATCCTACGTTCGTAATCATTTTCGTGCAAGTGCTGATGCAATTGGTATTTAAAAGATTTATAGTGGTATTTGTGCAAAATTCGGCTTACTGTTTGGTGACTGATTACCAGTTCAAATCCAACTTGCATTAAAGAAACAGTCTTATCAACTTCTACTCGAGCCAAAACATTAATTTCCGTTCCTTCGTCAAGAATGAAATTTTCTTCGGGATCATTGTTGGGCTCACTTCGGAATTGATTTTCAAGATGATTACAATAATTTCTCGTTGGACATTGTTTATCAGGATATCGCTCGGCATAAAGGTGTCTAGCCGCAACGGCATTTTTTCTAAATTCCCCATAAATAATTAACATGTCCACTTTTTCATCTCTTGTATAAGTTTGCAGCATTTTGAACATAATTAATAAGAATTTTAAACAATTTTTTAAAAACAATAAAAACACCGGTAAACCAACAAATATTTGACAAGCTAAATATTTCATTGTTTTTAAAGCCACCTTAGTTAGTTACTTCTTAACATTTAATTGTATTTTCTTGTTTTATTTAACTGTAATTCTGTTTGTATTTATCGCACATTTTAATACGACATATGAATAAATTGAGTTTTTCCCCAAAAACCATTTTGATGAAATTTATTTGTTTATAAATCATGTAATTTAGTAGTTTTAACGGGATATCGATTTTTCTAGCATTACACGGGTCATTTAGAATAAATTGGGAGAAAAGGGGGGTGTACCATGATCCTAGTATACCCGGTATAACAATTAATTAATGAATGAAGAATTTATGTATACACTTTTCTAGGTATTTAATAATTACCGCTAATATTAGTAACTGTATTATATTATTTCTGTTATTTGCTAATAATAAACAATAACCAGTGTTGTGTATAATTTTGCAGCAGAATGATTTTGAAGTATTGTTCATTTTATATTTATTTATAATTCAATGGCTGTACAATTACTGTGTATGTTGATGGCAAATAAACTCGTAACAACTCGTCAATATGAAACCACATATTGGTTTAACAGTGTCCTTTGCGAACAGAAATTCTAAAATAGCATTTATTCGTATTGCGAAAAGATGAGCTCAGATGGTTTTAAAAATATTAATTATACTTTGAGGAAATGACAAGGAATTATTTCTTAGAAAATCGAATAAATCTCATTATGCTGCACTTAATAATTTTAAATCAACAGTTGCAAAACGTTATGTCGGAGGTGCCTCAAGGGTCTTATCTTAGGCCCACAATATTATTCAGCATCTTCCAAAATGATGCTATATGCAGGTAGCGGAGGTTAACCGTATTTGTTATTGACAAGTGGAGAAAATTATATGATTCCTACGATTGACACTTTGCAGCATATATCTCAAAAATTTTGTATTAGCTAAATTTTATGTTAAGCACATGAGAGGCAAGGCCCATAGACTGCAATAACCAAAAAGTGATATAACAATTGGCCACCAATTCTAGTTTACATAGAGTACTTAGCAAACATTTATATTTACATAACCTTCTCAATCTATAATATGTAGTAATTAAGTTGGTCATGTTGTAGGACAGTCGGCAGGCACCACGCACAAAAAAATTTGTTCAAAAAATACTCATTTTAAAAAAAAAATTATTTTACACAAAACATTTCTAGCGAAGAAAAACACTGTTACAACAAAAATGAGACATATGTATGCAAATTTATTTCAGGCTAAGCCAACGTATCAGCCCCCTTAACAAAAAATACACGTTCAGCAAACACTTTGCAGGCTTAGAAAATTTTTACTAACTATACACATCATTTTCAAATTTCAGAGGCGAGCGCCCTTATTACACTACATAACCAATATTAATTTTCATTTTCAGCATATTTTACTTTTTCACTTTAACTTAGATTTTAAATTTTTCCAATTTTCAAAAATTTTACCAAATACAAAATATAAGATATTATCAATCAATCAAAATTATTAATTTTAAATAAAATCATACAAGTATCGCACCCCATCTCAGTCTATCACCATTTTCATGGTAGTTTTGAATTTTTCCTAAAACAGGCTCCTCGAGCCGTAAATATAAAAATACGTAACAGGGACTGCAACGTTACTTAGCATAAGCTTAAAGACATTACATTCACATGTAAATTATTACAATTTAAGCCAAAGTCAAATTTTTCTATACTTTTCAAATTTTAATAAAAATATAATTATTATCTCAGACCCCTATTAAGTTAATTAAAATCTTTTTATGTAGGTTTACTTTTACAATTTTGATTTATTCCAGCATGTCATTGTGCCACGGCACATATCAACGTTATAAAATACACTGTACATATATGCCACCGCCGCCGCCTCACTTCACCTCTGCTATATAAGGGCGAATTTCGAGTTAAATAATTTTGTAAGACAACCAAACTCATAATTGTTTATTAGTAGACATCCACCCCTACATATTTCCACAAAAATAATAATTCTATATTTTATAGAAAAAATCCTATTGGACTATTACTTCACCTTTCAATAACTCAGTTGCTACTTATCCAAATTTGATAAAATAAAAACCGAAAGTTAGCTCGAAACCACTCCTTGCCATAGCCCTACACACATTTTACATCAACCTCCAGCACAGTTTCCAAAAAAGCACGGGACACTAACAATAGTACCTAGCTGGGCCATACGGAGCCCGAGTCTCGCCGCTGCAGCCACGAAATCTGAGACAAATCTTTCGCTAGATCTGTATTACCTAGTCTTGGCAATTTATTTTCAATCGGCAGTCTTAGTCCAGTCTCAGTCACCAATCACATTTCACAAAAACGGCTTGCCTTTATACTATGAAAAATACAGCCAATCGGAATTTTTCAATTCCACAAGCTAGCAAGCCCAGCCTCTCTAGAGGAACAACTGGGATTTGAACAAAAAACCTCGTGTTGCATGTCGCAAATATTTTCGCCTGACTGGAAACAGCATCCACCAACGAAATCCGTAGTCAACAGTTTTTTCCAAGGCCTGTAAAGAATCAAACTCGAAATAATCAAAAAATTTTCAAGAACAAAATTTTGAATAAAAGTAAAATTTTGCAAATATAATAATACAAAGGAACTTTTAATCAGAGACAATAATTTTTAATTTGAAGTTTTAATCCGAACATTTTATTAATTTTATTATGTGTGTGAATTTAATCCATAAACTGTGAAAAAGACACTTAAAAACAATTTTGTTTAATATTTATGTGCTTTGACATTTTATGAACATTTTAATTCTTGTGTTTACTCTTGTGTGTTGTACCCCAAGTAGTGTAACCCCGAGTGGCTTCCCCATATTTCTATTATAGGAAATTTTACAATATAAGAAAACGTATTAGGCTACATTATCCTCCATCTTGGGAGAAAATAAACATTATTTGGTGTTTTAATACCTTTCCCTTCCTTGCCACTCGGTCACCATAGTGACATCAAGAACTTACATAAAAATATTTTTCTACGAATATTTTTCTCAACGAAAAAATCTTCCACAGAGGAACATAGTTTCCGACGTGGGAAATTACACCAGGGGCACAGCTATAAGGGGCTGCTGGCATCAATAGGTAATAAATCATCTTCTCGTAGTCTGGAGTTAGCCGCACCAAGCCACATAAAAATGACCCTGGGAATAACTACCCCTGCATCCCACAAAGAAGCGAATTACGGACAGCTTCAAAAATATACCAAAAAAATCTCAGTTTTCACGTGCTGGGGTCCCTGGCGTCCTAGGACACTTCAAATTAATAAATTTGGGGCCCTGCACTGCTGAAAAAAGAACCTGAGGAAAAAAAACGTCATCACCGACCCATGTGATCAGTCACATGCTACGATAAAGACAAATTTTTATCAAACGCAAGTCCCAAACTTTTAAGGATGTCTTGGGAAATTAAAGAACACTACCTAAAAAAGAGCATACTGTCTATATTTACTGTTTAACACTATCCTTCACTACGTGTCATAATTGCAGCTATTTTAGAGATAAGGATTTCTAACAATTGTATGCGTATACCTGCATACACATAAATGCATATTAGAAAGTATAATAGTATGAATATCAGTAGCATATTTGACAAATAACAAAGACCCCAAAATTGACCATTGAGGTACACATTTTATTAATTGTAATGTTTCTCAATATATATTGTCACCATTGAATGTGAACTTGCTGCAAACGATTGCTTAAATATGTGTCAAGCCACTTGAAAACATTGAAATGAAATTTCAATTTAGTTAATAACTTGTGATTCAACAATCAAACGCTTTGGAGTAGTTTAACATGAGCCACAGTAAGCATTGAATTATCACCAGCATTTGTAAGATCTCAGAAGTGAAGTAGTTCTGTTGAAAGTAGATCTGAAACCAGATTGCCTTATTAATTTCTGTCTAATATTTTCGTGACATCCTGTATAGATAAAAACCATTAGCATTTTTGCAATGGAATTAACCTTTACTTGTAATAAAAACTAACTAGATCTGACTTGCATCTGAACTGTACCAGCCAGCATCTCTAAATGGATTAACTTAAAAAAAAACACCAATCTAGCTTAGAGTAACGAGCGCACCTTTACGTGTGTTTAAACACCAAATAAACGTGGGTAACCTCTCAGTTAACACCCGTTTTACGTTGTACCTTTTGCCGGGCCGCCAGAGCAGATAGCTATGAAAACATTAGAGCGGCGAACAACAAGAGCTCAAAGCTGTAAAGCAACTTTAAGACTCGACTGCAGACCGACCGTTAAGCAGGAAGTTAAGAGAAACTATGAGGATCAGTGTGGAAATGGAAGGAGTGAACTGCAAAACTCTAATTTCCTTCGCGGGATTGCATGGGCGTTGGAAATGGAGGGTCTAAATTGATATATTTTTAATTGTTATAATAGGGCTGGCAGAGCAAAGAAATAAAATTTCTTATATTAAGATAAAAAAAAAAAAACGAATACTAATGAAAATGGGTAGATAGTTATCTACTGATGCTTTATAGTTACATACCCGGTTTAACAGGATCCATGGTGCACCCCCTTTTCTCTTTTAGTTTTGAAGGTAATTGATTGAAATTTGGGATATCTTATATACATAATAAGCAGCACTTTTTAACATACAAGTGATTATTTTTCACTTCAGGTTTTGCAGGCGGTTGTGTAGACAACATTTTTTAAATGACCCCAAACAAAGAAATCAAGGGGTGTTAAATCAAGTGACCTTGGAGGCCACCTCACAGGACCATTCGTCGAAATTACATTTTTTTCTAATCTCCGTTGAAGGTAATCAGTTACTATCCTTGAATTATGGGGAGGAGCGCCATCCTGTTGGAAATACATTCCCTGTCGTAAATGGAAAGGTAATTCAGCTAAACTGTCCCCAATTTCATTTTACAGAAATCCCAAGTATCTGGCACTAGTCAGGGGTCCTTCAAATATTATTGGACCAATGATTCTGCTACCGGTGATTCCAAGCCAAACATTGAAACCGAACCGCACGTGAAAGTTACCCTCCAATAATAAATTTTGATTTTATTGTGACCAATATTTTGTATTTTGTCGGTTAAATAATCCCAAATTTGTAAACCTAGACTAGTCCGAAAGTAAAATCATTCCCAAAAAATCACTGTTTGTCTGCACATTATTCTGCAAAATCCAATTGCAATATTCCATCCTACGTTCGTAATCATTTTCGTACAACTGCTGGTGCAATTGGTATTTAAAAGATTTATAGTGATATTTGTACAAAATTCGGCATACTGTTTGGTGACTGATTTCCAATTCAAACCCAATTTGTCTTCAACAGTCCATCAACTTCTACTCGAGCCAAAACATTAATTTTCGTTCCTTCGTCAAGAATGAAATTTTCTTCGGGATCATTGTTGGGCTCACTTCGGAATTGATTTTCAAGATGATTACAATAATTTCTCGTTGGACATTGTTTATCAGGATATCGCTCGGCATAAAGGTGTCTAGCCGGAACGGCATTTTCTCTACATTCCCCATAAATAATTAAAATAAATTTACGGTATTCTGAACACAATTAACAAGAATTTTAACAATTTTTAAAAACACAATAAAAACACCGGTAAACCAACAAATGTTTGACAAGCTAAATATTTCATTGTTTTCAAAGCCACCTTAGTTACTCCTTAACATTTAATTAGAACAAAATTGTATTTTCTTATTTTATTTTAGCTGTAATTTTGTTTGTATTTGTCGCACATTTTAATACGACATATGAATAAATTCCTTATTAATAGTACTAATAAATGGCACCACGGTACCAATATGGTTTCATTTGAAAAAATTGAGTTTTTCCCCAAAAATTATTTTGATGAATTTTATTTGCTCATAAATTACGTCGTTAGTATTTTTGACGGGATTTCGATTTTTTTTAGCATTACACGGGTCATTTAGAATAAATCGGAACCGTCATGGCACACTTAAACGGAAAATTTTAAATTATATTATACAAAATATTGGCGTTTGAAATGTCACTTATTCGGTATCGTTCGATTCATAAAATTATGCAGAATTCAAAAATGCAATAATATACAGGTTGTTCCATTTAAAAATCGAAAGTTAGCGTCACTTCCAGCGAAACCGGAAGTGAAAAAAAAAATTACTTGTATGTCAAAAAGTGGCGCTTATTATGTATATAGGATATCCCAAATTTCAATCAATTATATTCAAAACTAAAGGAGAAAAGGGGGGTATAACATGATCCTGTTACACCCGGTATAGTATTTACACGGATCAATTATTAAAACAATAAAAATATGGAACAAAAATAAATATAACAACTAACAAGAACAAAGTGGTTTCACCTAGTCATATATGAAAAGTGAGAAAACAAGTATTCATTAGTGGAATTTTAAAGTAAAAAACGTTTCATTAACGATTGTAATCTTATTTTGAACAATATCCGGCAGTAAAATAGAGGTTTTTATAGGGTAATAACTTGTGCCATTCCGTATCTAGTTTTAGACAGACATGGAAAAGTATAGTTTATTTTTTATTGCTTCCTATCGAATAACTACGTTTTACGTAGTTCTCATATTTACATTAAAATGACGGAGAACATGTAATATTTAGGTGCAAGGTAATGTTAGTATTAACAGTTTATTTAAAAAATGCTTAAAGTCACCTCTATAATCTAATAGTGCTATAAGTCTATCGGCTTTTCTTCGAATGGAAAAACCATTAGCATGTACAGATTCCTAAGACTAAAATTGCATACCAAAAGGTTGAGTACATCATTCCGTGATAGGCTGTTCATAAATATGGCTCCGTGGTCTAGAGGTAACGTACTTGCCTCGAAACTTCGGGGTCCTGGGTTCGATTCCCGGTCGAGGAACTGGGATTTTTTCTGTGAGAGAGATTAATCGTAGTATACTCAGATATTGGGTGTGTGTCCATTGTCTCTAAATGTGTAGCCCTCTCCCACACAAGGTCATTCCAGATCTTCAGGGATAAAGGGGGTTGTAATTTCATGTGGTTATGCGGTGTAATATTGGCTGTGAAACATTATTCCAGACTGTGTACTGAAAATGTTACTTAAGATTTGTTTTTATGTATTTCCCAGGGTAATCTAGGGTTTAATTAGATTAGAAATTAGAATGTTACGTTGTCGGATGAATTTTGTTTATATCTGGTTTTTATTGTCGTGCTGTTAGTGAAATGAGCAAATTTAGGTACAGATGAGGTTGGCAGATCATTCTTATTAATAAAGAAAAGTATTGGACCTAATACTGAACCTTGTGGTACGCCACATTTTGTGTTTTGAATTCATGTTTAATTACCGTATATACTGATATCTATCTCAAGATATGATTTTACCAAAATTATTATTATTTGTGGAGAATTTATTACTCATTAAAATCTTAGGAGGCACATAGTCGAAGGTTCTAGAAACTACACATACAAATTCACTTTCCTTGAAATCTTGCTTACTGTATCTGTTAAGATAAGATAAGATATTCTTTATTTATCCATAGATAGATAATATGTACATAAAAAAATAATAGATTTAAAAATAATAGTTACAAACTAGTACTAGTTTACACAATATAGACATACAATATAGAGAGAAAAAAAAACAAACCTCAAGAAACATCAATTTGGCTGATATGCATTATCTTTTATAAAACATAAAAGTTGACTCTTAAATTGGTTAACGGTATTACTAGTCTTAATTACGTGAGGAAGAAGATTGAATTGTACAACTCCTTTGTGGAACAGACTTCTCATTGTACTACTCCTCTTTTAACATAATAGTTATTTGCACTAGCTGTTCGAGTGTTACACATGTGTACGTCTGTAAGAGGCAAAAATTGTCGTGTGAGACATTCCGGTAAAATGTTATTAATCATTTTGAAAATAAATGTCATAGTTTAGAAGAAGAGGAATTGTTTAATGTTATGCCATTTTAATGTATTGAGCATTAGCTGACTGCTAATGAAGCGGTTGCATCTTAGTATTATTCGCATTGCCTTATTTTAGAGAACCTGGAGTCTACTAAAATTTGTACAACTTGTATACAACACAGAACAGCAATAGAGAAAATGAGGTAGTATTAAGGTATTATACACAGTTACTCTAGTAGTAGTTGATATAAATGGAGCCACTCTGCTAAAAAATCCGAACTTTTTGCCGATTTTCTTTGATATATATTCTATATGTTTGCTAAATTTCAGTTCACCATCAATTATTAGGCCTAGATACTTTATTTCCTGAACAATTTCAACTTTTTTACTATTTAACTTGATACCAAGATTTAGCCTAGCAAACTATTTATATAGATAATTATTGCCCATGAACATAAATTTGGATTTTAATTCATTTACTTTTAGTATATTGATCTTAAATTTTTCTGTCAATAATTTTAGTTCTAAATTAACAGTACTTACCATTTCCTCAAAATTTGTACTCTCATAGTAAATAAGAGTGTCATAAGCAAAAAGAATAAATAATAATGGACCCAGTACACTACCTTGAAGAACCCCAAAGTTGTTTAACTTGGCTTCTGATAAATTCCCATTCATTTTTGTTACTTGGTACCTATTTGTTATATTACTTGTTATCCATTCTATAACGGTGTTCTCAAATCCATATCTCTTTAGTTTTAGTAGTAGTATATTACGGTCAGTTGTCTCAAAAGCACGCTTAAGATCAATGAAAACTGCGCAAATCCCAACTCCTGCTCTGTCCGCCAACTGCTTCCAATCTGAAATTACTAATTGCAATGCCGTTTCAAATGAATGTTTACCACGAAATTCCGATTGATATGTGCATAGAATACTATTTGAATTTATGTACTTGATTATTTGATCATAAGCTATTAATTCTAAGATTTATTTACAAAAAGGCAACATATTTACTGGTCTTAACTGTTCGGCCAGATTCGTATTGGGTACTCTTGGTATGGTATGGTTTTTGGTTAAAGTCAAGATTAATAACGTTATTATCTCCTTTGCTCTAAATCCAAACTGAGTTATTATTGTCTCGTAATTAATAGGATCATCAATTTAATGTTTTCTTGTACAAGAAAAACTTTGTCAGTTTCAGTACGAGCCTGTTTGAAAGGACCTTAATCAGATTTATTTCATTTATTGCACTTTGAGAATCAAACTGCACTGAGCGACGCCCGTGGCAAATTAAGTGGCAAACTGACCCTCACTTTTTAGGGAATCTGCTTTGACTTATAAGTTATAAGGCGATACTACGACTAATAGATATAGCTGATTAAAGGATTTTGCCAACTATGTCGTTTACGTCCTAGCAAGGAGATAATGGATTTAACACTAATTAATATATTTAAATTCTAGCGTTTAGCATCGAAAGCCACGCCTCCATGCGCATTGGCATATCAGTGTATTTGTATCATGATGTGAATATACTGTCTGACAGTTCCGTTAAAGAACAATGTGTCATTTCAATAAATCCTTCTAAATGGACGAATTGCAGAAAATAATACAACTCTCTTAATAAAACAGTTAAACTACAATACGAAAAACAATAAATTTATTGCCTCTAATACAACGAATGGATATAGTAATTACTCAATACTTTTATGTCTGTAAATATCTTGCTATGAAGTGCATATCCATCATAACGTGCTCTATTATTCTCAGCTCTAGGAGCATAGAAAAAAAGAACCAATTTCATTCAAGTTTCCTCACTCTAATCTGGACGATAAATCTATGTTTGTATTTTATGATTTCTTGCTCGTGAGAAATAAGTTATCATAAAAATTAATGTTTCTGCAGAGGCTCGGTTATAAATTTAACACCTTTGTCATAAGGAAAGCTTCACCATCTATACGTGTATCTATAAAGCTGATTTATGGTTCTCTGGGAAAAGAATAGTCTTCCTTCAACAGTTACTGTTGCATGCTGCATAGTGTTTTAAGGACCTTCGAAAACAAACACGGTATATTTTTCAAAAAGCGTTTCAACGTTCACAAAACCGAAACAGTTAACATTGATGTGTCCGTACAGCTTCTAAGAAATACATATGTACAGTGCGAGAAGTAGTAAATAACAAAATGAAAACAAAAGATCAGTGAAATAAAAATATAGGGTAATTGTCTGGCAACAATGCACGTTTTCAACGAATAACAGAAGTAGATTTATTGTAGCTAACTTCAGTGCAAAGGTAAGTTATCATAATTCATTATCCTAGACACACAAATAGATACGCACACTGTACGTGATACGATGACAATTTTCAGTCTTCCTTCAGTGTATCAAATATTTTAATACACATACTGTATGCTACACCTTGTCGACAAAATTACAACAGAGTACTCAAACTGCAGTTGATTGCTATCTTTCTTTAAAAATGGATTCATTGTTTAGCACCTTAATGGATTTCAAAGTTTTTCTTGCAAATTTTTTAATGTCAACTTCTGTGCGTAATGTAGTCTCGTGAGGTTGCTATAAATTAAAAAATATAAATTGCTAAAGTTTACATTTCCGTAAACTAGAATGACCTAAATTTAATAATCAATATCAAATTAGTCATTAATCCATTAAATTGTGATTTTCCATCTAAAAAGTGGTGTAGTAAAAACCTTAAATTATTTTCTTCTCTCTAAATTCGTAATTAATAAAAAGCCGGAGTACGAAAAACTGAGAGTTGCCTTTTCAATTTGCTTAAATCAAATTAAATTAAACAAACAACTTGAAACTTTTATAATTATATTAATTACTAGATAGTTCGTTCTTGAACATTATGGGAAGTTTTGTACACATAAATTTATTTTTAAGATAGATACCGAACAAGTTCCATACGTGCAGGGCCGGCACAGGGAGTAAGAGACATTTCATGAAACCTCCTGCACTGTTTTCAAGGCATTAATATAGATTGATATTATCAGAATTTGTTTTCCGTGGACAAATGTCAACGGTGCAATTCTCGATACGCGCATAAAATTTTACAACCAAAATTTTTAATCATTACAATGTCCTTTTATCCTTAATAGTCGCTCAGTAAATTTTGTACATTACAGATTTCTCTACAGGTACATTCTCATTTCGTAAGTACTTGAGTTAAAATTTGGTATCGCTCATGTATAGTACGTAACTGCGCTGGTACTCGAAATGTTGTCTGGCTTCGTCATATACCGTTGGATCGGGAATTTAAGTCAATTTACGCTTTCCAAATATTCGAAATAGTAGACTGCGGCTTGTAGCCATGTGCACCATTGCATAAGTACTATTTGTGGTAGCAAAGATAATCCAGGGGGCGCTACTTAAATTGCTGTTGGCTAAACAAGTTACATGAAACATACTGGGATACGTTCATCGTATAAGCCTGGCACCTTTACACATATCCCATTGTGTCTGATACAATCAGTAAAACATTTTCACTTTTAATACCAATATTACACAAAGCATGTACTGCTATTTCCTCAACTGCTCGCGCATTGGTATGCAACATCCATTTACTACATATTAACAGTAGAGGTGTAATCTGATAGCACTTAAAAATCGCATAACAACATTAATGATTTTATGTCCCTTAAAATTCATGACTTTGTCAACACAAATACACTCATACTACTATTGTACATATTGTCCACAAACGAAAATGCGACACAGTTGTTACTATTCATTTTTATCCTCGCACCGTCAACACACTGCGACATTTGCAGGTAAATTGAAGAGTGAATAAACACGGTCTAGATCTCGCTGTGCGGGCTTACCTTTGGGAGTTCAGATAGACCGGCTGGGAAGCCATTCAAAGAATCACGGCAATTGCCCGGTGTCTAGTAATCAACATGCATTTATTACAGAGTTCCATGCGAAAAATGTTGAAAAAATGCGGACACAACCACACCCTTCGACCCCGTCAGGACCAAAACTGGGATTTGAACTTAGGAGTCGGCAGGCAGTAAAATCAGCTACGTTCGTCATTCAACATCCACTGAGCTACCGTGTTCGGTGTGTGGATATCAAATTTTTTCTTTAACTTATAACTTTACGTTGTGGATGATGGTTGCGTTAGAAACATGACCAATTCTGGTGATCCTATGGATCCGATTTAGAACGAGTTTATTTGATATATAAATTCCATTGACATAATTATTAATGATAAAAACGATTCCAATAAATTTAACAGAACAGGTCTTTGAAATATTCATCTAGGTTGGTGTATTCCTTATTACTCGAGTAACATCACAAATGGCAGCCCGTAAACAACGGAACTGACAAATCTCTTGTATCTTCAACTTTTTATCAAATTACCACAATCTTTTATAATTATTGTAACAAATGTTCGTTACAAATTACAACTCGGTCTGAAATATGGATGTGGTCATAAACCTCACCGTTATACTTAGTAATTACATTTGAGATTACAAAGTTCGTCGTAATTAAATCCAGTTCAAGTCCATTTATTGGTTACAGCATATTTGCCAGACTTACTTATTTATAATTGCAGTCAAGTAATTTCATCACGCAATAAAACTTTAAACTAGTATTAAATAAGGAAATAATTTACAGATGAACTCACCCTGAACCTCTAGTTTATACGAGAGAATAGTACATTCAGCACTCGCAGTAATGTTTTATTATCAATTGATCTGTTACTAATCTTGGCATGTCTCGTATTCACACTTGCATAAAAAATTAGAGGTCGAATTGATAATTTTTCCAAAGAATCATCCGATACAATCCTAAAGCGCATTTACGACCGTAAAGGAGCTAAGAGAACATGCGACCTATATTTACATATATTACATTTTTTACAACAATTTTCCACTGAACTAGATGAAAAGTTATAATAAACATGAAGGTACAGAAAATTCTGCTAATAAAATTTTATGTTGATGTATGGAATAAGAGGGAAATTCAAGTTTTCATTTTAATAAAAAAACTTTTATGTGCTTTGCTCTGTAGTCTGGTGAAACTGAAGATATCAAATAAGTTGAAAACACGCCCTTTTCGGTGAACTATAATTTTATGATCTGCTAAAAAAATGAATAAACGTGGGAGTCCCGCAAAAACAAGTAACTAATATAACTTCCCCTAATTTCAAGATTAGTTAGTTATATTTTCAAGTTCCTAATGTAAATATTAATTAAGAAGATAAATAATATCACACTGTTCTTTGAACTCGAAAGAAACATTAAATATGACAAGGGACAATCTGGGACAATGTTACAACACAGCCTGGGAAAACCTTTACTCATTAAAGGCATTAACAATTTGCAAGTTATTTTCACCACTCTGTACTTTTGTTTACCAGCACGCACCATGTTTTATTTAAATTTATAGTGAAGTACAATTTGAATAAAATTGTATCTCATTATATGGTTTGTTTTGAAACTGTTTCGGTTTCAGAGGCTGCCACAAAGTTTCCAACTAGGGGTGTAATCTCTTATAATATTTGTTAAACAGCTTAGAGTAATATTTATGTTCATATTCTGGCAGCGTCTGCATTTAAAATCAACTTAATCGCATAAAATGCCAAATTCCAGCATTACATGCATCGCTGGAAATTATTTCACTAGTCACTTACTGACCAAAAGTTTGTTTATAAATCTTTGATCAATTGGAACATATCTAAAATTAATTAAAATTCAAGGGTCAATAACCTCAAGGAAATAAGATCCCAGCGTGGCATCACCATCCAATAAGAAACAAAATAATGACTCTGGGTGGCAAATACAGATACCCACTCCGAATCATTGGTCATCCGACCTTAGAGGGAGGAAGAAGCAAATTACCGTTAACCCTTAGGGCCGGTTGCGTCGATGTGGTTTAGCCAGGGTTCAACTGAACTTCGTTTAAAATCCAATATTACGATTGTTACAACAATCGTAACATAGGATATTAAACGAAGTTCAGTTGAACTTTGGCTGAACTATGTCGATACAACTGGCCCTTAATAGGAGGTGTACGACTCTTTAAGGTGGCAAAATGGTAGTTGATTATTCTGTTAATACTGTTTTTCTCATAAATGGTATGTTAAGAGTAATGAAGAGTTTTCACAGTTCTGATACTTAGCTTACAATAATAATGGATTTAACGTTGAAAAGTTATTTAATTGACTAAAAATCAAAAAAAAATCAAAAGTTTTCTTAACCTCCGATCTAATGTGGCGTATGTATTTTTACTGTATATTATTAGCAGTTAAAAAATGTCTAACAAAACAACAGTTTTTCTTATAGGGCATTTAATAAATGCAGACTTTTTGTCGCATTAATCTCCTAAGTCGGTAGGTACAAAAATATGAAATTTATGGGAACAGCACAAAAACTAGTATAAATTATGTCACTGGCGAGTTGGAAAACAAAGTTTCAACATTTATATAATGACAAATGGAACAAAACAATCTTTAGTAGATGCAATACAGAAAGTTTAAATGAAAATGTGCACACTGCTTTGAATATGTTTACTAATTTTGTTGTAACCTTACGCTTTGTTCTACCTGGCTGCATATATCCATATTAACGGAACATAGAGAGGATTTATTTTGATGAAGAAATATGAGGAATGGCCGGGAAATAGCAGCAAGTATATCATTATTAATAAGACCAGTTCCGACTTACCAAGATTAAATATAATGGCCTAAGTTATTTGTTTTAATACAAGACTTGGTGAAATACATAAAACCATTGGCGTACGGTACATAAAGTCACAAGGTAACAAATATTTTTCGTGCTGTTCCAGTTACCCTTACCGGCAACTTACCTTAATATTCTTAATCATAGCCTTCTCATTTGTCAGATCGAGCAATTTATATTTTGATTAGTTAATGTTAATTGGGATTCAAATGAACCGTTTTAACGACATACTAATAGTAATGAGCAAGTAAAATATAAAGTGTATATTCAGGTGGTTTTTTTCCAAAATGGTGACTGCAGTTCAACTATGATGAGTGAAGTCTTTTATTACTTTATAAACTTACTTGACAAATTCTACACAACTTTTAGTTTACTTCATGAATAATTTAATACTTCCGTCTTTATGCGTAATACTTAATGAATAACTATTTTATATGTTTATAGAATCGAACTGGGTCACCGGAAACAAAAAAAAATCATTTATACACGAAGTTGTTTAAGTTATTAAACTTACTTAACCAATATTTGTTAGACTTTGACAATAAATCGTAAAGTAATTTAAAACTTTACGCAAACAATACTTGTATTAAAGTAAAAGCATATTATACTTTATTTATTGGTCGATAAAAGAGTTCTTAAATAAAATTTAGTCTGCTATTTTCTGCTAGCAATATTGTCTGTTTCATATTCTTGATTTACTTGGTTAGGTACTTAGATTATGAAGGTTGCATAACGAATGAGCCGTCGTTAAATATGTATAATGGAACGCACTTCCTTGAAAGAATCGTTAGGATTTAATACTTTTTCCTTGTTTTCCTTGTTTAAAGAAATAAATAATTCTTTTAGTATTATATCATGTATAATGTATAACCATTAATTTATTTTTGGTCATAGAAAACCTGAAAATGCATGAAATTTCTTATATATTCATTTCAGTGGTAGTTCTCTAAAATTATCAATTATGAGTAAAGCTGCAAATCGTTTCTGTGTATCATGGTCGTAGAGTACAAATGTACTTACTGTCGCCGGCATTCACCTTGACGCGAAACTCTTTCTCCAGTCCAGTCTATTATTAACTTTCGAGTTGTGTACACGTTAAGTCACTTGGGCGTATTGCATATTATTTTTGTGTTTTTATTTTATTTCTTGTACTGTATTGTTGATGTTAATTTAATAATAAAGCATGGCAGATGTACGCAGGGGTTGAAAACGGCCATTTGCTGACAAAGTGAATAAATTCATAGGTGAATTCCCGGATTTATTCTATGATGGTGCTAAAATAATTTGGTAAAGTGTGTGAGAAAGATTTGATGTGCTGGGATAAGCGTGATGTGGACTTCACGTAAATAGTGTACACCATAAAAAAATGACGTGCCTTCGACAACACAGTTTATGTTTGATTTACTATTAATGCTAATTGCCTCTGATGTTCCGCTGCACATACTCGATAAACAACCATTTCGAAAGTTCTAGAATAAGTACAATGCCCAGGTGAAGTTACCAAGTCGCACAACGTTATGTAACTATCTACCAACTGTACACGTAGACATGGTAGATAAGATGAAATGTTAATTAAAAAATACACGGCTGTGGTTATCTGTTGATAAGACAACAGACTGTAAAAAAAATTCTATTTTAAATGTTATAGTACGAGTACTGGACCCTCTTAAACCGACAGTTCCACTGTTACTAGCTAGCAAAAGACTAAGTCAGTGTCTAGCGAAACAATTACCAGGGTGGTGCTGGAGACGTTAGAAAAATTTGAACTGTAAAAAAGTCAAGTGTTGATGTTTGTGACTGATGGCGCCGTAACAATGCGTTCGGTAGGCCGTTCTTTGCAAGAACAAGGTTGTACGTTTATACATGTTACGTGTAAAGTGCATGCTTTACATCTTGTGGCAGAAACTATTCGAAAAGGTTTTCCAGGGGTGGATGCATAAATAGCAAGTACAAAAAAAGTGTTTCTTAAATCTCCTAAACGCCTTCGTGTAGTTCATAGCTGAACCACCACAGCCGATTCTTACACGTTGGGGAACACGGTTGCAGGCAGCTTTTTATTATGCTGAACATTTCCAACAAATAAAAGCTGTGATACTACAATTCAATCCAGATGAGGCTGCAGCTATTAAGGAAAGCCAGACAAGATTCGAAGATATTTCCATTGAAACAGCTTTAAAAAATATTGCGAAGAACTATGAACCATTACATGAAAGCATAAAAAAAGTTAGAAAACAGTGCGTTGTCGTTAGCGGAGTAAATCTGCTACACGCTATGGGTGACGCAACAAATGAGCGCGTTAAAGGAAAGTTCGCAAGACACCGGTTTTACCAAATTAAGACAAATATGTGATGGTGCAGCCCCAGATCCGTTAAGTGTGTTCAGAGACTATTTTACGCATGAGTGTATTACATCAGTAGATGTCGAACGGTCGTTTTCAAAATATAAGGATATATGTTCACCAAAGCGAACATAACTCATGGAGACAACCATAGAAACATACCTGATGCTGTAAAATGGCTACACATCTTCTCCAGTTTGTGATAAGAAAACTAGTTCATCAAGCAAGTTAAGAGGGTAAGTTTTACATACATTGTTATAAATTGTAACAGTTTATTGTTTCTCGTATCAGATAATTTCGCGTACGCCACTGCCCCACGGAACATTTTTGACAGCCCTAATTATGAGTTGTGAAATAAGTGAGTTGGATCTGTCAGAAATTTTGGATTGTTGCAAGATTTGTAATAAATACGGCTGCAACTATGTCGCTCACAAGTTGCTTTTAGAGGTCTGAAATAACTTCCAGTTTTGTTCATTCTACCTCACTCTATACGTGAATATTAATTTAAAATTATACCTCGACTGTTTCAACAAAACAAAAAGTGTTCACAATGCACAATGCATGTGCTATAAATAAATGTAACTAATTTTAATGACGCCCGAACAATCGTGAAACTTTTTATTTGGTAATTGGTTCCATTAAGGTTATTTTCAAACTTACAATGTTACCATGTACTTTAGTAATTCTAAACTCTTTTGCTACTTTTTATAGGTGTCATTAAATTCTTTCACTGTACTATTTTTGTTTAATCATTTTAAATATGGGGTAACGACACTGATATTTGTGCATTTCAGATCAATGCAAGTGTTAGGAATATGTGGTAAAATTTAAATAGGTGGTAAGCGAAGTAATCTCGCCGGATACGACTACTATCTTTTAATACAGCGTTGAATAGTTGGGGTTTAATATTTTCATAAGTATCTTTTCAGCAATACTTAACGCGGGTGTTCATGGATGTCATCCTGGTGATTGTTGCAACCACTCCTCCTCAAAACTGAAACCCCCTTGATTTGGTGTCTCAAAAATTTCTCTCTATCTGAGCCGTAAATGGTATTAGCTTTAGTACATGTTGACCCAACCATTTCGGTAAGACAAATTGAACATGAATTACCAGTTTCCAAAGAATCAGCCAGGACAATTTTAAAGAAATACGGCTATCGTTCTTATAAATATCAATTGCATCAATTTTTGCATGAGAATGATTATCAACGAAGAATAACCTTTTGTAATTGGTTACAGTTACGCCAATTAAGAAATGAGAATTTTATCAAAAACATTTTGTTCACTGATGAATCGAGATTTACAAACCTTGGGTTATTTAATCGAAACAACACTCGATATTGGGCAATTGAAAATCCTGACATTATGAGGCAGGGGCGGTCTCAGGAGCGGTTTGGCTTCAATGTTTGGTTAGGCGTACTGGGCGACCTATCATAGGTCCAATAATTTTTTTACGAAACTCTAACTGGACCAAGATATCTTGAATTTCTCCAAAATATAATAGTTCCACAGATTAATCAAATTCCCAATACCAATATTGACGAGGTTTACTTCCAAGAAGACGGGGCTAGACCACACAATGCTATTATCGTTAGGGATTACTTAAATCAATTGTTTCCAGATCGTTGGATTGGGACCCATGGTCCAGTCAGATTGCCTGCAAGGTCGCCTGACTTAACCCCACTCGATTTTTTATTTGCGCTTATTTGAAAAATAGAATCTACATGACTACTCCAACCACAAGGCAAGATCTGGAACAAAGAGTTCGACACGAAATTGCACAAATAACACCTCAACAATTACAGAATGTTAGACGTGCAACAATAAGTCGCGCTACTCTGTGTATTAATCAAAACGGTGAACAGTTTGAACAATTTTTATAGTGGTTTATTATAATTTAGGTTTTAAATAGTTTTGTTATTCTATTTATTCATGGTTGTAACGTTTTATTAAAATTATTTCTTGTTGAATTTGTAATTACCTTTTAAAAATACTTTTATTATTACGAAGGATATCGTTAAGAAATGATTAATGGCGAAAAAATTATAGTTTATGAATCATTAATTCTAATTAATAAAAAAATAGCACAGTTCCATTAAAAAAATTTCCATAGAACCCCTACGGAAATGAAAATGAAAATTAAATTCCGTTTTTTTGAAAAAAAACCTAAAAATACTGGTACCTATCAGTAATTCAAACAACTATTTTCTTCTTTACAGACAAGTCTACAACCTTACTAATAATTTCCATAGCCTACTTAGTAATTTTCTTACATCGCATTCATCTGACGCGGCCATTTTGAACAAATTAAAAAATTGTTCGTATCCCACTTATCTTTTGGAATTTTTAAAATCTGAAAAAACTATTGCACTTAAAAATTTATGCTTAACGAGAAACCATCAAAAAAATATAGTCATTCCATTTAAGAAAAAAAGTTGATGTCACTTCCGATTCAACCGGAAGTGATATTTTCATTCCTGTTAGTCTAAAAGTAGCCCATTATTGTCTAATTTATGTGTACCAAAAACCAAATTTTTAAATTCAAAAACAACCAAAATATTGGAAGCGTACATTGACTCGTGGCCACCCTATACTTCTTTATATTAGGTATAAGAACTGATTTAAATTTTGTATATGTTCAAATTTTGCGATTCATTTCAAATGTTTATAAAAAGTTTTATCGAATAAAAAACGTATGACGCTATCGACACAAAAAGTTATTTGCTACCAAAACTGCTCATATTTTTTTGAAGGATCTGGTAGGTGTCCAAATTCATATATCAACAATATACTGCACTTTTAAAATGTCTGTTTTTTTATCATATAAATCAGATCCCAGTTTTGCTTTCTTTTACGAAAATGCAACTTTGAGTAATAGTTTTCTTCGCTTTATAATGTACAAAGTTTAATTTAAAAAAAAAATAAATAAATCTGTAGATACTCTTAATCTGTGCATTAAACAAAAATTGGAGTAAAATATAAATCAAGTAATAAAAACTAATCTAATTCCGCTTTATCTCTCTCTAATTCATCTCGACATGATATCTCCAAGTCGCACGACGATGAAGTTCCTCCAACTAGAGTTGTCCTCAAGTACTGCAATAGTTTTAATTAGAGAATCAGTCGAATGTAAATCGATTTAATTATTACGAACTGCTCACTGATGTAGGAATTATGCTTGTTTGCAGATTCTAAATTAAACTAATGTGGCAACACATTCATTTAATTCATTAAATTTGTTCACATAATTCCTCTATTGTTGCCAAATTACCCCACTGGCAGTTGTAAAGAGCGCAAATATACTTTTTGAAATTAAAGCGTCACATATATTATTACGAATGTGTGGATTTGTTAGATAACCATTATACTCGTATTTGGATTTTGATCTATACAAATGCAAACACTTTCTTGGCATTTCCACAGCTACAATTTAAAAATTGCGCCAAGCGATATAGGGGTTTTACTAATAAATTTAACGAAATTATACACAAATATTTTATTAAATCATCTTTCTTTGTAACCAGAATTTGAACAAGCCAATATGCAAGGCAAAGGTAGAGAAACCAAAGAGGGTATTTATTTTACATATTTAAAAAAGTCACGTGTTTATCTTATTTCCAGCATAAGTTCTTGATAGATTTTTAATTGGTAGGCTTTGTTTCTACATTGAACCTTAACATATACGAAAACAGTTATCAAGTCTGCAATAAATCAATTATGATATTGTTTTTCAAAAATATCTGAGTGCCTTCTAGAAAAATGTGAAATAAAATACATAATAAATCTCTCAAATCAGTTGAATAGTGCTCGACGACTTGGAAATTTGATTTATCTCTTGTTTTGCGATGAACTTAACTTTCAATTTGTCGATATTTATATTATTTTCAGCCTTTCATGTTATTAAAATTTGATAGTTTCAAGCGCAACTGTTTTTACAAAATTTAGTGACTAATTTAGAAATAACAGGGCACTAGAAAATTGAGATATATAACATCTTTATTAGAATAAATACATTATTACGAATTGCCATTTTTTTTTTAAATAGAATGCTCCGACAAAAAACAGTAATAATTACAAGAATACTCTAATTTTTTTTGTAGGCATACATAGCATGCATAAAAGATTACAACATAATGGAAGCTACAAACAAAATTGTTTATAATCTAGTCAGCAGAAAATCTACATATATTTACATTAGTTGGTTATAGTTACTCATTTTACATGATCATTATGAAATTGTTTTCTCAGTGTACTCAAAATACTATGCGGTTCGGCTAACAAAAATATAACAAGCGACATTTTCCCTCATACATTTATTATAATTCAAACAAAATTACCAAAGGCCCTATTTGCCTTTCTCAAAAAGTTAAAATTGATCAGCATATTTTATATTCATGAATTTCTCCGAGACAAAAAAGTGTACCTTATTCATAGTTCTCCTTTCGGCGTTTCCATTTAATCGCAGCAAGTTTTTGTTTTTCTATGCATGTTTATTCGTCTTAAGATTCGAAAGTCTGTTTTCAATTCCTGTTTATATGATTCGCCAAGTACTAGGGCTGCATATGTAAGGAGGTGATGTTTACATATCAAACGATTCGTCAAACAGGTATTTGCAAGTACAAAATTTCCCAGGTCTGCATAGATTTATTCAGTTACATGAAAGAAATAGTAAATTTTATAATTGGCATTGGATAGAACGCCTCTAGAATTAGACGAAAACACTATTTTTCACTTCTTATGCAACAGTTTGAAATTTTGAGCTTAGCCATATATATTCAAATGAATTTATAAAAAATATCGACATTCCGAAATGTAGTAAATTCTACATAGATAATACTCGTATATCCAAACTAATGGACGTCAAAAAAAACTGGATTGAAGCTGGTCGTCACTTTTCCGAATATGGAAGTGTTATTTTTACATAATAATACTTGGACAGTTTTTTGGTTTGATATTACATCAGTAGTGTACTGGGCTCTTCAATCTGCCACCACCACTTTGAAGTCAAACTATCTAGTGCTGATCTCCGATTGACCGCCCCTGTAGTGGTGGAAGGTATAAAACTATAATGGTTCCACAGCGAGATGATTTGCAGAGAAATTTCTCAATCTAGTGATGGAACCTCATGTGTGACAGAGGTATTTTAACTTTTTAGCATACCTCCTATAATTAGATGGCTTTCTTCTCGTCACACATACACATACTGCGCCATTGAAAAACAAGTCATTTCATTTAGCCAATCATGGAACGCATTTATTCCTTAAAGTAGTGGGAGTGAACTAAAGAATCCGATACACTACTTAATTTTATGTTTACTCATTTAGAGATTGTCAGCTATAGACAAAATTGTTGTGTATGTACCATATGAAGTATGTACCCATTTTTTTATCAAACATAGCAAATACAGATAAGAATGCTTAACATGCATAGTACTATGTTTAACTGAAGACTATTAGCTACAATTAAAACTTAGTGAGAAATATTTAAAATTGCGAACAAGTAACATCAAATAATTTATTTCTCGTTTAATATAAAATTTTACTTTTTGCAAATTATTGTATTTTATGTTTATGTTTCTCATCTCGGTCTACCATATTATGTGTCATTTGTAGATTTAATAAAACTTGGCACATTAAAATCTTCATTATTTCACAGTTTCCTTTTCCCAACATCCAATTAGTTTTGTCTCTTTTAGGGGAATTTTTATATGTAATTGGATACGCTGCATTTCTCATTAATTTTTGCCATTCATTTTGAAGTGATTAATTTTATATAAATTGTTTTGTTTGATTCCAATTATATTTTATTTTAGTTTCATTTCAGAGATAGATAATTAATTTTATTTCAACACGTTTGCGTTGCTGTAAATTTCGTTTCATTTAATTATGCAAACAAAGATAGTGTGTATATTGAAGTGTGAAATATATGACTTTTTAATTAAAATTATATCCCCCTGCAAAGACCCGTATGTGACTTGAAACAGAAACATATTTGAAAAACATATCAGAAGTGGATATATCAGAGCTGTTTTGTCATTATGTAGAAACATTCATTATATTTTGATTCCATTTAAGCACAACATTTAAAAAATCGATTAATAAATTTAAAATAAAGAATTTCTGTCGATTATTCAAGACTTCTATATGCCCTTGACGTTTTTTGTGTAACAGGGGCATTGGGATAATAAAATTCGATATTGGACAAATATCAAGATAATTACAAAATAAATCAACACGTCGATTTAAAAATTGAATTTTATTATTCTACCAACGAATACAATACCTAATAATAAAAATATAAATTAAACGAATCATACTTTCTTTATGAAAGGATCACTGGTCCACATTACCTTGTATGAGCAATAATTTATACTATTATATATACTATTTTGTATTTACATGCTCAATACTTTCTTCCAATAACGTAGAACATTAATAGAGATTTGCTCCATTAATAAATAAACTTGAATCGAAACTTATTCCATAATTATCTTTTAATATTTTCTCTCTTTCTTTCATGAACTGAATGTATAAAGAGCAGTACAAGATCATTACACTAGCTTTATTGTTCATTTAAACTGAGAATTGCATTAAACTTCCGAAATAAATTTTTTTTGTTTTCTGAAATAAAATTTATTACCACTATTTTATTTCAGCGGTAATAAAGATTGTGCATCATACGCATTGTTAGAACAAAGAATACCCTGCCAATCGAACAAGGAAAACATCAAAAATAGATATCTGGGTTAGATAAGGACAACGAATTACTTTTTAACATTTTATTACAAATAAGTGGTCGTTCCAATTGTGGACCTGTAACAAATCCTAAATTTGCTGATACCAATGACATAGAATTTTAAAATAGAACGTATTTTTCAAGTTATTGTTGAATAATAGAGAAGTTAGAAAAAATAAAAATACAATTTAATCTTAATAATTACTTATTACCGATCTCAGTAGCGCAGTGGGCTATAGCGTTGAGTGTACCTATCTGGTTTTAATGCCTGTCTACTTCCAGATCAAATCCCGGCCCTGACAAAGTCGAAAGGAGTGGTTGTGTGTTCGCGTTTTTTCTACAGTGTAACCTCAGCGCCCATGCAGCTATGGCTTTGGATTTGGGGGTTGTCTATTTTATGTGATGTTTTCAGTGTTTTTTTTAAATTATATCCTGATGTTACCGACATGCAGTCATAATTTTTTTTTTTGAAATAACGTTTTACTGCGATATGGAACTTACACTTCTGGTATATGGAATTTACACTTCTGCATATCATTTTAAATCGTAGAAATACAAGCCAATGCAACCGAGTAAATTATATTTTTCCATCAAGAACAAAGAGTTATTCCGTCCTGTAAATTTTAAAAGTGTTTTTACAGTCTTATTGAAATACGAGTTGTTCCGAGTGTGATGGTATGTTAAAATATACAATCACACTCATATCTAAATAAAAGTTACCGCCCAAATTTGTCTTCTTTCAGTAAAGACCCAATTTATAGATATATTTTTTTCGTTAATAATAAAACAGCTTCTACTGACGCCTAATATTCTAAATGATGTTATGCCTTTCAAATCCACTATATTCAAGATATTCCGAGTAGTTTCTTATTCAAATAACGGATGTATACATTTTTTAGAAGGTAAAAGTGAAAAAATAAGCCACCAAATGTCACATTCGGAAGGTTAAAAATGGCTGAGGATTCTAAATTATACTTATTCATGATTACAACATTTTGGTGCTGCCTTAAGATAGGGAGAATGCGAACCAAAATATCGTAAAGTATCACCCTTAGATGGATCACCAGGGCCGGATTTTTGTCCAAATGTTAACTGTCCAAAAATTCTGCTATGTGGCTCATACATCCTAATTTGAAAACAGCATTTGAGAAGAATTTCTATGTTATACAAAGCGTTTTTTAAATTTGACTGATGGTTGCTGAGACCCAGATGATACTTACATTCTTATTGCATTTGTTGCGAGTAAAAAAATATTTTGTCGGTATAATAAAATAAGAAAAAAATTACAAAATAAAATGTAGTGTACCGATAGGCTATCAAGACTATACGTCGGAATTAAAGGTAATATGACGTTAGTGTCTCCGTTGGGCCGATAGTAAGACTTTACATCTATCGAATTTAATAGGAAAAAAGTAAAGCAACGGGTACTGCGGCTAGTAGTTGGATTGGTGACCAGACCAGCAAAATACAGCAGTCTCGTCTGTCTTCTAGCGGCTTGTATATCACTTATATTAGTTTAAAATGCAGAAGCTATGCAATCTTGAGTGATCATTATGTAGTGGATGTGAACCAGACGGTGCCTTGTCTATAAGCTACTAAACAAGCAGAATATCCCTATTCTTTGGAAACATTTCCAGGTTGGGGGTAGCGCGTCTCCTAGCACCGGTTATTGGCCGACGTTAAATAAATGATTAAAAAAAAAACGTCGCCGTCATTCTAAGCTTATGTAACAGAAATATTAGATGCGTTTTTTTATTTTACAACCTAAAACATATCTGCAGCGAAGACAATACTAAGCATTTTTTTTCAGCGACCAGTATTTTTGTAAAGCAGTTACGATTCGCAGTTATTTGTTAAATCACTGCATAGCGTTCAGCTATGAAAATAAATACGTATTAACCTTCCGCGATTTTTTAAATATTTCGAGCAGAAATTTACACCACGTTATTTTGGATATTACAAAATCGTCATTTATCATATCTTTATATGTGTATATCAGCGCGGTGTCCTTGGATTAGCAACTGATTTTTACGTCATGTACTATTTTCTTGCGGTCCTTAATGATTAATGATAGATTCTGACTTTTTTCTCCTGGGAATATTCTATGAAAAAAGTGTTTCCAAATTATATGTCATGAAACTAAAAACAGTGGTTTCTCATCGATTTTTCGTACATAGTCCATATCAAAGATGGATACGAGATAATTTGATGTGGAAAAAATTACGATTGTGTTCCTTCTTAAAATTACGGATTACATGTCTTCATTCCATACTTATAAAATATGTCGTAACAGCTACAACAACCACGAGATGCGGTCTATACATTTACTGTAAAGCTCGCCGATATCACGAATAGCCATGAAATTCAATGCCCATTTTCTCTCTATTCTATAGTCCCCACAGACCTATGCGCTCCCATGATCCCCCTGGGTTGAAATAGTTTCTACTCATTGAAATGCTGTTTGATAAAAAATACAAGAGTTTTCCGCCAGTCCGACTCTGAATTTACCCATTTTATTTTATGCTCTCCCACAGTTTATTTAGCGCCACTTTCCCGTGTAATATGTATACAGATGTAATAAAGTTATGGTTGCCGAGATGTTTCATCTTTATGCCTTTTTGACGTGCCTTTTATTAAACGGAATACATTTACAAATCCAGAATTTAAGACAGAATATAAACGTATAACAAAATATTTTAAGGAAAATGCTTTTGTAGCAGCTGAGATACGTAATATGTAATATCATTTTCTTGCCTGTGAGTTGGCCGTTCGTTATCACGCAATATAAAGTTTTCATAATTTTCTGCGAACTGGAATAAATATACCTAAAAAAAAATGTACAATATACAGAAATAAAAAAAAATCATTTTCATAAGAGTTGTTCTCATTTATAGATATACAATATGAATTTATTTATAGAATTACATGTTGTGTATGATCCGACACAGTAGGATATTCGTCAGTGGTTACTGGTCAGTCATACATGAATATTAAAATTTTCGTAGATACGTAATCGGAGAGGTAGATACGTTATCATACAACTTCTCCAGAGTTGTGCAAATTTTCGTATTTTACGTCAATATGTCTTAAGACTTTGTATGTATTGAAATAAATAAGTAACAGCACGAAGGACATAGACTGGAGGATGTTTGCAATCACTTGAAATATATCGAAGGAACTGAAAACTTCTGATCGATTTTAATTCTCGTGATTGAAGCATAAATTGCATCTGAATTTATAAGAAGTGCACTCCAAAAAATAGAGTTTTTGTCCTGCTACGTCGGCATTCCTGAATAGTACGATGAGAGCTTACAACCTGATTTTATAATCGATTTGTGTCAAAATCACCGCAAATTCTTTGTGAGAATAGCTATACTCGATGCAAGGACGTAAACTGTATATTTGCTGCATATGAGATTTTCCGGAATTACTGTGATAAAGGAAATTTTATGCGCCGATTCCTCAAATACAAAAAAAAAAACAAATACAAGTCTGGGATGATTTCAACGGCATCTTTATGTTTTATTCATCTACCTACATCGTTTTTATTTATTTTATTGGAACATGTCACAGAATTTTAATGTAATTGACTTGACCACACGAGAGGATTTGTTTTTCTACCTTAGTCTGGTGGAAAACTTGTGATATTTCCTGAATGAGTGAATATCTGTATAAAAGAACAAAAAAGTAGGGTATAAAATATAATTCACACAACACTGGAAGAAACTTCCATGAAAGCGACAGCTAGTTATGACAACAACCAGTATTATATGCAGGTGCTGGAAATATTTTACCACTTTTCAGAGCCTATAAAAAAGTATAAATAAACACACCATATAACAATAAATGTGGTGTCTTTATTTATATACCGGCGCAATGCAACCATAACTAGTATCAGGTAAGAAAGGTGCTGAGCCCTGAGGGAAACCGGGACACTGCTATGTAATCTTACAGGGAGCTTGGCAGTTTTTCCCCAGTTCAGTTAACTTCGCAACAAGAAAGCGTGCGGTTATTTTCGTGGTGGTGTTTGGTTTGGTTCTCGCACAAAACGCTCTTTGCAAACGTGAAGTCACTACTGTTTTTGCATAAACTACAAAAAATGATTGAAAACTACGATGACTTTACAACAAATGGTTCACATATTCTGTGTACTCCATGCAAACGACGTTAAGTATTTCATACACGCCGTGATTGTGAAAGACATTTATATTCGACTATCCATAGACAAAATATTGCCGGTACAGTTACAAAGGAGAAATGTTTTATGATTTATGTGTCATGTTACGTACATGTAGTCTGCCTTGGATCGTAGTCGACAATGCTGAATTTATAGGTTTCCTTGCAAAATACGTACGAGATACTTTACACTATGTTATCGCCATAGTCATAATACACAGCTCTTTACCCCGAATGGGGCACTGTAATATATAGTGAACAGAGAACCGCTGTATTCTAATAATTAATGACTAATCAGCGATCAGTCAGTACGTTTGACAGTAGAGTGTATATCGCACATGTACTGTTTAATTTTGTATATTCGACAATTGTAGCTCATTGCTTATTATTATTAATATTTGCGTCTGGAATTTTTGGCTTATTTCTCTTGTGGAAACCCCCTGATACAGTCTACTACGAAGAAGATGACTAATCCAAAGAACCAGCCCCTTGCTAGTTTCTTTGAGCCGTTAGTTGGAAATTATGGAACACGTTCGCACTAAATTAGTTGGAAACGTATTATTTTGTTGTGGGCCAAATACCCACTTAAAGAAATTATCCCCGATACTTTTCCATTTGTACGAGTGAAAACTAAATGTTATCAAAGCTTTTTTTTACTTTTCCTGTCCACAAGTAACATTTAAGACAGTATACGAACTCCCGTAGTTCAGCCAGCCACAAAATATCCAAAGTCAGTTCGCCAAGAGTATTGAACAACAGCTTTATAATTGAAATTTTACCAATTCAGAGTCCTTAGCCAGCGGAAAATATCGTAAAGGAACCAAAGTTTTATAGGTCTTCAGTAACGCTGAGGCTAGTTATTTTGCTGTGCAACATTAAACACTATTACTTTTTCTCCTTTTATGTTGAATGCCCTAATAAATTGTCTCTGGCAACGGCGGTAATCTCGCTTTATTGTTAAAAGTTGTATGTTCAAATCGTGTACACTAATAAAGTACGTGACTTTTGCAGAGGTACTGTTTACAGCTGAAATTCAAATGAACTTTCATATATCAAAAAGTTGCGAACACCACCGTTATAAGCATTAGGGAGTGTTTACGATTTTTCCTTTGTTTCTTACTTCTGGCACACAATACGGGAAGAGATAATTCACGGGATATATTCTCAAATAGTCCTGTGTATGCAAGTTTAACTTACACAATTAGGAATTACCGTTTGCATAATAAGGCCAATCCATATTAATTTGTTATTCGAACGAAGAATCTGTAATATGTATTTATAACAATAATATGTAACATCCTCAGGAGCTTAAATCCCCTCTTGCGGTCCGTAAAAATTTATGAACTGCAGGTATGGAAGCAAGGTTGTCCAAGGCAGCAAAACGCGCAAAACTGTTTCATTCTATTCTCATTTACACATCACTTCAACTTTGCAGGTTATGATTTGCCTGATGTAAATTTAATTGTTAACAAACAAATAACGATAAAAAATGCAATTCTTATAACTGCTTCTTTATCTTAGTGATTTATATCGAATAGCACATTGGCAGCTGGCTGTTAAGTTTTCCTGGAAAACTAAGTAAAAACCTGTACTGTCTCGGGAAGAAAACGTTCATTGCAATTACTTCAGGCAACGTTTTCATTTTCGAAATTAATGAGAAACTGTATGCTGGGCATAACATTCGTAATGCCCTTGGTTATATTCCAAATCAGTGGTGAAACATTAAACATAGGTGGAAGATGGCATAAGAAAAAAATTGCAGGAGAAAATAATTAAGATAACACATTTTTATGTTCTATTAATTTACCTCTTTAATATAAAACAAAGTAGAATCAACATAAAAACAGAAATCTAGCATTTTTTATGACTAAAGCAATTGTTTCATCCGTTCTAAATTACCCTCTCAGATGAATACAGTGCGCCGCTGTATGCAGGACCTCTGGCCTGTTATTAACAATGCGATATCGGCTTACTTTTAATTGTATTTTGTTTCCAGGTAATTAATAAAAAGTTTTTTGTCTGAAAATAAGGTAATAATGAAGCACTTGATATGAGAGAGCTTTAATTAAAAAATTCTCTTAATAGTCTTGACAATGATTGTGCTTTCAAAAGAAGTTTCCAAAGAATAGATTATAAACGGATCCTAACAGCAGCTAATAATTAAGTTGAAGTAATTAAAATTTATAAAATATTCAACATTCACGGAGAAAAAATATAATACTGTACTTATTGTAAAGAAAATAAAAGGTCTTTCAATTCCCTACCTAACTGTGTATTTCTTGTTTAACTTTTATCGATTCGTTCTTAAGGAAAATAATTTTATTTTTGAGGATTACACACAATCGAAATCGTTTAAAAAATCTAAAATACACGGCACTGGGTATTGGAATTTATAAAAAAACTAAATTTTTTAGTGCTCTCAAATCAACACGTACTTTTTCGACAAAAACACTTTCCTAATCCGTTTAGTTTTAGAATAATAAAAGACTCATAAGTATTTGATAGTCCTTTGTTCACAACCAATTTTAAATCGAGATACATTTTACCAGAGTGAGTTCTCAAAATGGTTTATACCCTTCAGGAGAGAATATAAAATTGTCAGCATTTATTTTAAAAACGATAATTGTGCTAGAGCTACGGACCGCATATTCAATAGAAATCACCCAGATAGAAGGGTTGGTTCTCAGTATGTTTTACAATTATTGACAAAATTCTGTAGGAAACAAAAAGGATGAACCTCAGCGACCGATTAGTAATGAAGCAGTCGAAGGGGCAGTTCTGGGTCATTTGCAGATGGATAATACTCAACCGATCAGGAAAGTAGCTGAGGCTTCCCGTGTATCAGGAAGCAGTGTTCATCGAATTGTAAAGGCCCACAAATTTCATCCATATAAATTTAAATTGGTACACGAATTAAACGAAAATGATCCTGATCGTGCGTCGGCTTGAATTCTGTGAGATTTTTAGTGAACAATTAAACGGTAATGCCAATTTACTGTAAAATACGTGTTTTTCTGATAAATCGACATTTCAGTTAAATGGGGAGGTAAACAGGCACAATTGTAGGTATTGGAGTGAAACCAATCCACATTTGTTCATGGAAACTCATACCCAAAGGCCTCAGAAGTTAAATGTTTGGGCTGGCATCTTAGGGGATCACATTGTCGGGCCGTTGTTTATTCCTGACAATTTAAATGGCGAAAGGTACCTTGATCTGTTAGAAAATAACATCTACCCAATGACTACCAAAATCCTCGAAGAAGACGATAATCTTTTAGACGGCGAACTGTTTGGGGCACCCCACATTTTGCTGTAGCAGTCCGTCAATTTTTGGATAATCGGTTTCCTGAGCGATGGATTGGACGAAGAGGTCCTGTGGAGTGGCCGGCTAGGTCACCCAATTTAACTCCCTTGGATTTCTTTCTGTAGGGACATTTGAAATCGAAGGTATTTGCAACAAAATCATCATCTCTGAAAGAGTTACGTGAAACAATTATTTGAGAATGTCGTTTATTGACTCCAGATGTGTTCAGAAATGTTCGTACCGAATTTCAAGACAGATTATACTACTGTATGGAAGTCGGTGGGGGTCATTTTGAACAATACACACGATAATTTAAACGGCTTCTTTTATTTTTATTTCCCGAACCTAAAATAATGAAACAATTATTTCTCAGGAAGTAATCGATAGAAGTTTAAAAAAATACACAGTTATGTAAAGAATTGAAAGACCTTTCAAAAGATGTATCACTCGACCCCCTTTGCCATTTGAATTTTTTAAGGGAGTGGCCGTGTAGGGTAGAGGGATAATGATAGGTATACAAGTATTACATTAAAATATGCCCCCTTTGGAAACAAGGTCGACGTGTTTCACCTATTTTTCAAAAATTATTATCTCCAAAGTTATTCAGGGTGCCTACTTTTGGTTGGGACACCCTGTATATAAGCATGAACGTTGTTTCCTTAGATCGATTTTTAAAATATTTTTCCTGAACTAAATATTTATTGTTTGTATGGCTAAGCGAAAAGTAGGAGGAACATATCTTAGTTGAATTAATAAGTGATAGAGGTCCCAAAACGTGAAAATCCGTAAAAATCTCTAGTCAACATTTTTTACGATTACTATACCTTTTTTACTTCGTAAAAGTGAGTAAGAAAAAGGACGAAGAACATTAATTTGCGAGGCCGCTAGGATTTCTGATAAAAACTTCAGTCCGATAATTATAATTTTTGCATCTGCAAAATGCTTGGGTGCTCTTGAGTTTTTTTGATCATATTTTCTATGGCTTTTTAGGATTTAAATCTATGCTGAAAGTAACTGAAAGACCTTTGCAAATATAAGTACTTTTCGAATTTTCTGTTCGGCATTTAGTAGACGCAAACTGACTAAAATCCAATTCAACTACTTAACAGAAGTTACCCATCGGTGCAAAGTGAAAACAAATTACACATTATATAAAAGTACCGTGGGGTAGGCCACTCCCTATTATTTACACATGGAAATGGAAATAACCCGCGGTCACTGATTAGATCACACCTCGAGGTTTGCAGGAACTTCTAAGACATTTTGAGACATTTAACAACAAAGCGTATTAGTCTATTTTATCTAATTTTTTTGTTGTCTTGATAAATATTTATCTGTAAACAAAATTATCATTGGCACATGAAACAACTTTGATAATCATTTCATTTTATCACTTTGTGTGTTAGTCAGGTAAGGGAATTTATATAAAAGGGTTTAAGGTGATGAAAGGAAATTCCTTACTTTACTGCGGTCATTGATACCTTGTTAAATTGCGGATTATTCTAAGTTGAGTTAAAAGCGTCACTATTAGACAACCCCGATTGTAAACGTAAAATAATTATTTATTGTTGTGTTTCTAGGAAGGTATGTTAAGATTATAGTTTCTAAAAGTAGAATTGAAAGTGTGAAATATTGGGAAACACCGATCGTAGACTTAAATAAGTGTTTATTATCGTGTTTCGAAAAAGTCCGTTTGTTGAAATTTAGATTATAAAAATAAGTAATTTTATTATCGCCTTTCAGGAACATTCGCTATATCTTGTTTGACAAAAAAAATCTGACAATTCAGTATAAAAAGTTACGATATTTTTTTAAAGATCGTATCAGGACAAATAATGTCCATCTTTTATAAATATAAATAAAAGATGCCCCAGTGTTGATCCCTGAGTTAACCCTTATATTAAATAATCACATATTCAACATACTGTTGTCTGTGTTCAAGCTCTTGCGATCTTGATAATTCGAAATGAGGACCATAAAGTCCATATTTTGCAAATAATATCTATTAAAATCCTTGGCTGTTTTAAAAAGCAAAGCTTAAGCACAAAATTATCCCTCTGGTGGCCACATTATGTGTTTTCCGAAAAGATACTAATCAATCCTGAAAATCATATAAACATGCTCTAGAAATTCACTTCTAATAATTAACAATAAACCAATTGTTAATTGTTAGAGTTTTTAAAATTAATTAAACAAAACAGATTGAAAACGCGGTGGGTGCAAAAGTGACAAATAGTAACATCTCATTAACGATTACTGAATAAAATTATAATCCAAAATGATCCATTTAATTATTTTCATAAACATAATTCAGCGATAAAATAAAGCAGGGCCAATGCATTAAATTTTAATATTAATAAATGAGATCTTTGACAATGACCGTATATGATATACAGCGTCCTTCCTCATAAAACCCAACATCACAAACAATAATTTTCAGTGGAATATTTAAGCAGAAGCTGTTTATGTCCTAACCGAACGGCTATTTTATCGTTTATAAAGAAATAAAATGGAGGAAAAGGTCTCCTTAAAAAAAATGTTAATAATACAAGAAGAAAATCTATCTACCCTGTTAAAAAATTGGCCAGTAACAAATTCCGCTGGGATATCTACAAAAAAATATGTTTATTGGAGCTAATTTAACATAACTGATTTTAAATTGATCACTAAATATAGGAGGATTAGGTATTCCTCCAGAAGCAGTCTTTCACATTCTTATTATTCTTCCACATAAATTAGGTAAACAAAATGATATATTAATTACACTATAAAAATAATAAAACATCTGAATTGGTTGTGCGTAGCACGTGGCGACCATTGTTTTGCTTTTGCGGAAGGTTAGTTGCGTGCGGTGATCCAACTTCAGACACCTGCGTATTTATTGTGCTATCCTGAAAACGTGATAATATATTCAGTTGTAATTGGAAATATGCTTGTCGATATTCACACTTAAACATAGATCCCTGAGCCGACCTGTCTTTTCTTGTGGGGAATACCAAATCCTCCCACGTTTATTGATCACAATTTACAAGAACTTATAGGCAATTTTTTTTATATAGATTACAAAAGAAAGAAATGGCACATTGGAAAACTTTGAGTTTTATGTTTTGCGTATAATCAGTAAAGCTGCAAATCGTTTCTGTGTATCATGGTCGTAGAGTACTGATGTACTTACTGTCGCCGGCATTCACCTTGACCGCGAAACTCTTTCTCCAGTTCAGTCTATTATTAGCTTTCGAGTTGTGTACACGTTGTCACTTGGGCGTATTGCATAATTGTTTTTGTGTTTTAATTGTGTTTGTTGTACTGTATTGTTGATATTAATTTAATAATAAAGCATGGCAGACGTACGCAGGGGTAGAAAACGGCCATTTGCTGACAAAGTGTATAAATTCATAGGTGAATTCCCGGATTTATTTTATGATGGTGCTAAAATAATTTGTAAAGTGTGCGAGAAAGATTTGATATGCTGGGATAAGCGTGATTGTGGACTTCAAGTAAATAGTGTACGCCATAAAAATAAGAAAAAAATGGGTGCCTTCGACAACACAGTTTGTTTGATTTACTATTAATGCTGATTGCCTGTGATGTTCCGTTGCACATAATACTCGATAAACAACCATTTCGAGAGTTCTGGAATAAATACAATACCCAGGTGAAATTACCAAGTCGCACAACGTTATGTAACTATCTACCAACTGTGCACGTAGGCATGGTAAATAAGATGAAATGTGATTTAAAAAATACACGGCTGTGGTTAACTGTTGATGAGACAACAGATTGTAAAAAAAAATCTATTTTAAATGTTATAGTACGAGTACTGGACTCTCTTAAACCGACAGTTCCACTGTTACTAGCTAACAAAAGACTAAGTCAATGTACTAGCAAAACAATTACCAGGGTGGTGCTGGAGATGTTAGAAAAATTTGAACTGTCAAAAAGTCAAGTGTTGATGTTTGTAACTGATGGCGCCGTGTCAATGCGTTCGGTAGGCCGTTCTTTGCAAGAACAAGGTCTTACGTTTATACATGTTACGTGTAAAGTGCATGCTTTACATCTTGTGGCAGAAACTATTTGAAAAGTTTTTTCAGAGGTGGATGCATTAATAAAAAGTACAAAAAAAAGTGTTTCTTAAATCTCCTAAACGTCTCCGTGTATTTCATAGCAAGTGTCCCGGTATTCCTGAACCACCACAGCCGATTCTTACACGTTGGGGAACATGGTTGCAGGCAGCTTTTTATTATGCTGAATATTTCCAACAAATAAAAGCTGTGACACTACGATTCAATCCAGATGATGCTGCAGCTATTAAGGAAAGCCAGACAAAATTCGAAGATATTTCCGTTGAAACAATTTAAAAAAATATTGCGAAGAATTATAAACCATTACATGAAGGCATGAAAAAATTAGAAAACAGTGCGTTGTCGTTAGCGGAGTCACTGCAAATAGTGGACGAAGTAAACCTACTGCTACACGCTATAGGTGACGCAACAAATGAGCGCGTTAAAGAAAAGTTCGCAAGTGTGTTAAATAAAGACACCGGTTATACCAAATTAAGACAAATATGTGATGGTGCAGCCCCAGATCCGTTAAGTGCGTTCAAAAACTATTTTACGTATGTGTGTATTACATCAGTAAATGTCGAACGGTCGTTTTCAAAATATAAGAATATATTTTCACCAAAGCGAACATCACTCATTGAGACAACCATAGAAACATACCTGATGCTGTAAAATGGCTACACATCTTCTCTAGTTTGTGATAAGCAAGCTAGTTCATCAAGCTAGTTAAGAGGGTAAGTTTTACATACATTATTATAAATTGTAACAGTTTATTGTTTCTCGTATTAGTTAATTTTTTAGTATATATCAAGTTAAGATTGTTGTTTGTCACTTAGAAAAAAAACTATAGATACTCCCATTGTTTTTAAACTTTTCTAGTTAAAATTACATTGACCAGATACGGAGTATACCTGAATAAAGGTTCACAAAGTATCACGTAAAAATATGTATATTTAGACGTAATTTTCACGTGCCATTTAAAAGCTGCCAGAAATCAAATATTACGTAAATCTCGCATAAAAAATGTAGACGATTTCAGTATAAACATTTCATTAACAAAAACAGGAATGGTTGCAGAATTGAAAAGCTTAGACTGATTGAACAAATACAGTCCGCTTATTTTTCGTTTGGACTTCAAAAAATACAGCGTTAGAACAATTTACACCCGTTCACCCGATTTCATAAAGGAAAAAATGGTTTTTCCTGCAACATCATCACGTACCGAAACAACGGAGTCGGGCAATAAAAGAACACAAACGACTATCGACTGCGGCGTACTTTTGTGATTCATTTGATAAAATAATTAGTCAAGTCTGGTGCCCCGTTGGCAATTACGTTTCCGTTCTTATTAAATTAAAGTGAGAAAGTGCTAAGCATTTTAATTTTATTTCTCTCCAGCCAACCATTGTGCCCGGTTACAGAGGCCCGAACCGGTGAATTTATGATGAAGTGTTTATTGGCTGTAGACGGTAAAGGAAACTCGGGTCTAAGAAAATTGAAATGGCTACACTACCCGTCTATGATTAACATCTTTTTTGGATGGAATTAAAAGTTTCATAATACAAACATGTGATTTTATAAGTGCGTATAAGTATGCGTTGCCATGGATTGCTGTTTTAAATTATACAATAATTATACACAATACAATTAAAATACCTACCAGTCAATTTTCATTATCGGCTTATCTCAACCATTTTATATTTAATATAGTTGTGTAGTGAAGTGTTGACAGGTTAATCTGATTTTATATTTTCTCACTGTACGCGTCATAGATTTAAAGTTAAAAAGTTTAAAGTAAAAAAAATAATAATTAGGAATTTATTACAAAATGAAAACTAATTATTAAAAAACGGTTTTAATACGTTAAAACGTAAAAATAAGTCAGATTGGTTGAGATCGGGTGATCAATGAGGCCATGGAATTGGACCGCGTCTTCCAACTTAATGGTGGGAAAAATTGTTTAAAAATGTCTAACTTCCACGCCAAAATGTGCCCATGCTCTGTCTAACAGGTGCAATGTTTTCGAGTAACAATGATAAACGGTCTCCCAAAAATACCAGATACATCAAAGTAAGACGAGTAGTCATAACGTGTGGATCAATTTTGTCGTTATGTAGTAATCCAGTCCAAATTTTCGTCAGGCCACTGATAAAAGTTGTGAATATTTACGATACTCCCTTTAGCAAATGTAAGTTTTGTAACGGTCAATTTTTAGATATAATTAACTTGCGTTTTATTTAATGCTAATTGCATAATTTGGTTTGAGGTCAACCTTAAAAATTCTAAAACCGACTTACCTAAATTGTAAATCTTTGATAATTCAAGCGACCACTGGACCTTTAGTGCACCAGCGCGAACATTGCGGTGTGGGGACAAGGGGGAACGCTTGTACGAGAACTGTTATGTTTCGCGGGACAAAAGCTCGGAGGCCTCGGCACCGAGTGGGTGTGTTGATATACGTTACCTTTACCTTTACGTTTGGAGACGAGACATGAGCTTGAAGTGAGTTAGTTGTGTGCGTTGCTTGCCTTACGTTTGAGATTTGGTCTGGCTGAAAATTATGGTTCTGAAGTTACCAAGTATGTAGCCTAAGAAAGATATTCTAGGAGCTGGTAAGGTGATCTCACTTCTAATTATTGTCACATAGGTACCTATTAAAAAGTAACAGCTTCCGCTCTGAGTGTGAGCTGGAAATTTGAAGATTAAAATTTGCATCCAAAGGCTGATTTCCCTATCTATCTAGAGGTAGAGAAAGCCCCCTAGAGTTTTAATTTTGCTCTTGAACTGTGCGATATAATTTTATGAAAAGTAACCGTTCTTTCCCCCTTTCAACGGCCCTAGTGCGTGAAGTTTTTTAGACGTTTAAAATATGTAACTTTCCTAGACTTTGATATAAAACGAAAAAAAAAAAGAAAGGCGGGTGGCGCCCTAAAACAGACTTGTTAGTTGAGAATAATGTAAATATTTTCTGAAGCTTGTATACTTTTGAAGGCATTGTATGTACCTAGTTTATTACTTGTTAACCACGCTCTGACCCTCTTGTGTTCTATATTCTGAATATATGTATGTATTTTTTTTGTTGGCGTTTTATTTGAATAATTAAAGTAAATTAAAATAGGGAAAGAAAATAAAATCGTTATAGTTTAACGCTCCCGAGAGAATTTTCGAGAAATCCGGCATTTTGGTTCATACTTTGTATCAATTATTTACAAAAATTAACTAGAAATTGTCTGTTTCTATCATGTAAAACCTGTGGCCTAAATGGATGCAATCTATTGTATCTTCGTGTCATGTGGATGGTCACCCGATGCAAATTGGTGATCGTGTTGACTAAACGAAAACAATTGCAATGTTGTTTATTCATTCTCTTCAAAATCGTTTGAAAATAGCGCTTTAAGTACCTAAACTGTAGTAACGGGAAGTTACAATAAATTTGTAACAAAAAACAAAGTAAAATGTCCTTTTGTTATATCATATGTTTGATTATCACAAAGTAACGGCTGACACAATTCAATTTTTCAAGCTCACTGGGATCGTCTTTCACCGTATTAAGAATTTGTTCCGCTCAGGCAACTGTCAATTCCTCTAGACATGCCAGAAGGTTTTTACATAAACTTAATTCACTCATTTCAAGAAGTATTTGTTCAACACGCTTGATACATATTCCCAATGAGAACACATTGTTGTTTAAACGTTTATATAACGTTAATTAACGTTTGCGTAACGTTAATTAACGTTATATAAACGTTTAAACAACAATGTGTTCCCATTGGGTTGGATCAAAATAACAATCTACAGAAAAACAGCGTATACAATCCTAGCACTAGTAGCACTATTGTTACAAACGTTTTCAAGATGTCTACGAACTCACGATTGTTATAAAATATTTCAATTTATAACAGAAATGAAATTAAATACAAACACAGCGTCTAATTGTTGACATATACACATTTGTTGCTTGTTGAATCGATCTCCAAATAGGCCGGCGTTAACTTTAACACACTCTGTATATCGTAATCTTCAGTATATTCTTTAGAACAACTACCATCAGTGGTATTGTAAATTTAATTACGTTTGCTATAGAAATTCTGATTTTAACAAAAACATCGTCCCCGCTAACGACTGAGCCCTCAAAACTGAATGGCAAAAACATAACATTAGGTAGTCAAGGTGCACATTACAGCAACGGCTTTCTTTTGTAATTTCATGAAAAGCCGAAGGCCCCCAAGCAGAAGCGACGGTGTCGCACACCGTACATATAATTGCGTACAGAAATAAGAGAAACAAAACGACAGCGCTCGGTTGGTAAATTTTAATTAGTTTAGCAGTAGAAGAATAGCGCGCTTTTCACTCTAAATTTGCCTAATTTACCTTGAAGAATAATTAAAATGATGTCCTCTGGAGAGATGCTGCGCGATATATAGCTGAACTGCATGCAGTTTACTTGTGGAGGTCGATTTAAGGGAGCGAATAAACCCATTAAAGTATTAAGCACGATTTTTATCAGTGTAACAACGTCTTAGACTAAAAGTAGTATTATGAAATTCGTCAAACTTATTGAGGTATTAACATCAGGATACACAGAAGGTATAATTTAAAAAAATTATAAGATCAATAGTTATTACAGTATCAAGGGTGTTATAGGAATATTAAGGAGTTTAGAGTAGGATATTAAAGAGTTTAATTCGCGTTATTGGAAATCACAGATTTCATTACTAATACTTATAATTTAGTCCGTTGAATGTCTGGCATGCATACAGTTTTATTCTTGCCGTATATTTTTTGTCTTAAGAAAGTTATATAACTCGGTACATATAATTACACTTATAACTCGTTTCATTCCGCAGCTGTGTTTTATATACACCGCCCCTTCTCTTTACAAATCGCTTTGTTACCTCTAATAGTTTTTACCCTACACTCTGTGTTTTAATAAAAGCGTATCTGTTACATTTTGCGTGAAACTTTAGCCCTCCTTCACCCATAATAATAATTAACGGAACCCGTGTAGCGCTTCATCTGACGAGCCTAGCTTTGTCAGTTCTGTTCTGAAAACTTCGTATTAAGGCAAAAAAGTATTCGAGAGGTAAGGGCGGGCTTACAGGCGTACTTTAGAAAATCTCAGGTTCTTGCTGCTCCTTTATTGAATATATTATTTTGCGTTGTATTGCATAATATTCTATTAAAGTTGAATGATTCTCTGTATGTTTTCAGAATATAAAAGGATGGTCACGAAATATTACATATTTGGTGTTGCGGAACACCACTGTTTCAGGGCCAATGTTTTTTATGTTATACAGGGTGAGTCAATAGTGTGTTCTCCTTCGATAACCTTTGAACCGTTAGTGATACAACAATTTATTAAATATAAAAGTTTTTTGGATCGATAAGATCTATCATTTAAAATTATTGTGAAATCTACAGGGTGCTTAAATTTTCTGTTACACACAAAAATACTTTCTTTTTAATGGAACACCCTGTATATTTTGTCACCATTTTATTAAATGAAAAGAGTATTATACAGTGATATTTTGTTTTTTGGATTTGCATGCAACGTTGCCAAGTTATTTAACATTTTCTGGAAATATAAGGATTTATAAAGGTCCGTTTAAGATTTTTTATTTACCTATGAAAACAAGCTGGGTAAGCAAATATACTATTCTTAGTTCATACTACACGCTAAGTATTAGTACCTTTTTTTACATTATTCTATTTTACAGGGTGTCCATGGCGGCATGTCAATTAATGCGAATTTCAAATGGGAAAAACTCTGTTTTTTTTTAAATGGAACACCCTGTATTTTACGTGCTTGGATTTCTCCCTCAAATTTCTTTCTTTTTTGTATAACACTTCCCATACCTAACTGTTGAAGTTTTCGAGAAAATTAAGGTTTTCTCTTTAACCTTGCGATCATAGTAAAAATTAATACAATTTTATCAAGAATGGCTTTGGAAAAACAAAAATTGTGCTGTCAAACTGACATTTTGTGGTTTACACGTAATTAATTTTACTTGGTGGTGATTCTTCTGTATTGCCTAGTTGAGTTAATTATTTTTGTTAAATAAATTATGAATTTTTCACACGAAGAGTTGATCGACATGGTTTATGCATTGGGAGAAGGGGAGAGAAATATCCGTCATTGGCATCAAGAATTTATATTCAGCGTTATCCAGAATAAAGACATCCCCACCATTCTACATTTGAAAGGTTGCGAGAAAGGTTTCAACGAACTGGACATGTAAATTATGAAAAACATGAACGTACAAAACTAGCAGCAAATGAAGAAAAAGTGTTTCAAGTTACCATTAAGTGTCGTTGAAGATCCGCATAAAAGTACGAGAGAAATTAATAGACAACTTGATATAAGTCAATCCTCTGTAAGAATATTGAGGACACAAAACTTTCATCCTTATCATATTCAACTGCTTCAGGAACTAGAGCCAAATGATATCGAACGTAGGGTAACATTTTGTGAGTGGACACTCGATAAGATTCACCAACAGCCGCAATTATTTTATTTCGTGCTATTCACTGATGAGGCCACATTTCATAAAAATGGTTGTGTTAATAGACATAACTTACACCACTATGATACCATGAATCCTCATTTTACGAGAATTGTAGATAATCAACACCGATGGTCATTCAATGTGTGGGCAGGGATAGTAGGTGAATATGTAATTGGACCGCATTTCTTTAATGGTCACTTGACTGGAAATATGTACCTCGATGATTTACAAAATGTACTGGGAGTATTGTTAAACGGGTGTCCTCAAAATGTCTTACAGAGGCTGTGGTTCCAGCACGACGGAGCTCCACCCCATTATAGTATTGCCGTATGAAATTTTTTAAATGTTACATTTGATGACAATTGGATAGGTCGAGGAGGACCGGTTCAATGGCCACCAAGGTCGCCAGATTTTTGTGGAGGTACAATAAAGGATTAGCGTACCAAACATCACCAACTACAAGAGAAGACATGCAGCAAAGAATTCGACTAGCGTTCGACACCATCGCGCCTAACATGTTGCAAAATTAAGTGACTCATTTCTTCATAGAGTCAGAATTTGTAATTTACAACTAGGAGGTCAAGTTGAGCATATTTTGTAACTTGTTTTATTTTTTCTCTTCTATTTACTGTTTACGTTCAAAATTACACTTCTATTTTGTTATGTACATACCTAAGGTGAGGTGTAAATTTTGTCATTCAAGTTCGATAAATTTGCTACTTTTACTGTTTCCTTTACGATTTATAGAAAATAATTTTTTGCCTGACCGCAATTTTTGTTTTTCCAAAGCCATTCTTGATAAAATTGTATTAATTTTTACTATGATCGCAAGATTAAAGAGAAAACCTTAAGAGATCAGTGCATTGGCCCAGAGAGATAAAAATAGGATTGCGACTTGATAGAATGTAACAGGACTCTGTTACCATTTTAGAAAGCCTCATAAAAAACCTCATAAAAACCTTATAAAAATACTTAGTCCTATTACATTCTCATCTCGCAATCCTATATGAATCGACAGTATATGTATATCAACTTTGGATTGCTTAAAGTATTATATTTGGTACTCACTTGGACAATAAATTATTGTAAACCAATCATGTTTAACAGGTTTGACAAAATCTATTTTGCTGTGTGACAAAATGAATGCATATTATATGAAGTAGGAATATTAAGAATGCGGCTATTAACGAGAATATATAATTCACATTTAATATGTGTGTGCACAATGTATATACATTATTCAATTAATTTTTTAAATATATTTACTTCCTGACTTACCCATAAATTATGCGAATGGTATGTGCCTTAGAAAACGTACCTGAAAACAAAAAGGAAATCAGATTTGCTTTAAATTACATTATTTCTTATTCAATAACAAATGACAGTTTATACAAAATAAAAAACATGCCTCGTGGTGTGTACAACGTAATTTATTCCTCTCCGTTGTATTGTTGATAATTTTATTTGTTGTATTTTATTCTTGATATTAATTTAATAATAAAGTATGTAAGACCTGCCCAAGGGTAAAAAACAGCCATATGCTGACAAAGTGAATAAATTTATCAGTCAACTCACGGATTTATTTTACAATGGTGCCATAATAATTTGTAAGGTGTGCGAGACAAACCTGATGTGCTGGGACAAACGTGATTGTAAACGTCACGTAAATTCTGTGCAACATAAAACTTTAAAAAATGGCGTGCCTTCGACAACACGATTTATGTTCGATTTACTTTTAATGCTGATTGCCTGTGATGTTCCGCTGCACATACTAGATAAATAACAATTTCATGAGTTCTGGAACAAATACAATCCCAAGGTGACGTTACCAAGTCGCACAACGTTGCGTAACTATGTACCTACTGTAAGCGAAGACATTGTAAATAAGATCAAATGTGTACTAAAAAATACACTGCTGTGGTTATGTGTTGACAAGACGACAGATTGTAAAAAAATGTCCATTCTAAATGTTATAGTACGTGTACTGGACCCTCTTAAGCCGACATTTCCACTGTTACTAGCTAGCAAAAGACTGAGTGTACTGGCCAAACAATTACGCGGGTGGTGCTGGAGACGTTAGAAAAATTTGACCTGTCAAAAAGTCAAGTGTTGATGTGACTGATGGTGCCGCGACAGCTAACAATGCGGTTGGTGGCCGTTCTCTTCAAGAACACAGTTGTAGATTAGTATACGTTACGTGTAAAGTGCATGCATTAGACTTTGTGGAAGAAAACTATTCGATAAGGTTTTCAAGAGGTAGATGCATTAATAGCAGGTACAAGAAAAGTGTTTCTTAAATCTCCTAAACGTCTTCGCGCATTTCATAACAAGTGTCCCGGTATTCCCGAACCACCACGGCCGTATCTTATATGCTGGGAAACATGGTTCAAGGCAACTTTTTATTATGCTGAATATTTACAACAAATAAAAGCTGTGATACTACAATTCAATCCATACGAGGCTGCAGTTATCAAGGAAAGCCAGACAAAATTCGAAGATGTTTCTGTTGAAACAGCTTTAAAAACTATTGACAAGAACTATAAAGGACATGACGCCATACAAAACTTACAAAACAGTGCGTTGTCGTTAGCGGAGTCACTGCAAACAGTGGACGAAGTAAATGGACTGCTACACGTTATAGGTGACGCAAAAAATGAGCCCGTTGGAGAAAAGCTCGCACATGTGTTAAAGTAAGACACCAGATTAAGACAAATGGTACTGATGATGCATCTGCAGATCAGTTAAGTGAGTTCAAAGATTATTTTAGGTATGCTTGTATTACATTAATAGATATCGAACGGTCGTTCTCAAAATATAATCATATTTTTTCACCACATCGAACATTACTCTCGGAGACAAACAGTTTATTGCTTTTATTACTAGTTAATTTCTTTTATTACACTTATTATGATGCGCACGCCTATGTCCTGCGGCACATTTTTGCCAACTCTACTTTTAAATAATTTCGCAAATATCTGACTTATCGTTTAATCCAAATTGATGTATCCTAATAATACCGAGATTATGACCTTAAAATCTACAAAAATGTTTGTCAGTTCAGTCAATATTGACTGAGTTATAAGGTGATTTTAAACGGAAATATTTTCCAGGAAAAGCACCGTGTATCAATTTTAATTTCCGACTACAGTCTGACCCACTTTCTTCCACAAAACAATAAACTGAGGACTTATTTTTTTTCATGAACTCGCTGAAATTTTACAAATTCCCGCCTTAATATAAAACATGCAAATCCATCTTTGAGACCATTAGAAGAATGCTTAAACCGAGCAGGCCACAAAAGAAAAGAAACTATAATGGATGTCAGATCTCCCATCCAATAAGACCGAAACAAGGACGCTCGATTTTCTGCTGTAGGCAACAGGACAAAGAGCAGACAACAAATAGGTCGCTGTCACTGGAGCAGTGCCACATACATCACCTTGATTTTTTACTTTTAAAATAATTTCAAGCTACGTTTGAAAATGAAAGAACAAAATAAGAGTTACTATTTCAAATACACACAAAAGGGCAATAAAAATATAAATGTTTATAACATATTTATTATTATAACACAGGGTGTTCCTAAATATCATGTACATACGCAAGGGGGTAATTCTTTGGCTTATTTCATGACTGAAAGTTTATATAAACATAGGTCCGCAAACGCTTCTTTACTAATCTACAGGGTGTTGAAATTTGAAGATTTTTTTGACATTTTTTACGAGATTATAACGAGTATTTAAAACACGCAGACACAAGTTACGATTTCAAATGCGACCTATCAAAGTTAATAACAACAACAGCTTATTCAAATAAAACTGGAGCTTACTAGACCATTTTAAAAATGTTCAATTTTATCTAGCGAATTACAGAAAATAGTTTTTTTTTTCTCTCGGTAACGGTCGCATATACGCAAAAACTACAAGAGAGTAAAAAAGTTTCTAAATAAAACAGAAAATTCATACTGTATTTTAGAATCTACCAGCGGCGCATCGAAAAAAAGTTCAGGGGGGAGAAAAAGGGGCATGACCAATTTGAGCTAATTATCTCAAAAACTGCAGGAGCTATAAAGAAAAAAAATGAAAATCTTCAAATTTCAACACCTTGTAGATTAGTAAAGAAGCGTTTGCGGACCTATGTTTATATAAACTTTCAGTCATGAAATAAGCCAAAGAATTACCCCCTTGCGTATGTACATGATATTTAGGAACACCCTGTATAACAAAACCAGAAAGGATTATTTTTAGAACATGCTAGGAACAACTTTGTTCTTATGTAATGCTTCATTTGTGGAAAAAAAATGTAGTGTGACGGTACACTATGGTTGAGAACTAGAAAAACGTGTAGTATTCGTATTATTTTGGTCCCTGAATATGATTAGAAGTACCTACCAAAAATTATTGCAAATGTTTGTCCAGTGTCCAATATAAATGTAAACCTTATTAGGTTCCACATAAATCAATCGATTTAAGTGTTCCAAAAACAATATATCTACATGATTATATATTAGAAATTATATTTTACTCTAACTGTTTTTTATCGAGAGTCATATACAGGGTGCATCAAAAAGAAGGCAGTAGTTTCTGCACTGTATAACATAAAATTTGGCAGTACATTTTGTAATTATCGGGGAAGTTTAGAAAGTCCTAGAAAAGAGGTGAGAAAAATTGGATTTAGATGGAAACAAATTAAAAATAACAGAAATATTCTTATGGAAAAACGAGATATAAGGTATTACAAACTTTGCCTCTGATAATGATTACATTAGTACAAGATTCATATTTATCCGTATGTTACATAATAACTGACTTACCTATGTACGTTACTCTGGGGATTCAATAGTGGTAGTGAAATTTAGGTTAGTCATATCTTAGAATTGGAACTACCACGACTAAATGAAGAAGTTTTGCGGAAAAAAAATTGCGACTGAAATTTGTGCGAAAAAAAGTTGCAAAAAATTGTGTGCCCCAGCATGTTTTTTTTTAGACAATTTGTAAAATATTTGCAAAACATTTTTTCCAGAATCGGATGAAAAGTATATCGCCAGATTTCAAATTTCATAAAAAATATTGCTTTCTTATAAAGTTACATATTTTTGAAATTTGCACACTGAAAAATGAATCTGAAATAAAATTTTAAAACTGTGGAACTTTATAAAAAAAGTACCATTTTTTATAAAATTTTAAATCTGGCGACATACTTTGCAACTGATTCTGAAAAAAATATTTGGCAAATATTTTACAAATTGTCTAAAAAATAACAATGTTTGCAACATTTTTACGTACATACCTATTTATCAAATAGGAAACCATTTTCGAGAGCGTCTTGTTGCACCCCAACTGCTTTCTATTTACTTTTCGAATAAAATTTTCACTCAGAGCAAAGTTCTAGTTTTTCACTATGTAATATATTCTAAGTGTAACGTACAGAATATCATGTAAAATATAACACAATGACGTAAAACTTACTATTTTAAGGAGGAATTTCCCTAGCGTATATTGCAGGAAACAAACTCTAGAACAAAAGTGTCCCAGAAACATGACATTATTAAAACTTAAAAGCAGAGTTGGTTATTGTGTAAATAAGAACATTCTTGGGACCTTCATTGTATATAGACATGTATTTTAAATATTTGATATACCGAGTGTAACAGGATCATGGTACACTCACTTTTCCTCCTTTAGTTTTGAAGATAATTGATTAAAATTTGGGATATCCTGTATACACAATAAGCGGCACTTTTTGACATACAAGTGATTTTTTTGTTCACTTCCGGTTTCGCCGGAAGTGACACTACCTTTCGTTTTTGAAATGGAACACTGTATATTATTACATTTTTGAATTCTGCATAATTTTCTGAATCCAACGATACCAAATAAGTGACATTTCAAACGTCAATATTTTTTTCATAATTAATTTTTAATCTTGCATTTAAGTGTGCCATGACGGTTGCGATTTATTCTAAATGACCCGTGTAATGCTAGAAAAATCGAAATCGCGTCAAAAATACTAAATTACATGATTTAAACAAATAAATTTCATCAAAATGGTTTTTGGGACCAAACTCAATTTTTTCAAATGGAACCATATTGCTACCGTGGTACCATTTATTAGTACTATTAATAAGGAATTTATTCATATGTCGTATTAAAATGTGCGATAAATACAAACAAAATTACAGCTAAAAGAAAATAAGAAAATACAATTTTGTTCTAATTACCTTGTTATACATAAGGTGGCTTTGGAATACAAAAAATGAACACAAAGCATTAGAACAGTTGTTCAAAATGCTGTCCATTAATGTCAATGTACTTCTGAACTCGCATATCTGCTTCTCGAAGAATGTTTGCCAATTGCTGGACCGTTATGCTATTAATTGCGCGTCTTACTCGTAGTTCCAGGTCTTCACGGGTTGTAACGGCAGTTGCGTAGACAATATTTTTTATAAACGACCCGAAACAAAGAAATCAAGGGTGTTAAATCAGGTGGCATTGGAGGCCACCTCACAGGACCATTCGTCCAAATTACGTTTACTCCGAATCTCCGTTGAAGGTAATCAATTAGTATCCTTGAATTATGGAGAGGAGCGCCATCTTGTTGGAAATACATTCCTTGTCGTAAATGGAAAGGTAATTCAGCTAAACTGTCTTCAATTTCATTTTGCAGAAATCCCAAGTGTCTGGCACCAGTCAGGGGTCCTTCAAATATTATTGGACCAATGATTCTACTACCGATTATTCCAAATAATCCCAAATTAGTAAACATAGACTCGTCCGAAAATAAAATCATTCCCAAAATATCATTGTTTGGCTGCACGTTATTCCGCAAAAATCCAAATGCAATATTCCATCCTACGTTCGTAATCATTTTCGTACAAGTGCTGGTGCAATTGGTATTTAAAAGATTTATAGTATTGTGCAAAATTCAGCTTACTGTTTGGTGACTGATTTCCAATTCAAACCCAATTTGCCTTAAAGAAACAGTCTTATCAACTTCTACTCGAGCCAAAACAATAATTTCCGTTCCTTCGTCAAGAATGAAATTTTCTTCGAGATCATTGTTGGGCTCACTTCGGAATTGATTTTGAAGACGATTAAAATAATTTCTCGCTGGACATTGTATATCAGGATATCGATCGGCATAAAGGTGTCTAGCCGCAACGGCATTTTTTCTACATTCCCCATAAATAATTAACATGTCCACTTTTTCATCTCTTGTATAAGTTTGCGGCATTTTGAACACAGTTAACAAGAATTTTAAACAATTTTTAAAAACACAATAAAAGCACCGGTAAACCAACAAATGTTTTACAAGCTAAATATTTCATTGTTTTCAAAGCCAATTTAGTTAGTTACTTCTTAACATTTAATTGGAACAAAATTGTATTTTCTTATTTTCCTTTAGCTGTAATTTTGTTTGTATTTATCGCACACTTTAATACAACATATGAATAAATTCCTTATTAATAATACTAATAAATGGTACCAATATGGTTCCATTTGAAAAATAGAGTTTTGATATTTGAAGACGGTAGTGAATAAAGCATCTTTCTTAGGTGCATTTAACCTGTTTTTCAATAAATTATCGTTCGTTTTGTTCATATTGGCGGAACATATTTCGTTCTAAGTTCTTTAGATTATTACAGCGCAGTGAAGCATGGAAGTAAGACATTTTCTGTTCGTTTTTCTACCACTAACTAAGAACCAGGTATTTAAAATAAGTACAAAACCGGAACATCACAACGGAACTTGGTGGCTCATATTGCATCTGGATACCTTCATAATTGCGCTTTAGTACTGGAACTGTATTTTATCAGAAATTTCAACTTGTATGATTAATAAACACGAAAAGATTTTAGTGGTTTGTTTACCACCGCATAATCTGTAAAATACAGAACTGTGAAGTTTATTTCAGAATTTCGCAGATATATAATAGTCAAATTAGAGAAAGTACTGTTTAGATAGTAATGGGTAGTTTATCTGTTTATTATGTACTTGATTCACAATATAATTATGAATGCTAAACCAAGATCATAAACACATTTTATTTTGTAGATAGCGGTTTTTATACAAACAAATAAATTTTCCTCACAATCACTAATAGTAAAAGGACCATCATAATCGAAGCCGACCCAAGGCTTAATTATGAGACTCTAACCCATAACTTGAACCAGTTTCCAATAAATGTCAGAGTGAGACTACACAGCGGCTATAATATCAGAAGGGATGGGTTAGCGAAGAGACTGAATTGAAGAACATTTAATTTTCAAACCCATTTCGGAATAGGTGTCAGATTTAATAAGAACGAATAGCCGAAATACAATCTACCCCTATAACACCGGCACACACAAAAAAAGTTGTTTGTACATTTGACGCCACCTACCTCCCGACATGTATTTCAACCCGCTGAATCCGAATTTGAAGTCAGTTTGGACCGTACACCCTCAAATATCGAGAAAAAACGTAAAAAATAGCGAAAATTGGGTGTTTCGGTAATAAAAAAATTTGTGTGGATCTAAACCAAGCCTAATTTTTATATATCTCGATCCGCTGAATACGAATCTAAAGTATATTTAGACCATAAGCCATTTTAAATCTAAGTAAATTGTAAAAAACCCTCGAAAATTGCTAAAAATTGCAAAAAATTGTGATTATGTTGATGAAAAAAATTTTGTAGACCCGGATCGAAGAGGATTTTTATGTAATTTGATCTGCTGAATCCGAATCTGGAAATATTTGGCCCATTAATCCCTCATAATCTCAAAAAATCGCAAAAAACCGATAAAATAGCAAAAAATTGCAGTTGAAAAAAATTGAAAAAAAAATCTATGAAACACGATTAAATACGTTTCTTGTATTTTTTTATGCATAAAATACAAGTTTAGAATCTAAAAATGTGAAAAATTGTAAAATCTATAAAAAATGACGTATAAACAGAATGAAAATTTTTTTCTTCAACATAATCACAATTTTTTGCCATTTTTAGCAATTTTCGAGGGTTTTTTACAATTTACTTAGATTTAAAACGGCTTCTGGTCTAAATATACTTTAGATTCGTATTCAGCGGATCGAAATATATAAAAATTAGGCTTGGTTTAGATCCACAAAATTTTTTTTATTACCGAAACACCCAATTTTCGCTATTTTTTACGGTTTTTCAATTTACTCGATATTTGAGGGTGTACGGTCCAAACTGACTTCAAATTCGGATTCAGCGGGTCGAAATACATGTCGGGAGGTAGGTGGCGTCAAATGTACAAACAACTTTTTTTTGTGTGCCGGTGTAATCATATATCAATTCTAGCTTAATACAACACTTAGTTAACAATTAATTATCTTCATCAGACAAATATATAAATTACATTTTAAAATCGTTTACTGCAATCATAATAAAAATCCCTGGAATTCCATAATATCACTATGTTACATTGTTGCTTTCCTTACACAATTGTAATAAAGGTTATTCAAATAGGATGTTTAAAATTTAATGGCAATCTGGAGAAAACAATTATATATCCCATTTTGGCTGCAGGCTTGTGTAAACAAACCAATTGTATAGTTATGTGTACACTTTGTGTCTCTAACATTTTGTTCATGGCTGTTAGAACACGAGGGCTAAAAACCAGCTATAATCCATTTCTTGCTGTTCCAAATAAGTGGGACTTCGGAACTGTTATGCCGCTTTCAGCTGGTTTTTATACCTTGCATCGAATTACATTGTAAATATTTAACAAGATTCCTCATTTTGTGAAACGAGGGAACCGTATAAGTTGCGTAAAAGCTAATCCATTGTCAAACATTATTATGAATCCTTAATTCTTTGAATGTTGAAACTGGTATGGGCAATATAATTTATACAATGTAATGTCTACCCGTTAATTAGCTAACTTGGACGGAAGTATAATGTAAATCTATTTATTAGCAAAGTAAAAATATTACTCTACAGATTTTGTAAATAGGTATGATTTGAGATTTGAGAATATGATCGATAATAATTTAGTTCTGTAAAGTATTCAATTTCAATTTTAATTTAGGATACTCACTTGGAACTTAATCAATTGAAGAATTATATAATACTGGAAAAAATCACTGTAATACATATTGCTCATTACTAAAGCTGGCCGAGGTGGCTGGAGTACAGCCACGGTCTTGCGCTGGCGTCACACGTGCCGATTTGGAAGTGATTTACGCTGCAGTCTTATTTGAAAGGTTAATGCGTGAGGTTGTACCTATAAATTATACATAATGTCAAACGCGCCAAAGGGTAAAAAACGACCGTACGCGGACACAGTGAATAAATTTATCGGTGAATTTCCGGATTTATTCTATGACGGATGCAAAATAATTTGTAAAGTTTGCAATCAAGACTTAAGGTACATTTACAACCAATTCGCTACAGGCACAATTTACTAACGGATTGTGAATTGTGCCGAGATAAAATTTAGGACATTTATAATGAGTTAGAAGCTGCCATCTGTTGATATTTTTTAATATTACGTGTGTACAAATTCAGTTTGATTAAATAATTACAATTATTTAACATAACTTCTAAAAACATCATATTTTCTAATACTAAAAGATCTAATCTTCCAATTTCAAATCACAAACCGACTTTAAATATAAACAATAAATTTGTGTCGTAGTACGCATGCGCAATTTGAAATACGTGCCGCAATTGAATTGAATATTTGCGATTTGCAAGCATCCAATTCAAACCTGAAGTGCAGTTCAAGGTCGTGCCGATTTAAAATTTTATTGTAAACAAATACATTCAACCAGATATGTTTAAAACCCAATTTACAATCCACCAGCAGATTGTGCCCATACCGAATTGGTTGTAAATGTACTCTTAATGTGCTGGCACAAAACAGATTGTCGTCGTCATATCAATACCGTGCAACATCAAAATAAAAAAAATGGCATGCCTTTGACAACTCAGTTTATGTTTGATTTATTGTTAATGTTAATAGCCTGTAATATTCCGCTACACATACTGGATAAACAACCATTTCGGGAGTTTTGGAATAAATACAATCCCCAGGTGAACTTACCAAGTCGTACATCGTTACGTAGATATATTCTAGCTGTTCGTGAAGACATTGTAAATAGGATTAAATGTGGATTAAAAAATACACGGCTGTGGTTATGTATTGACGAGACGACAGATTGTAAAAAAAATTATATTTTAAATATTATAGTACGTGTACTGGACCCTCTTAAACCAACATTTCCACTTTTACTAGCTAGTAAAAGACTAACTGCGTGTACTGGCGAAATAATTACGCGTGTGGTGTTGGAGACATTCGAAAAATTTGAACTTTCAACAAGTCAAGTATTGATGTTTGTGACTGATGGTGCCGCGACAATGCGCGTGGTAGGCCGTTCTCTTCAAAGGGACAATTGTAGGTTCGTACATGTTACGTGTAAAGTGCATGCGTTACATCTTGTGGCAGAAACGATTCGAAAATGTTTTCCAGAAGTAGATGCATTAATAGCAAATACAAAAAAGTATTTCTCAAATCTCCTAAACGGCTTCGAGCATTTCACAGACAGTGTCCTGGTATCCCTGAACCACCAGAGCCGATTCTTACACGTTGGGGAACGTGGTTGAAAGCGGCTTTTTATTATGCTGAATATTTTCAACAAATAAAAGCTGTGATACTACAGTTCAACCCTAACGAGGCTGCAGCTATTAGGGAAAGCCAGACAAGCTTTCAAGACGTTTCCCTTGAAACAGATTTAAAAACTATTAATAACAATTATAGAGGACTACACGATGAAATAGAAGAATTGCAAAATAGTTCGTTGTCGTTAGTGGAATCGCTGCAAATAGTGGACGACGTAAATACACAGCTACAGGCTATAAATGAAACAAAAAATAATCGCGTTAGTGAAAAATTCGAGAGTGTATTACAGAAAGATCCTGATTTTAGCAAATTAAGAACAAATTTGTGATGGAGCATCTACAACTTCGTTAAGTGAGTTCACAGATGGTTTTACTTATGCCTGTATTACATCCGTAGATGTCGAACGGTCATTTTCAAAATACAAACATATTTTTTCACCAGAGCGAACATCGCTGACGGAGACAGCTGTAGAAGCATACCTGATGCTATTATACTATAGATCTTCCTCACTTTGTGATGTCGACAACCAAACAACTTCATAAATCTGCTTGAAAGGGTGAGTTTTGTACAAATTTTTATAAAATGTAATATTATTGTTAAAATTTATTTCCATTTATTGTATTTATACAAATATTATGATATGATGTAAACATATGAGTCATATGACGGCTCTGTCGGCCAGGTGACCTCGGCCAACTTTACTCATTACTTAAAAAATGCTTTAGAAAATTGTAATGATTGAATATTAATTAATAAGGCACTAATTATTTATTATTTAACGAAAATGACAAATGCCAGTGCATAATAAATATATACTTCCGAAACCTGATTTTTTTTTTGTATGTGTATCAATAGAAACAAAAATATCTGCCAAAAATCTTCTAAAATACAAATTTCAAAAATTGGCGTTGTTTTCATTAAATATTATGATATAACCTTTCCAGTTAATTTTATCAACACAGTCAACTATTGAGTAGTTAATGCTATCATCGTACATTGTTTCCTGGGGTCAGAATCAAGTAATTCATTAATATATAACTTGAATAATAGTAGTCCTAAAACAGAGTCCTGTGGGACTTCTAAATGAACCTTACATTCCAAAGACAACACGCCATTATATTCACTATTCTTTTCTTGTTTCAAGAGAAACAATTAATTTTTCGAAAGAAAATTAATTTGAGAGCACGTATCGGGATTGATTATATGGTAAAAGTTAAATATTTATAAAAATAATAATAATACAAATTTTGTTAAATTCATTAAGGAATTTTCTCTATCTTTCCTATTTCTTTTTTTAATAATTAATGATTATATAACGGAAGACATTGCATTTAGATAAATTATAAAAAAATACAGAAAATTCGTTAGTTAGTGGTCAAAATCAAATTGGGATATAAAGCAATAATTGACAATCAAAATCACATATGCGAGGATGTAATTGCTCAATTTGTCACCTTGTGCGAGTCAAGCGCTGTTTAGCCCCCACAAACCTGTTAACTGTGGTAACACTTATAACGAAAACGAAAAATAATTAAACTACATCAACCTGTTTCGAGAATATAATTAGAAGCGTAAGTTTTCATTTTTTATGCCATAAATGTTTTTAAAAATAATAGTAATAATATCCTAATAACTTACTGATCTTGCAAAGAATCTGTAATTAAAAATTAAGCAAAGTATTTTTTCATCAAATAATTGTCAAAAAGTCGAACCAGCGATATAATTTAGATCACACATAAGTCTCAGCTATATTTAGGTCTGAGCCTAAAAATAGAAATCTCAGTTTGCCCCATATTGTTCAATCAAGCAATCTTTGTCAGCAGTTCTGTTTATCTACATCATGATATCATTTATGTCAGACTAATCAAAAAGGGTCACATGTTTCTTACTTTTGTTTGCGTCTCTTATCTTCATGTTTACATAATATGTGTACAGATATTGGAAATCTATTATAACATTGATTTATTTTTGGAATCAAGAAGAAAAAACAACAATATGGAAATTAGATAGCCGCTTTTTGCAGTTTAGGCTCATAAGTCGAATATGTATATCATGAAAGAAGGACAGTTCAAGAGCTCTATGACTACGATAGTACAGTCCCAGAACTTCAGTTGCGCCGTGAGGACGGATTTGCAATTTTATTTAATAAGATCCGTGATAAAGTCTATTGTATTTAAACTAAAAAATTAAAAAAATTCTCGCAAAATCGTTACATCATGGTTAACACAAACATAAACCAGCTTCATCTACAATACTGGAATACTTTTATTCAATAATAAAACTTCCTAAAGAACACCATATCCAACATAAATTTGACGCAATGTTTTAAGAAAGTGGTCAAACTATTTCCAACCAATTATGTATACAAATGGAAATCTGGGCTAGAATAAAACAAACAGTAACGAAACGAAAAATATCATTTATAACTAGGGCTCGGAATTTAGGTATTAATGACGTAAAATCCAGGATTAGCTGCAGGTTATGTGATACTTTACAAGAAATGAATACACAGCGTCACTATATTGTAGGTGAAAAGGTATTCATCTGAAGTTTAATGGTTGTGTATACCTTTCCCAAGTTATTTTCTTTTTTGATAATTTTTACTTGTGTATTATATACAATCTATAATCAAGATCTGAATTTTTATTGTAGTGGCGTTTTATTATACAATACATATACAGGGTGACTGGTAAGTCAGCTTATTACTTTGAGGGTAGGTTAGTAGAACTCATTTGCAATTGATTTAGAGATCTAATAGGTTTTGAGATATTTTATTTTTGAAATAATAAAATAATAAAACTTTCTTTAATATTTCAGTTTCCCGCGTTAGTTTACATAGTCATGTAACAAAAATTAAGTTAAATACTTTAATAAGATAAAAAGACGAGCTAAAAAACTACATTTGTGAAAAAAATTTCAACGCAATTGTACATTCATAGGAATTTCTTTTTTAAAACTTGATAATGCATAAACGTGCAAATTATTTAAGAACTTCTCTACTTCATATATTACTTTTCGAATGAGGTTTATATGAAGTTTTCAAAAATATATTTAAAAACTATATTTTACTTCCATAAATAATACAAAAATACTAGGTACAGGTAGAGCGTCCATTGTTTTCAAATTAAAGAGATACAGAGTGTTTCAAAAAACATCTGCCATCGCTTAAACGGAGATTCTACACTCAAAAATAAGACAAATATACCTAATTCCTATCAACATAGGTCCATTTTTGCTTCGTTTCTGATATTGAAGTTTTATTTTTCTTTGGGTTAGCTTTGTAAAATATATATACGCCACTGATTTTTTTAGTTTTTGATAGCCCAGTTATGTAGATAGTTAATTGCCGAAAAAATGTCACTTCTTGACGTTTTTTAGATATCGGCATCATGTAGAAGATAAATGCAATTTTTAAAGTCTTTTTAGGTCTATTAAAAAAAATAATAATAATGCTATTAAGTACTCTACACAAAAAAAATTGCATTTATCTCCTAACGAAATCTAAATGTAACAAAAATCAAGAGGTTACTTCTTTTCAGCAATTAACTGTCTAAATAACTGTGCCATCTAAAACTAAAAAAGTCAGTGGTGTATATATTTTCTTTACAAAATTAACCGAAATAATAATAAAACTTCAACATTCTGCATTTGAAGTACGAAACGGCAATGGACCCATTTTGATAGTAACTATTTGTCCTATTTTTGAGTGAGAAATCTCCGCTTAAGCGATGGCACATGTTTTTTGAAATACATAAGAGTAAGAGAAGTTTCTAAAAAAAAAAAATATCTCAAAAACTGTCAGGTTTTGCATTATGCATATTATAGTTAAATCAGATGAAATGAGCTCTTAGTAATACGGCGACATACCAGTCATGCACCCTGATGCGTACTCATATATAACATTATTAATCAATGACTTTCTGAAGTCATTGATATTAATTTATTATCCATGTAGGATTAAAGTTGTTTGTTTTTGCCAAAAATGCTAAGTTAACATATTAATTATTATGTATTTTAGGTGCCTATTTACAGTTTGTATATATGCATGGAAATTTTGTGAATATTCAAATGGGTTTAAAAATTTCGGTTTCATATGTACAAAGATTTATCTTTGATATGTACAAAACTTGTTATACCATACCATGGCTCCGTGGTCTAGAGGTAACGTACTTGCCTCGAAACTTCGGGGTCCCGGGTTCGATTCCCGGTCGAGGAACTAGGATTTTTCTGTGAGAGAGATTAATCGTAGTATACTCGGCTATTGGGTGTGTGTCCATTGTCTCTAAATGTGTAGCCCTCTCCCACACAAGGTCATTCTAGACCTTCAAGGATAAAGGGGGTTGTAATTTCATGTGGTGTTATTATTATTATTATATTATACCTGGTTGAAAGTTCGAGCATACTTTTCTATTATATAGTTAGCTACAATGATTTGTTTAAATTATTTATAGGTACTTTAATAACATAAATAATTGTTTTCTAGGTCAAGAAAATGAACTAACGTTGGACAATTTATGAAAAGAATATTGGAAATTTTAGAAGAACAGATTATAGAATTTATTCCTCAAATCGGAAAGAGAATAAAATTCATAAAACACTTAAAAGCATATAAAGAAATAATGTGCCTTTCTGTGGTAAATTTGAAGTCTCATATAAGTGTGTTCACGAATGACTTATACTTGTAAAATTTTTTGTTTCTGGTTTCTTAATAAAACGTCATTCTTCATAAAAACTTCTTCTAATCCTGAAAAGTCCTTAGCCAATCCCAGAGATTCAAATTCGATTCAAATAGTTTATCAGTTTTATTCAAATATTGTCTGAACGTTATTTGTGGCATTCTCAAAATTTTTCCTTTTCTTTTTGGGACTTACTACCACATGAATAATTCTTGGTTATCTAAAAATATAGTTAGTTACCCAGCATGTTACTGGAAAAATAAACCTCTGCGCTTCTGACATTACGTCAAAACATTAGTCAGAGGGTGTTTTTTGACAACTAATATGAGACACAAGAGTAATAATATAATTCCTTAACGTTTCAAAAAACACTCTCTGCCTAATCTTTTTATGTCAAGTCACAAACGCAGAAGTTTACTTTTTCAGTAACTAACTATATTTTTTAGATAACGAAGAATTATTCATGTGGTACTAAGTTCCAAGAAAGAAAAGGAAAAAAAGTTTTATTTAAATAATCACAAACGCAGAGATTTACTTTTCCAGTAACTAACTATATTTTTTAGATAACGAAGAATTATTCATGTGGTACTAAGTTCCAAAAAATGATACGGAGAGCATACAAAAATAAGAGAATCCGTATCATCACTGACAGCCAAGCAGCCCTCAGAGCTCTAGAAGCAGTAGAAATACGATCCAAAACAGTAAAAGACTGCCTGGAGTCCCTGGAGAAACTTACAGAACACAACAGTATACAACTGGAGTGGACACGAGGACACCAGGGAAATACGGGAAACGAAAAAGCAGACATGCTAGCCAGAAAAGGCGCTAAATCAATTCTAACAGGTCCCGAACCGACCTGCGGGGTACCTTACAGCACCGCAAAAGGATCGGTAAAGGAACTATTAAGACAGAAACACTACTCGCACTGGATAGAGATACCGGGAATGAGACAGTCACGCTTGTTCATCGGAAAATATCTAGAGCAAGGACCAACGAAATGCTAAAGCTGAGCAGAAAACAGCTGAGGTATGCAGTGGGAATATTAACAGGACACTGCACACTAAACAAACACCTAACCAATATAAGGGTGAAAGACAATCCAGATTGCAGGATGTGTGGTGAAGAGGAAGAAACTCCCTACCACATCTTATGCGAATGCCCAGCCCTAACGGCAATGAGACTAACACACTTCGAGGGACCACTTTTAACCCCGGAAGAGATAGCCAGAGCTCCCATAAACTGTATACTCGCCTTCTGGAATAGAACGGGTCTTATAGAGTAATGAGACTATGGGGTACAATAAGCTTAAGCTTCAGTACAGCGGGTAGTTTAAACCGCAACTCGTAAGGAAAAAAAAGTTCCAAAAAGAAAAGGGAAAAAGTTTTATTTAAATAATCACAAACGCAGAGGTTTACTTTTCCAGTAACTAACTATATTTTTTTAGATAACGAAGAATTATTCATGTGGTAGTAAGGTCCAAAAAGAAAAGGAAAAAAGTTTTATTTAAATAATCACAAACGCAGAGGTTTACTTTTCCAGTAACTAACTATATTTTTTAGATAACGAAGAATTATTCATGTGGTACTAAGTTCCAAAAAAGAAAAGGAAAAAAGTTTTATTGAAATAATCACAAACGCAGAGGTTTACTTTTCCAGTAACTAACTATATTTTTTTAGATAACGAAGAATTATTCATGTGGTACTAAGTTCCAAAAAAGAAAAGGAAAAAAGTTTTATTGAAATAATCACAAACGCAGAGGTTTACTTTTCCAGTAACTAACTATATTTTTTAGATAACGAAGAATTATTCATGTGGTACTAAGTTCCAAAAAAGAAAAGGAAAAAAAGTTTTATTTAAATAATATAATTGTTGAACGAAATAAAATTTATCCTTACATTAAGTGGTAAATTTAATAGATCGCGATATTAAATCAAGAAAGAAAAGATTTCAGTCAACATCAAATATTTATTGATTCAAGTAATTCATCAGTTTTGTTTAAATAATACAGTTGTTGAACGAAGTGACATATTTCTTACATTAAGTGTTAAATGTAATAATCTCTTCCTCTTAGCTGAAATAGAACCATTATTCTAAAGCTAATAATTCGTTATCATTAAAAGGAAACTAAGATAATGACTTTTAAGAATAACGTTTTCCTTGATGGAAGAATATCTATTCTTGCGGATATATGAGTACAATACTGTCTTAGTTTAAGAATAGTGGTCTTAAAAATAGTTTAGATTTTTTTCCGTGTGTAATGAATGTTTGAACTTATAATCAACTAGAATGGCGAAGATTTCGCGACACAGTAAAGAAAAAAATTAATTAATTTGTCATTTGTTTAACCGTTGCAATGACTAAAATTTGCTTTAAGTCGCGTCAGCGTGTGATTCGTCGGAACTCTTCGGATGTAGCATTTGGCTGATGCTGTAGCTTGCCTTCTTAGATTTCGAGGACTGTATGTATAATTTAATATATATATTTTTATATCTAATTAGAATGAAGTGTTTTAAACAAACATGAAAATGAGAGGAAACCTCTTTGTCTTGTTACGTATCAAGGGCTCCCTGCGGGCGCGTAAACATGTCTGAGCAACCTTAGTGCATACTGCTACGGTAAAGTTTCCACAATTTCTACCATTTAGACGCCGTTAAACTTAGTCCAGCGACGACGGAAACTTTGATTATAAAGTTGTTCCCCCACGGCCTGTCAGTCCATCGACCAAAGACGCCAAAAGGCCAAAAGGGTAGCAAATCTAAGGTACAAGAACAATTGGACAACGACACAGCATTGAGCTGTATTGTCCTGTATTCTGTCGAGTGTTAAAACGGCCGCGCAACCTGAATAACACCCACATGAATAGATGTCCCTCAAGACCAGAAGTTGGTTTTAGTTTTAGTTGTGCGGGTGTCTAAACTGACTAACCGACGCAGTAAGGTGAGAAGCTTGTTAAGTATTTACTATGTCTGAGGGATTCGATGGTTTTCCGAATCAATTATTTAAGGTGGCATCTTCTAAACTATCTATCCAACTTTCAAATTAAACCAGAGAGTTTACAGCAGATTGGCTTTAATAATTTCTTGTATCTAAATATTACGTTGGAAACAACTGATAAGTAAAATGGCCTATGTTACCGATAATAGTAGTAGAAATAATAATAGTGTGCGAGAAAACACATCGTTCTTTAAATCTCAAATAGCTTGAAATTTAAACCGATGCATCATCTTCACCGTGGAAATAACAGCTCTGAAGCGTTGTCAAATACAAAAATTTATTCTGAAATTTTACTTAATACTGAACATAAAATAGAAAAAGTGTCAGGTATTCTGAATTACCTTCAAAAAAGTATTCGAATTAACAGGAAAACACAACTTTTCAATTAACATATGATTTACTTTTTCAAACTAAAAATAACTTAACATTATTAAATCACTGAATACTAGTGAATATTTATTTACTTACTATGCTTTGATTTACATATTGTTGTGAATGTGGTAAACAATATGCAAGTGAGTCATCGGGGCAGCAGGAACAATGTGGAACAGAAAAAATCCTGTCAGAAAGGAAGAAATTGCGTAGAAAATTTGTAAAAAAGCATGGGATCAATCGTGTTATTAAAACTTGGCTGCAAACATTTTGGATAAAAACAGTAATAACACTATTAATAAACACGTAAAAATTTTAGACTAATAAATTATAGCTGAAAAGGTCCAATGTTTAGAAAAACTAGTTTTTCAACTTGCCGAGGTTTTGGTTAATTTATTACCCTCTTCAGGGCAATTAAAATTTAGTTTTCAGTACGCTGAAACATTTTTTAAATACTACGTATTTAGTGTATTCAACATGGGGCAGTGGGCGTAAACGTCACAGCCAAGGCGAATCCGCCTGCATCTATTGGATACTCGACAATAACGAGCATCCCCACCAAGATGACGAAGAAAGCTAAATAAATTAATATGTTGTGCATAATGGTTTAACGAGTTTAACATTTTTATTAAACGAGTTTATCGAACAATATATTTCAACTACAAAAATCTGAATGCCTCAAAAAACTGAGGTGTGAATTCTTGTATAAAAATATTGCTATCCAAAAATGTTGTCATCTTAAATCTCATAGTTTCCATAAACATTGCATCATTGGGAGATGAGGGTATTGCTGTAGTTTTAAATCTGTAGAAGGATAAACATAATTAAATATATCAACGATAAATTATGTTCCGCTAATACTATGCTGATATGTGAAATAAAGTGGTGTATCATATCTTTATTTATTTAAAATTAATCATTTAAATGTTCGCCACAATTGGCAATATGAAATGGCATTAAGTTCATTGAATCGGTCTCGGTTTGAACGCTCAATTTAACATAATGGACTCCTAAGACTTCCAGTTTAACTTTTGACTAGACTTTTATGTGAATTGGTGAAATTTTAGGTGAGAAATATTCATGAATGTTTGCTTCATACACAAAAGAAGCACCTATATCGGTACACTACTTTTTTATACAGTTGGGGGATGGTTGTTTCAAATGGAAGGAACGCTATTTCTTATTACTGCGAAACAATACTAAAGAAATAACGAACTGTTGTTAATTTTAGAAATATTTATAGTTCCGTTGATTGGCCATCTATTTATTGTAAAACCTGCAAAGAAATAATGTACTAAACCGTTATCACTTACTTTTATACCAAATCTAAGGCATATTTACAAAATTAGACAAGTAAACAGAGAACCGGGACCAATTTATTTTTGATTTGTTAGGGTAAGCCGGAGTAAATCGCAGCTGATATGAAAGGATATTTCAGTGGAAGAATTGCTTTTAGTGAATTCCATTTTGGTTTGATGCAAAATTTATGTGCCATTTACCCTGTAAATAGCTTGCTTTCTGAATGATATGCCAACGATTGTCTTCTATAATAAAATAGACACTACGATGAATATCTGGAAATATAGAGTAAAGCGGTTTACTGTTTATTTTTCCTTTGTGAATGTGTCACAGAGTACAATGACGTTATTTCTTACGATAAATGGTATTTCGACAGATATAATGATAAGCAGTTTTAGTCTATACATTTTATATAGTAAAACTTACATTTTGTGGATTTGCTTCTTGTGCTATTACAAATACATTTTCATTTTTCTCCACTCATAATCTTTTTTTTTTAATTTATCGAGGATTTTCCTTCTAATTTAAGAAATTAATGCCGGCTCCAAATAGACAGAGCTCTGCCACATTATGCTGTTGTAAACCGTGTGTAGCTAAACAATACTGATCCTGATCGGCCGGTTAGGCCACCTTGTTCACCGGAATTGACTCCAGTTGATTTTTTTGTATGGGGCTATTTAAAGAACAAAGTCTGCGCAACCCCTGTAGTCTTGGATATCAACTTGGTATCATGTAAATACTTCGTCAATTGGTTTTGTTTGTTACCCTCTAATGAACCCAGATGATGCGCGTCTAGCCAACAGTTATCTCTATTCACCTAGGAAACTTCATGATATGCACTTAACAGTTTTTTACACCAGCTTGATACAGCGAAGACTTGTTGTTGCCAAGAGAGTTGTGACAATCATTTAAAAGCCTGCCCTGCTTGTATTCAACCTGAGTAAAGCGCTATTCAAAATTGTCATTGTGCAAGACTTCTTTATTTGTGTCCCCACAAAAATTCCCTCTTTTAATTTTGCTCTACTTAGTTACTTAAATCCGGCAGAATTGTTTTTCCCAAGAGTCTTAGAAAGTTTAAAAAGACGTTACGTGCTAGATAAAAACGGAAATCACATTTGTAATCAGCGTTTCAAAAATAGCCTAATCCACCTAAAATTGTGAGCGATGAATTTTCATTACAGACCAGTGTACTTTTAGATAAAAAACGAGAGACTTTTGTGTAAAAAACCTTTAAATTTTCAGGTACTGCTCATAAATAAATGGGAAAGTGACACACAAAAACGTTGCGGCAACATTTTACCTAGCCCGCCCCCCAGTTTTACCCGCTCCTGATTGACTTTAAGGCGTTAAATACCTGTGTAAATTATCATTTGTTTATCTTTAGACGTTTCGAACATATTCCTAAAAACTATTTTCAGGATTTTAACTTGAACAACCTCTACCTCGGAAACTAAGAACGTCCCGACCCATGCTTATAGGAACTTTTTCTTATTTTGAAAAGTTCTATCACTTGGTGAATTTTGACCTATGCAATTAGGGACACCCGGTATAGTTTTTGTCTTTGGATTTAAAATACTATAAATTCCAGGGTTCTTCAAAAATACTAGCAACGTGCCTTAGTTATCACAGTGGAGGATATCAACTTGGCATCATGTAAATACATTGCCAATTGGCTTTGTTTGTTACCCTCTAATGAACCCAGATGATGCACGTCTAGCCAACAGTTATCTCTATTCACCCCCTAGGAAACATCTTTTTTAACCTGTCTAGATTAAACAGGCTCTTCAAACGTCATTATCGCACATCTGGGAAGCACCAATTAATACCAACAACATGACAAACAAAACTGATACTTTAAGAGGGATGCCAATTGGGCCGTCAATCAAAATTATCTCGACTTGGAAATTACCTAACAATCCATGGTACGTGGGCCCACGGTCGTCAATTAATTTAAATTACCGCTCAGCTGTAAGATTGATGAGAGAAAACCGCTTGAATATAATCAGGATTCGAGGAAACAGGAGTAGAGTATGGAGTAGAGTATGTTTAATATTAGAAATTAAGGGCGCGGGTAAAGTACAGTTATATAATATGAGGGTAGTTGAGAAGTGGTGGTATCTGTATTAAAATTACCATAATGCTGACGTTAATTGTCGAATGGTTTATGCAAACAATGGCGGGCTCGACACAAGGGGTCTCACTAATGCGAGTACTTTCTTTAATCATAAAATATGCCATAGAATGGATTATACTATCTAAATTTGGCATAACAAGGATTATTTTATCCCATTTGTCTATATTTTCCTATTTTTTTTTTTAATCGGTCAATATTATTTAATGAAGTTACAAACCTTTGAAAAAAAGATCAAATTTAGGGGTAGACAGTTCTTCGGTACTTTGTTTTAGAAAACATAATTAGTTACGAGTTACGAACCGTAACTAAGAAAAACATTTATTATGCTGAAAAATTATATATAAATAATGTTCAAGATAATATTAGAAATAACGTAAAATCTTTTTGGGCATACATAAATTCTAAGAAAGAGACATCCACTATCTCTCAAAATTTAGTATATAAAAATGAACACAAATTGTAAATGGATTTGTAACATTTTACCAATCTCAATCCTGATAATATGAATAACAAACAGTACTTTACATGACATATCGGAAAATCGTTTCACTAATAGTAACCTCCATATCAATAAACTTACAACAAATGACATCTTATCATAGCTGAAAAAGCTAAAGCCTAAATTTACAAAAAGACCTGACGATATTCCAGCCTTTGTTGTCAGAGATTGTGCATATGTTCTAGCAGAACCGCTGTGTATATTTTTTAATATATCTTTAACTTCTGGAATATTTCCAACTATATGGAAAAAATCGTGAATTTGTCCAGTATATAAAAAAGGAGAAAAAAATGATGTAGAGAATTATCGGCAGATTACAATAATCTGTAATTTTGCCAAAGTTTATGAAATAGCTTTACACGATGTGCTCTATCCACATATACAGGGACAGATTAGTATTCATTAGCATGGATTCATAAAAAATCGTTACATGGATTTAAAGTAGATGCCCTATACACGGACTTCTCAAAAGCTTTTGATCGGACAGATCATGGCTTACTCTTGAATAAACTTAAACTTGTTGGACTTTCCATCCAGTTGCTGAATCTATTTAAATCTTACTTAACTGAGAGAGCACAGTATGTTGAATGTCGTGGTGTTAAATCATTTGCAGTATCAGTAAAGTCAGGCGTACCCCAGGGATCCATTCTGGGACCTCTTCTCCTTATAGTATTTATAAATGATATTATAGGTAACTTGGAAGCATGCTACTTACTGTATGCAGATGACATGAAACTGTATTGTTGTGTTGAGTCTGATTGTAAACAGTTACAAAGTGACTTAATGAAAGTGAGTGATTGGTGTACATTAAATAATTTTCCACTAAATGCTGAGAAATGTAATGTAATGTCATATTGTAAAAAACAAAATCCCATATTATATGACTATGAATTGAACAGCAGCATTTTTAAGTCGTCCTAATTATATAAAAGATGTTAGGGTCACCTTGGACAGTGAATTAACTTTTAATTTACATATAAACAGCGTAGTACAAGCTTCATTTAGAAACTTGGGTTTTGTGATAAGAAATTCTGCAGCTTCCATTGATGTAAATGTCTTAGTATTGCTATTCAATACTTTTGTCAGACGTATATTGAAATCTTGGAGACTATTCAAAGACGTTTTCTTAAGTATTTGGTATTTAAAGAAGATAGATAGAAGAATAGATTTGCAGTGTTAAGCTTACAAGATCGCAGGATCATACAATCATTAATATTTCTGTATAAAATTATAAATAATAACACAGATTGTCCTATGATATTAGAGCAACTACCCTTTGATGTGCCGAGAATTGAGGTTCGAAATAATATGACCTTTTATCTTGCCAAGCCACGGACGAATAAGCTTAAATTATCGCCGCTACATTTTATGTGTAACAATTATAATCGTCTGTACGATAAAATTGATATATTTAATTGTACTAAAAAAAGATCTAAAAAATCTGCTTACTACAAAATGAATTTTATACTTTTATACATTATTTTTCTTTACAAATCATAGGTTTAGCTTATAAATTATTACATACTTTTAGAACGTCTGTCAATTATGTATAGTGTATTTTTGTGATTGTAATTATATACCTAATCAATGTGTTAATAATTAAATTATTGTATATTTCCATCCAGTAATTGGCTTCGGCTGTTAAATGGTGTACGTAAATAAAATATCATAATAAAAAAAATATTCTAAGAATTTTTTAGCCAAATTTTTCGCTGTGAAATTTAACAATGCAAATTAGGCTGCTGGCGGGTTGGCCTTTTTTTATCTGTATAAATCAAACAAAATTTTATTAATTACCCCCAAAAATGAACCTGCATTCGGATTCACGAGAACCTGAAATAAATTTCTATCTTGATTATTTCTGGCTAAACACAATATATGTTGATATTAAAATTGGGCCATGTTCATAAAAATACTCCATTCGCTAAAGCTCTTTAAACGTTTATATTTTCGGTAAACAACTTTAATACATAACAATATACACGAAGGAAAACAGCAAGCAGGCTTTTAGGCTTTATATACTGAATGATCTGTGACGTGGGGTGTTTCCTCGTTATATTTTATGAGAAAAAGTTCTTGGAAAAATATTCTTGCCGATAAGACCACAATGTCGCCAACTAACATATTGTAATTCTGGTGAAAACAAGTTATTTCCCATTAACAGTTTTGTAATTTACAAAATTTTTTGTACTCACATTTGTGCAGATTTTCAAATTGCAATTACTTCAATTGCAAACATTTAAAAGCGTTGGCGGTTTCTGGAATTTTTTTGTTAATTTTTATCATTACATATCTTTGGTGTAATGTAGGTAAATTTTTTAGCCACTTATTTAAGGTAGACATATTTTCGCTACCAAGACAAAACTCCATTTTGTGGTGAGATACCGATCTTTAACGTGCTCATATCGCAGATACATGAAACACAGTTTTACATCTCTCTCGCTAGTTGGTGAAGAGGTCAGGCCCGCTCATCTACCTCATCGATTTTGTCCGGACCGAATTTAAACCTGAGTGGTCTAAGTGGAAGAACGCACGACTGTCTGTTACACCATCAAATTAATACGCCAGTTGTTCGTACTTTTGGAATATAATTGTTTAAGGCTTCAAGACATTATTCTTGGACACAGTCAAAAGCTTTGATCCAGTGGTCTAACTGGGTCAAAGCTTTTGACTGTGTCCAAGAATATTTCGAGAAAAAAATGATCTTTTTATAAAATGTTTTCTACAAGTGTCTGTATATTAGAAAAACATTCGTATTTCAATAAATTACTATTATTACTATCGCAGTAATTTATTAAAATCACACATATTCCAATTTAGTAGAGTAGTTTATTTTCATATTTAATTGATGTAAAATTTGGTGCGCCCCTAAGCCCAGATTTCGGCCCACCAAAATTCCTTACTTACATTAATTACAAAGTTGTACAGTTGTACTCAATGCAACAGAAACTAAAGTATTGGTATCGATTAAATCACTAAAGCCAAAGACAGCGAATGGCATTGATGGCATACTGGCTTATTTTTTTCAAAGCATATGGGGAATTGCTCGCAAAGCCATTGTGCAAAATATTTAATATATCTCTCAATGAAAAAGTTTTTCCCAGTAAATTTAAAATAGGGCGTATAACTCCTATCCACAAAACTGGTAATACTAGTTTTATAACAAATTATAGACCAATAACAGTTCTACCATGTCCTGCGAAAATATTTGAAAGAGTAATATATAGCAGAATTTACACTGTTAGCCCAGTAATAATTGACCAACAGCATGGTTTTATACAAAAGAAGTCGACCAATACAAATAATTTGTGCGTATTCAGTACCTCAGTAACTAACGTAATTGAAAATGGATCACAAGTTGATGTTATATAAATAGACTTAGCAAAAGCATTTGACAGAGTAAATCATCAAGTATCCTTAAGTTAGAATCATTCTCCTTTAGCCAAAACAGGTTAGATTTCTTATATTCTTATCTGAGGAAGAACTCAGTTTGTAAAATTTAATGATACCCACTTATATAAATTCAATGCAACATCGGGTGTTCCACAAGGCTCAACTCTGGGACCATCGTTGTTTGTCCTATTTATTAACGACTTGATTCAATATATCAAGCACTCCAAATTCTTCCTTTACGCGGATGACTTAAAATTATTCCACCGAATTAACACATTAGACATTAGACTGTAATCTATTACAAATTGGTTTAAATGATCTTTTAGTTTATTGCAAAAAACAGTGATCTAACTTTTAACGAGTGTAAATCAGTTATTTTCACAAGAAGAAAAAATCCTATCGTAAATAACTATACAATCAATAATACAGTATTAGATCGTTTGTTTGAAATAAAAGATCTGGGTATTAGGTTCACGAATAACTTCAGTTTCAATAGTCATGTGTCAGATATAGTCTGAGAGGGTTACAGAAAGCTTAGTTCCATTACAAGATCTAGCAAAGAATTTAACAGTGATATTGCTATATTATTATTCAATTCTTATGTTCGTTCTCAACTAGAAAATGGTGTCATTGTATGGAATCCAAAAACCAATTTATATCCAGATATGCTAGAGAAAATTCAAAAAAGACTGCTGAGAACCTTGTTTTCTAGAAACATAAATATTGCCCATTATTCATATCCTATGAAACACAACTTTTAGATTTTAATATTAAGTCACTACATGGAAGAAGAAAAACTATAGAGATATTGTTTATATTTAAAGTTTTTAACAAACTGAATGTACCTGACATTTTAGCAGAAGTGAATACAATGTTAAAAAAAAGTAAGTTGATACTTTTTTACTTCTCTACCAATTAGTTTTTCACAATTAACATTAGTAGCAGCCTATCACGGAATAATCTACTCACATTTCATACGCGAATCTAATCAGAGAATACTTTAGTGCCATGCCAAGTACAGAGGCAATAGTTAATCTCAGCATTATATGGCTTAACAGAGCCATAATTCTACGATTAAAAAAGAATTTAATTAGTACTACCTAGAACGCACATTTTCTCATTTTTCAAAGACAATCAGGATAATTATGCGCCTCGCAAATCCACACACTTTTTAGGCGAATAGTAGACGAACAAGGCACAAATAATTAAATTAATCTGACCATGTATTTCACTATTTCGACCCATTACATTAGGAGCTGCTATTATGAAATAATTTAATTATACTTATTTATTTTCAACAAGAATACGTCCCTTAATTAAGCTTACATTATTCAGTATCTTGGGGTTTAAAAGAGATGTGTTGGGAGATATTAAATGGTCCCCACAGCATCCAAGTTGGGAAAGGACAAGGACTATGCTTATACAGTGAAATCCACAGAGATTATCTCAGAGAGGACCCCGATATAAAGAACACGGGCCAGAAATAAATTAGTAAGGATGTTTCCTTGAACAAGTACTAATGGGGGGAGTTTATATGAAATTAAAAATTAATGAGAAGAACCTCTGATTAAGGTCTTTGAACAGGTGATAAATGTATAGCTTTTCGGCTTAAACAGACTAGTCTATTATTAAAAGACCAATAAAAAAGGGCACTGGAAGCAGAAAGTTAGTTACTAGTAGCAGGGAAACTTTGGGTCCCTTGCTTGGATGAAATCGTTTCAGCATGAATATTTGCACACATGGCTTAACTTTTTACAGACTGCTGTAAAATAGCGAATAATTTTTAATACAAACATGTTAGGCATTTAACAACCAATTAATATATCGATGAGGACGTTTAATTTGATGTTCAGAAAACTATTCCGACGATAATTTATTACTAATTAATTGGTTATTCGGTCCAGAAATTCCTGGATTACTCGATTTGCCAGCAATTAATAAACATTTTTAGTGATTCTGTTTTGTGATATTTGCTGAAATTCACAGCTTATTTTAATTACTTATATGTATATCCATAATTACTGGTACAATTCCTTTAATTCGTAATAGAAAATTCATAGTCAATCAACGCAATGCAACGGTGTGATTCACCAACTCTATGGTAATTAGGGGCTTTGCCAAATCGACATTCTGCCGCAAACAAGGCGAGATTAGCGATTCAGCATTAAAAGCAAGAAAACAATATAATACAAGTCAAGCGATAAGCAACGACGGCGTCGTTATAAATCTTCTAAATATTCATGGGGCAAAAGGCCAGCAGAAAATTAATTAATGCAGTTCCCGCTAATTGTTCCTTTACAACTTACAACATACGTAGTTTACAAGGCATTATGGGGTATTAGCAAGGACGAAGATACTTGAGATGACCTCAAACTATTAACTTTAATGTTAGGTACACAATATTACAGTTGTGAATTGGGCGGTTAGACGCTTTGTGAAATTACTGTTGAAGTTTGTGCTATAAAACTATTATAGAAGTGATTATGCAGAGATTTTGACATTTTTTAGTTTACATCAACGATTAATATGTATATTAATCGTTGATATAAACTAAAAAATAATACCTTTACTGACACAACATATGACAGGAGGGGCTAACTCAACAAATGTTGATACAACTTAAAAAATAACAGAAGACATTTTTTAAGTCTTGTTTGACAATATATATACATATTCATTATATTAAAATATCAGATATTTCTCAATTGAATAAACCGAGATTTTTACAGTTAGTACAAATATTTTCACACAGGATAGAGCCGGCATAATATACCTTGGCCATACTGGTAACAGGCGAGATTTTTAAAGCAAAGCAAGCACTTGTATCTTTATTAGATATAAACTGACATGTTATTTCAGTCAAGGGATAGATCAATATCAATACCAAAAAGTTTAAAGGATTTTATAGGATGAACTGATCTGTTGAGTTTACTATTCGATGAAAAATTTGCTCCTGACGGTGAAACTGCGATGAATATGTTTTAAATCATTGCTATATTTTTACTTTTAAAATAACTGTTACGTGAACCTAAGATTGAAATTGACTGATTCAGAACTTTTCATATGTGATAATTGCAACATCTTCTACAGTGCTAGAAAAAAAAAATCAACAAAATTCTAATCAAATCATTAATGTTAAGGAGAAAGAACAACGGCCCGAGGACACTACCTTGTGGTGCACCAATGAGAATATAGTTAGTTACCGTTATCATGGGAACTATTTTAGACAATTTCGGAAGATTTGGTAAAGAACATTATGTTTAAATGCTTAATGAATCGTCACCAACTAATCAGAAAATATAATTTGGAATAAGGATATACATTTAAAAGGCATCTAGTTCTCTACTGCTTATTATGTTATTAGTTTACTTTAATTTTTACCATCTACGCAACCTGGCTCTTTTTATTTGAAATGAACCATATGCTGCTAAATCTAGTTTGAATTGATCACCTCGTCTGTCCAACATATAGATTTTCACGGCTAAGTTCGTAAATACCCCATTTCAACTTTGTCGTTTGGGATGCCGAAAACTGGTTACAATTTATTTTCTAATGGACATAATTGATTGAGCAAAATGTGTGTTAGCACTAGACTAGAACACTTAGTCTTGTTTATATTTCCATCTCATATTTTGGCACTGAGTAAGTTATCCACGTGATAATATGTTAACAACTGATTTGCATATGATACAGTGTAAAATGTTTATCTCCGAAAACTTTTTTTTTGATGAATAACAATACCGTACTAGATTTACATTGTACTTTGCCAATATATCATTCAATGCGAAATGGAAAATATTTTACATCATTAGAATATAAAAAGATTCCTTTAGAAATTTCACATGATGGGTTTTGCTTTACATTCAACGTAGATCGATGAGATGTGTTAAACAGCAGACTCGAATAGGAGCATTCCAGGTTTAGGGTTGCGCCCATAAATAAAACGATTAACTATTATATCCAGCCAAGTTGACAACTACATGTGGTGCTGGCGCTGAATTCAAGTAAAGTGTCTGAACTATAACGTAGGGTTAAATTCAGTTTGTTGAATATTTATGGTGATTTCATTAACGTATGCTTTTCATAGTGGACTGTGTCATTATGCTGTGATGTTATACGAAGTTTAGTAAATACCTGATCCATTAAATCAATCCATTCATGTTTCTCCTCAGTATGTTTTAGATTTATGTGTCAATCGAGTTTCAATACACATTATATATATATATATATATATATATATATATATATATATATATATATATATATATATATATATATATATATATATATATATATATATATATATATATATATATATATATATATATATATATATATATATATATATATATATATATATATATATATATATATATATATATATATATATATATATATATATATATATATATATATATATATATATATATATATATATATATATATATATATATATATATATATATATATATATATATATATATATATATATATATATACATATATATACATATATATATATATATATATATATATATATATATATATATATATATATATATATATATATATATATATATATATATATATATATATATATATATATATATATATATATATCATATAATTCTTTAATAGTTTTGATAACAGAAGTAGATTGATCTTTCAAAACATCAACATAACTGTAGAAGAAAGGTAAGAAATTGCCACGAATAAGTAATTATGGACAATATCCATATAGTTATAATATTATGCCCCCATGTTTAAAAACAAATCGAAATGTTCACTATGTGACTGAGTTAATGACAGAATTTTATAAAAATACTGACGTGTAATACTTATTAAGAGTGAAACAAATACGAATTACCAAAGAGACTAATTGTAAAAGTGACTCTAGACGATTCTGGAATAAGATACAATTTGCATACTTGAATAAAAATATTTAGATCTCATTGACGAAACTGACAACATTTACACCACCTATGAATACCGATACTATAAATCGGAAAATGAAACAGCCCTAAGTGTGATCTTTGGGGTATTCCCTATAAAACTAAATATGGAGATGACTCACAACCTTTGGTACTAACCTTTATCTGTGACCTATTATAAAGACATTTTAGAAAGTCTAGGTGGCACAATTATGTGAAAGCAAAGCATTCATAGCATTGTTTATATTGACATAATCGGTTAATACTGTTAGTCTAAACTTTAGATTAATACTGTTTCGTATTATTCACACAAATGATGTATGGTAATAGCTTTATTGGATGGCATTTTTAAACCAATATTTTGCGTATGCATGCATAAAAATATATGGAATCAATAATGTTTGATCGATGCACACATTTAAAAAATATATATTTGTTCTGGATATAGGCAAAACATAGCGTGCTCCCAAATTGTATTCAAATAATATATGTATGGCTTGTCAATCAGGTATGGGGAATACATAAAAACTAAATTAGTGGGTCATATTTTACTTAAGTATTGACAAAGCCTTTGGTCGTAAATTTGGTGATGTAGTTTAAAAATAAGCAAATTTTGACGTTGATGGGATATGTATCTGTTCACATGCGAAATGACGGAATTTATGATACGCGAAAAGTAAATGCAATAAAAATGTTCTTGTGATTTGACTTTCAGAAGTCAAATTATGTGTCTTATAAATGTTTTTGTTATATGAGCATGGACATTTTCTTAAACTTGAAATATAAAAATACAAGATGCATTAGTGCATTGAGTATTTTGAAAAATCTACAACGATGATGATAAAAAAATGATTAAAAAACTATTTTTCGAACAAAATATATACACGTCGATTTTTTAATTTCAATTGTGCACCTTAGCCTTTATTTTGGTTATGACGTCATCACTGGTTCCGTTATGACGTCATCGACATATTTTTTAAATGGAACACCCTGCATATTTCTCATCATTTTTGGATTCTGATTCACCAGCTGATTTCAAATATGTATCACACCTTGGGGTCTAAAATTAATAAGTTGGAAGATATGGCCATTTAAAAAAAAGTTAAAAAAAGTAAAATAAACACGTTTTTTTATTAATGCTTGAAGTTGGCTAGTTTTTTGTATTATCATTATCGTCTTTGACAGTGAATTACTTAATGATACTTCATCCTAGTAGTGGTTTCTCAATAATTGTTGTCGATTTATTTTAATTTATAACATGAGTGTATCTGTAAAGCAGAGAATTGAAATTTTTGCGATGATTGGGTAATTTATTTAATACTAAATATCCAGAACGACTGACCCATAATTCAATCGACTGTGAGTAAAATTGAGAAAAAATTAGAGACTGGTGCGGTGGAAGATTTACCCAAAACAGATCGCACAGGTGTTGAAGAGGATACAAAAGTAAATATTTTACTGCCATTTGCCAGGTTAGTCGCGATTATGATGTTACTAAAACGTCAGTACATACAGCATTAAAATTAGAAAAATGGCATCCCATTAAGATTCAGCTTGTGCAAGAACTAAGTGATGATGATCCAGATTGGAGGACACAATTTTGTGAAACAATGAGGAATATGTGCAATGATGATCTTCTTCTGATATCATGTTCAAATTAAATGTTGAAGTAAATCGTCTGAATTGTAGATACTGGGCAAGGGAAGTCATTGGACCCTATTTTTTCGATGGAACTATAAATGGACCAGCATATCTCCAATTTTAAATGGGCTATCTCATCCCAACGTTATTAAATTTATTCCCCAGTAAAATTAATCCTGGAAATGTTGACGAAAGCCTGTGGTATCAACAGGATGGTGCGCCTCCCCATTATGCAGCAGACGTTCCTTTCAAACGTGTTCTGACCAAATATTTCTGAAAAGGTAGACGTGGACCTCTCGAATGGCCACATAGGTTACCGGATCTCAATCCATTAGATTATTTTCTGTGGGGCCATTTAAAAAACTTCGTTTATAAAACCAAACCGGAAATCATTGTTAAATTAAAAGAGAGAATTAGAACAGAAATAAACAACATTTCTCAGAAAACTATAAACAAGGTTTAGCAACACTTTGTTTGTCGTTAAGGGTACTGTCAGCTACAACAAGGAGTACAGTTTCAACATTTTTTATTACTAACTAACGCTAGTTCTAGTGACTTATTTATTCAAATAAAACATGAAAAATCAGTAAATTCCTATAATCAAAATTGCCGTATCTTTCAACTTATCAATTTCAGACCCTAAGTGTAAGATTTTTGGAATCGGCTGTTGATTCAGAATCCAAAAATGGAGAAATATACAAGGTAAAAACATATCTGCTATTGATTTTTCAATATTCATTGTGACAGACAGTAGTTGTTTAAAAATTAGTTGTTTTGTACTTATAAAAAGTATTTCTTAAAGCTACAGAAAATAACCTTCATTCAAAAATTTGATAATACTATTAGATTTTGCTTCTAAGAACTCTTTCTCTACACGTAAATAATTTTTTGGAAAAAAACCAAGTTTTCCGAATTTTATCAAATGTAAGTCGGCTAAGGGATGTTCTAAACTCTATGAATCTCCTCTAGCATGATAGGCACAAGAGCCCCAGACGTCGCATGGAGGTGTAACCGAACGGTTTAATTTTACACGAATCTAATTTAAGTTAATAGAGACTTGGCGAGATCAAATTATCGTGTTTCATGTACAGTAATAAGTTTATGGTGGCGACTAAGGGAATTCGAACATTTTAGGGATTGGATCCCATGTAAATATTTGAATACTGCCAACAGGATTAAACTGTTTACCTTAATCGCCTTTCGCTTTCAAACTCTAACTCTATATGTGCAGGAAAACCTTCGATAACGGATTCCTTTAAAAATGTCGTCCCTAGAGAACGGAAGAAAGTCGTGACGGGTTGCGAAGGACCAATGTTTGGAAAGTTAAGACAAGTGCACTCTTCTTGTATCGTGGGAGAAGGTTTCATAGGTTATAGACGGATGCAGTGGTGTCAGTCGGTAGTTTAAAAAAAGGGTAGGCTTTTATTGATTTGTTGATGTTACTTCATCTGGCGTTGTTAGTTTGAGGTATTTTAAGAGTCTAAAAAATACTTTATACATACATATTATCACGTGTTTGCTATCCACACAAACAGCCCAAACCGTAGATTCGTTCCCGAAAAAAAGTATTGTTATAAACTTGGACTTTTACTACAAATTACGACACAAATAGGGACAACAACAAATTGTAGTAAATTTCAAGAAGAAATGGTAGTAAAATTAAACTACAAATTATTATTATTAATATTCTGATATTGAATTACGACTGCAAAGAATTGAAGAGAAATTTACTGCGGATATCAGTGAAGTCAAAGTTAAATTTGAATTATTAAGTAACGAAAATGAGAAATTAAAAAATCACTTACACGAATCACAAAAAAAAAGAAAAAATATAATTTAATAATCTTTAGAGTACCAGAAAGTGAAACAGACCTTTTTAATTTTACTCACCAAATCATCAAGGATAAACTTGGTATAAATTACGCTGTTTCCGATTTACGTGATATTTTTCGTCTTGGAAAAAAAATGCCGAAAAACCGAGGCCTATTTTATTAGAATTAATATCTTATAACAAGAAATTGGAGATTCTTAAAAACGCTAAAAATTTAACGGGACCTGGTTTTATATTAATCACGATTTAACACTCCAACAACAAGAAGAATTTTAATAAAAAATCTAAAAATAGCAAAATCAAGAAATTATACAGCTAAAATTGTTAGTAATAAATTATGGGTAAATGGAGAGCTGTATGGATATGCTCAATTATAAAATAGTCAGGACCCATTCACTGAGTCCACAATTTTTCAAACACAACTAACAAAAACTCTGGATGTAAGCAAAGAACACGAAGAAAACGATCTACTAATTTTTGAAAATAAAACTAGACAAGAGAGATCCATTACTGATTTGAATATAAATAGATTTGCAGAAGCGCAAGAATCTGCAACCGAGAGACAGCTAAGAATGAAGAAAAGATAAAAATGACATTAAACAAATAATCAACCAATAATTAGCACAAAAAAAAAGAAAAAAAAATTATATACATATATACTTTTTGTGTACACTCTGTTTATGTAACTATGTAGTAATTTGCATAACATAATTTAATAATATAATTTTAATTCTAAGATCTCCTTTCATTCTAGTTATTTCTGTTAATTTTCATTAGTTTACTATGTCAAAGCAGGTAGATTTCTCACATCTTAATGTAAGGTCTGTTTTTACTAATTTTGATATACTCAAGGAATACATCACTTCAAAAGAAATAGACATATTTGCATTGTGGGAAACTCGGTTAAATCCCGATATAAATTCAGAGAGTATTAGAATCCCACAATATACTTTAATTCGTGCAGATAGACTAGGCAGAGGCGGCAGTGTAGGGATTTTCTTAAAAAATGCGATTAAACACAATATTATATTTTCTTCAGTAAATGCAGTTTTAGAACAATTGTGGATCTGAATTAATATCACTGGCAAGTGCATAGCTTTTGGTGTTCTCTATAGACCACCGAAATCCAATGTAATTCAAACATTTAGTGCATTAGATGATGCTATGTCTTGTTTACTTTCGGCTTCGGATTATATTATACTTTTTACCATCGTAGCACTGGCGGTTCTTCTATAGGGTCATTTCGTCAATGAACTTCCACATACAAATAAAAAAATAGAGCGATTCATTTTCTGAAGTATAAAAATATATAATATATATATATATATATATATATATATATATATATATATATATATATATATATATATATATATATATATATATATATATATATATAGATATATATATATATATATATATTTTTTTAATATTCTTAAAAAATATATTAAAGTTTCTAGTTCATTCTATGCACAATACTATTCAAATATCTAGATCATTATATTATTCATTTCTAGAATTTAAAAATCTTGGATCAATCCACAACGTGTCCTCAAAGCTAGCTACGTACCGAATTTACAACGAATTATAGTGAAATAGACTTATGCGCGAATCGTCAGAAAGCAAGAGACAGAAAACACTGACGGGGACAATGTCCCTGACGACCCTGACACGGTAACGCACTAAGTTTAGTACAGCAGTCGCCAGTCAGCAGTCTTAATGTTGACTAGGTACGCGTTGGTCGATAAATTCTATCGCGTTGTTTTTAATGTTTTTATTCGTGAACATTTTATTAGTAAATCTCTACTTGTCGTAAAATTAAGTAGAACAGTGTTTTTGGTGTTTACTATTAAATATGAGCGTTGTACAAAATATATTTTATTCACTGTCACGCTCTTCAACTAAATTTAATTTTACAAAAAGCAGGATAAAAGCATGAAATTTTTTTTTGCTAATTTACATAGCTTTTCTTCATTCTTTGGAAAATCGCCAAAGAGAAAGTGTTAGATAAAGTTGTTAAGGTGAGATTACCTAAAGCAGCTCCAACACGATGGAATTTTAATACAAAGTGCATAGAGACTGTTTATACCTATCGAACAGAATTATTAGATTGTTTAGAAAAAATAATTGATAATGAATCAGAAAACAACACTCTAAACCAAGCTATTGGTTTAAAAAACTACTTACAAAATGAACATTTTCTTTACTGGTTAAATTTTTTTCATTTAGTTATGCCTCATTGTGATATATTGTTCAATCAATTACAAAAATGTAATATCGATGTCATAACAGTAAATAAGTGTATTGGCGTTTTCAATAGTAAAATTGAAGACATCAGAAATAAAATTTTGAATAACTATTTGGAAGAGACAGCCATGCAGTCTGCCCAGAGATGTAAAACGGAAGAATCAAAAAGGAGAATTTCATTAGAAGTTTGTGATATAATTACATCTGAGATCAAAAACAGGTTTGGCTTCAGTAATCATTTAGCAGTGTCTCAGTTATTTCACGCAGATCGATTTAAAGATTATCAAAAAAGCTTTCCACAAGATATGTTTAAATTAGTTAAAACGGAGTATCCAGTCATAAATCATTTGAAACTTAAAACTGAATTAGAAGTATTTTATAGCCGAGAAGATTTTTCCAATAGTGAAGGTGCAGTTGCTTTGTTACAGCTTTTTATTAACAATAATTTGTGCAATACTTTTTCTGAAAGTGTCAAACTATTAAAAATCTTGTGTACTCTCCCTATGACTACCGTCGAAAGTGAACGTTGTTTTTCCACCTTAAAAAGAATAAAGACATTTTTAAGGAATACCATGGGCTAGAAAAGGTTATCTTCTTTAGCTATGCTTACCATAGAAAGGGCATTAATAAAGAAGATATAAGACTTTAATGAAAAAGTAATTGACCACTTTGCATCTCAAAGAGACCGGAGGATCGACTTGGAATTTAAATCACTTTAAAAGGTAGATAATACAGTAAACTTTTCTAATTGACCTCCCTATCTCTTGATCCACAAACCGCCACTGCATCGTAGTCCTGGAGTGGGTTGGAATTTTGATGTGAAGATGACACTGACGTAGTTTTCCACGAAACACCAAAACATTATATACTGCGATATATAGTGTTTTACTGTTTCGTAGAAAACTACGTCAGTGTTTACCATCGTAAGAGAACAAAAAGACAAAGAATGTTACTTGTTTATAACTACAACAATTTTAATGCAAATGTTTATGATCCTTCTATATGTATTATTTGACAATGAATTACAAACTTTGATGAAATCAACTACAATATTTATCTAACACCGTTGTAGTAAAATAATTAAAGCGTTTTCTTTCCGTATAGGTGAACAGTTAATTACATTGACGCTCTTGTAGCGATAAACTTGTTAGTCACTAGAACACAATAAAACACACTGAAATAATAACCATCATTTATAATTACCAGAGAAAAAATAAAACACAGTATTGATAAAAAAAATTATTGTCTTTCTAAATTAAATCTGCAATCTGGATATACACTTCTGAAAGAAAATATTTTAAAACACTATTGTGAACCTCGTTATTTAAACACGAAAATTTGTTATTACATGTAATTACATATAGGTCGATATCTATTTACGACAGGGCTATTTGAATTGGTCTATAATTACAAGGACTGCGAGGCGAACTGTTTATCCCTAATGATTTACAAATACCTTTTGTAATATGCGTAGGTTGTTTTGACAGCTATTTGAAATATAATAGCTATAACTATCCGCACTTCTGATTTATAATAGGCTTATGATGGCATTCAGGTAGATTAAAAGTTAGGATCCATCAAAGGTTGACCTGAAACTGGACAACTGAAACAGAAATTAGTTTGACGGAGATAAAACTCAGTAGTTCTACCAATTAAGGGATTTAAGGGAAACGATGTAACTTCTATATTAATACATAAAACATATATTAATCATTGATAAAATGTTCTAAATACACTCAGGTTCGTGTGAAATGGATCACTCTAAATGATCACCTAATTCAAACCGTCGATGATTTTTCTTTTGTTTTAATTTCGTCCCTAAGTAATCTGTTTTTCATTTGTTTTTGAATTTTGGTTGAGTTCCTACTTTCCACTTTCATCGGTATATCATGAGATGCATTTCTTTTCTAAAAGATCGGTGATATCTATGTACACAAATTTTTGATAAGAAACAAAACAGTTTCATCAGCATAACATGAGATGCATTTCTTTCCTAAAAGATTTGTGAGAATACAATTTTTCGATAAGAAACAAACCACTTTCATGCATATCTTCGGTAATGATCTAGATTCCTTTTTATTGCAGGGTCAGGATACTACTCCAGAGTCCAGTCTCATAAGGTTGACATAAGGACATACGTTGACAAATAAAAGCAAAAATATAACATGAATAATGATATACATACCACTTGATACAATATATTATTCAGAAAGATTGAAGTCCGCCATAGCATTAGCATACCTGGTGTCGTCACAACTCGTAGTCGTTCTGCATCGTGGCTGCATAATTTGAGCGATTTGGTCTGTACATACGTTTGTACGAGGAGAATGAACGTTCCACATCTACCGAGGTTAATGGTGCAAATTTTAAATAGAGTAGGCACCGACAAACCGCGCAGATAATTTTCACGAATTTTACACATTGTGTAACGAAGTGATTTTTCTGCTATTAATTTTCCGTTATTTCAATAAGTAATCTGGACTGTTCTTCACTTTGGTACACCCTGTATACAACGATTTCTAAGTAGTGAACAAATGAGATTGCTATTACGGAGCGAAGAAGCAGTGTTCAGTGTTCAGCCAATCAGAGCGTGACACATCATATAGAGGAATGCGGGGAGGGGAGATGTGATGAGTCATACTAGACAGATGGTCAAACCGTTAAGGGGCATGCGGGTACGAGGGGAACAACATGTGCTGTCTATACAACATCTGGACATAGCAGATAGTATGCGTCATATGCGGGTGAATGTCCGAGTATGGAAACAAATGTAAATAGTTATTCCCACGATGACACCTGGTGCACATCTGATATGTACGTGTGAGAATGTCCGGGACGCATCCGGTATAACAGTGTACACTCGGTATATTGTAATAATGCCCTGTATATAACATGTTCGTAAGATCTAGTGAAACCAGAATATGGTACGAGGTATAATTTATTTAAAAATATACATGTATGATTTTCTAAACAATGTTGTAATGGTATGAAATAAACGCTTGGATTTGATGGAGCAAACATATTTGGGGAATAACGGCAAAAAAAATATTTTTAAGTTATTAAGAATTAAAGCTTTGAAATATATTTAAAAGACTGAAGTAATTTCTCTACGCCCTGAATAGTATTAGTAATGTTTAATAAATAATTTTGATAAATTACGAGACTTAAAAACAATATTCTAAAAATCAATAATTAATTTTTTTGTAACCTATATTTTATTTACATAGGGAATTATATTTATAAAAAAGATTTTATTTAGTTAACATTTCATTTGATGTTTATTTTTAAACAATTGTTTCAATTGTGTCAAACTAGTTTCTTTTTTCAGGGTAATCTTAAGTTATTTTATTATCATAATGATTTTGTTTATATTGAGTACCGCTCGCATAACCAAGTAACAGGGAGTTTTTTATTATTAGTAGATATATTTCAATGATTTATAAATAATCTACAATATGAAAGATTAAGTAATTTAGTTCTAGTATTAATCCATGGCCGTTTTAATTACTTTCTTTTTTGGAAACATACTTTTAATATTATGAGAAAACGATTTCTAGTCTCAGAATATTTTATAAACATTTGTTTATGTCAAGTTATGCAAGGAATTTGTTTAAACGCATTTCGTTAAGCTTGCTTACAGAATATGTGCCCCTCCACATCAGTCGAAATTCCGCCCCTCACGCAAGAATCACGTCACTTCCTCGCCAAACCGTTGGAAACAAACTGCTCACACCGGCTCAAATTATCACTTCTTCGATCCACAAGATACAGTTCGACACGCAACAACTCCAGTGTGCTCCGCAAACAACAATGGTAAGAATCATTCTTGTATTTAACTGCTCTTAACCGCTTGTATCTGCTTTTCTGTATTTTACTATTTTTGTATATGTATACCTGTTAATCCGAGCGGTCAGACATATTTCGGTAGTTTCACGATTCAGTAATTAAAATAGGGTTATCTGTTCAGAAACTCGCTTCGGGAGAATACTGTTTTCATTTGACATTTTTATGTATATACACCGATTGGATTCTAGCGTCACTCGTTGAGGATAGAATATAATTCCAATGTAATAGTAAAGAGCGCTATTACTCAGATTTTTAGTGTCACTCGTTTGAGGATCTAACCAAGTAGCCCAGGAATTAATATCCGATTATATACGTCAGCTCGTGTTCGATGCGATAACCTTAAGCTTGAAGCTATAAACTGTTACCAACTATATATTTCGATATATATATATCCGAGTGACCACGATTATCTCAGGCCGAACCAATTTAGAGACATTTTTTATAGTTTGACTTATTTCAATTTTTGTTTAATAAGGATTAAGGTGCTATCTAGTTAAGACGTCTTTCGGGAACATCCTGTTTTCACTATTGTATTATACTAAACACCGATTGGATTCTGGTGTCACTCGTTAAGGATAGAATCCAATCCTAGTGTTATTGTTAGGAAACACTACTAGTAAGATTTTGTAGTGTCACTCGTTTGAGGATAGAATCAACTAGTATGCGAATTAAACCACGATTGTACCCCATATATTATAAGGGGAATAAAAGACAATCTAGCTATATAACACCCGTTAAAGTACACGCTGGAAGCCCTTCGGTATCATCCCGGTCTTTCAGTTTAGGTTTTGTGATACTAAACACCGATTGGATTCTAGTGTCACTCGTTGAGGATAGAATCCCATCCCAGTGTTATAGTTAAGAAACACTACCAGCCAGATTTTTAGTGTCACTTGTTTGAGGATAGAATCTGGCCAAGTAGTCCGCAAGCTAACACATGTTTTACCCTACTAGTACGGGAGATAAAGGCTAACATAGCTGTATACACGCGATTAGGCATTTCTCAAGTAATCAGCAGTCCCTAGATTGATATCCTGTTGTAGTGTCACGCTTGTATACCGTAACCACTTGCACCTGGATCATTTTGCACACACCGCCCGCTGTAAAGCCGCTGTAAACACATTAACCGATTGCTAAATACCAGTAGAAAAAATAGTAGTTTCCATAACTTAGCTGCATTTGATTTACCTGCTTGCATTATCATACATTTCAGTAGTAATAGATTTCGTAACTTAGCCACATTTGGTATATCTGATTGCATTATCACAACGCATTATCACAACCTCTTGCTTGGTTTATTGACCTGTTTTCTGTTACCTGTATTATTGGTTACACTGTTTAATATTTATTATTTTTATTTTATGAGGTCAGTCTTAAATAAAATAGAGTTAGTGAAGTTGAAAGTCTGCCTTTTATTTAGAGCATATGTAATAAATCTGGTCATACACAATTTTCGGCAGGTAAGGTGAAGTTGTCCATTGCTACGAAACCGACAACCACACACATAGACCGCCTGGACATTCCATTTCTTCACTGAAGCATCCTAGCTTCTATCATATCGCTGATACTGCTGAATAAAGTGGTGTTAATACACTTTAAAACAGGAACTGGCACTCGAGACTTACTGTAAATAAAAGATCAAAGTACCGCTACTGTACTAAAGGATGCCACAAAGTGACATATAACTCGAATAGCATTTTGTACGTCACAACTGTTTTGCTACCGAGGTCTTGTGTAAAACATTCTTTAGACTATTGTGTATAGCCCGACTTTTGCTGTCTGATAGAGACAAAGCCTTTTCTCTACAACTTTTGCTGTCTGAGAGAGACAAAGACTTTTCTCTAAATCTTAGTATAATATTAACAACCTTATTACACCGAAAGTCAGTTGTTTCATCCACAGTCGCACACAAAAATTTATTTTTATTTTTATATATACTTGGTAGATATGTTTTATGCAACGTATCGCTACTAGGTAAAGGAAAACTACATACATAGAACATGACACACAAATCATAAAAAAATTCCTCTTTTGTAACTGTACCAGCAACATGTTGTCGATGGATAGCCGAATTTAAATGTCTTTCACAATCACGGCGTGTATTAAATACGTAACGTCGATTGCACGGAGTACACAGAATATGTGAACCATCCCTGTTGTTTTAAAAAATAAAAAAGTTTTAGGTAGATAATAAATCAAACACTTCCAATACATATTAGGTTTGAAAGGATGCTAATGTAATACCCAATAATTATTTTATTACTTTTTCTAAAAATCTCTGTTGTAACTGAACTGGGGAGTCGACACCGGCCAAACTGCTAAGCTGCATATAATTTTAGATTGGAGTCCCGCATACCTCCAGAGTAGTGTAACTCTCCGCCTCGATCCTCGTTCCACTGGTTGCATATATTACAGGTATAACGTAAAAGATAATAATGATGCGCTCATGTTAATAATAAAAATAGTAATATTAATTTGTGTCGTAAATTAAATCGTTATTTTCCCTCAACAATCCTTGTATGTATCTTATTTAATATGTCATGTTTTTTGGCTCTGCGTAATAAGGGCAGAAATCAAGATGTTTAATCATATATTTCATAGGGCATTTATATTCACAATATAAACAAGCTTGAAAAGCAAGCTTATTTTCAATTAATGCTTTAGAAATCGATGGATTCACGCTTTATGGAAATATAACAACCTCCACGAAATAATGAGCGTTTCTCATTCAATTCAATATTGTAAATACGTTTTTTTTTCCAAAACATTTTCTTATTATGGTACTTCTGAAAATAACTAGAAGTTAGCAAAAAATAATAATAATTCGATACTTGAAACAGAAAACTTTCAACAGTGACGTCAAATCAAAATATACTATTCTTGCTCGTAACATTTAACTTATGTATAAGCCTGGCCAAGGTCATTAATCCTACTGAGATGTACTGGGGATGCATCATATCATAATACTTGAATAAGTACAATAATAAAAACAAAAATTTTATATATTGTGATGTATGTTTTTGTACTATTTCGTTCGTTTAAATTCTTTTTTATGTATTTCCTTATATTTTGTAAGCTTAGTGCTGCACATTATTATTAAACTGTTAAATGACGTTCACACATGTACATTGTATATCTAAGTGATAACTAATAATAAATAAATAAATAAAATAAATAAAATAAATGGAAATAAATTTTATTAATATGTTTGTATTTTGAAAAAGACCGTTCGACATCTACGGAAGTAATATAGGCATAAGTAAAACACTCTGTGAACTCGCTTAACTCAGCTGTAGATGCACCATCACAAATTTGTCTTAATTTGGTAAAATCAGGATCTTTCCGTTCCCCAACGTGTAAGAATCGGCTCTGGTGGTTCCGGAATACCAGGAAACAGTGTGTGAAATGCTCGAAGCCGTTTAGGAGATTTGAGAAATACTTTTTTTTGTATTTGCTATTAATGCATCTACCTCTGGAAAACACTTTCGATTCGTTTCTGCTACTAGATGGAACGCATGAACTTACACGTAACATGTAAAAACCTACAATCGTCTCTTTGAAGAAAACGGCCCACCAAACGCATTGTCGCAGCACCGTCGGTCACAAACATCAACATTTGACAGTTGACAGTTCAAATTTTTCGAAAGTCTTCAACACCACCCGCGTAATTGTTTCGCCAGTACACGCAGTTAGTCTTTTGCTAGCTAGTAAAAGTGGAAATGTTGGTTTAACAGGGTCGAGTACACGTACTATAACATTTAAAATAGAATTTTTTTTACAATCTATCGTCTCGTCAACACATAACCACAGCCGTGTATTTTTTTAATGCACATTTAATCCTGTTTACATTGTCTTCACGAACACTTGGTACATATCTACGTAACGATGAACGACTTGGTAAATTCACCTGGGGATTGTATTTATTCCAGAACTCCGGAAATGCTGGTTTATTCAATATGCGCAGGGGAACATCACAGGCAATCAGCATTAACAGTAAATCAAACATAAATGAGGTTCCAAAGAAGACACGCCATTTTTTAAAATTTTTATACCGGTTACTATTGACATGAATTTTGCAGCCGTATTTATTCCAGCACATTAAGTCTTGATCACAAACTTTACAAATTATTTTACATCCATCATAGAATAAATCCAGAAATTCACCGATAAATTTATTCACTTTATCAGCGTACGGTCGTTTTCTACTCTTTACGCTCAACATTATTTATTATTTATTAGTACTATATGCATCGACCGACAGATAACAACTGAAGTGTGTCGTGTCATCGTCATCGTAAACAAGCGCGCGATGGCATTGGTATTGCGCCCGACCCTGAATCTACCATCGCTTGGACAGGCTTACTTATGTAACTGCCTTACAACCAGTTACATGTTGATAAATTGTTTAGAAAAAATAGTAACTTAAAGTCATATCTTAAAGTAAGAACCCAGTTTCAAAACTTGAATAAAAATTGAAATGATACAAAATATCTGGACAGGAATACTAATTATTGGTCGACCATAGTTGTTTCCTTTTCCCTTCTGTACCTACTTATAGTTCTGTAATCGATCAAGACAAGTATGAACAGAGTTGTCTCGTAGGTATAGAACGTATTATTCCAGTTCGTCGATTATTCCAGAATACTCAAAATATACAACCGTCAATTTTGAATCGTTGAATTCAGATAATCAAAACTAGATACAAAGCAAAACTAAAAGGATTAAAGTAGTGTGTTTTATGGTATTTATTGTTCAATTAAATAACAAGTAATTGGTATGTTAGTAATAAATAGTGTGTAATGTTTTATTTTCTGGGTACACGATCTGAGAATTTACAAAGACTGCCAACAAGTAACACGATTCGGAGTTCATTATCATCATTCATCAAAAACAAGATATATATATTTTTTTTTAAATACCCTCGAACCATTTTCCTATTACAATAGTCAGTCATGATATTTTCTAATTTAAAAGCGAAGAGATATGACAGCCTGAAAAATATGCCTGCTATTATCGGGAAAGTGCAAAAGTACGGCTAGCACTGGCCATATTTAACCGTCGACAGAGCAATGAGCCAATCATGATAAAGCACCGGAATAAAACAAACGCATCACGCAATTGTGACCGTTTGGCTTTCAGCTTATTGCCTACGGGTATTTGCTGAAAATCACGATGTGTTCCCCTAGGATTAAAGATTTATTTCATAAATAAGTGCGTGTAGTTTGCTGATTCAACTATTGGAATGATTTATATTTATGTCAAATATATTTCTTTGTTTTATCAGAGCTGGTGTTTGCAAATACAAGGTGATTATAAGAGTGACTACAGAGAATAACTCATGTTTCCGATTCTATATCCCAAATTTCAGCAATAAATGTATCTTCTCCTCAAATTACTGCGTTGCGCTTATAAGATTAAGTAAACTCCTCAACCTTTTATACCATAGTGGTTTCCGAATATATATTTTTTTGTTGTTTATGAAGTGTCGTACGTGTATTAAAGGGAAAATATTATTTTGAACAAATGCTAAGGCTGCGGAAAATAGCTTGAGCTAAAATTTAAGTTGACCGTGATCATAAATCTGGCAGTAAGTGCCCAAATATTAACACTGGAGTTCCACAGGGAAGCGTATTAAGCTCACTTATATTTTTTGGCATATATTATTGATGTAGAAATACATATGTTTGATTGATGACGAGAGTTCTGTCCTCCTGCTAATATTCAGAATAAAAAAAAACTGATAACTATCACAATCAAATATTGCTGTGATGTCAAAACATTTCAAAAATAATGAACCATGCTTGAAAGCATGAACAGCATAAAGCATAATTCATATGTGAACTATATAAACACCTCATTATTTAATACAGCTCTTTAAATGTTAAAATCAGCTTGTGTGTCGAATTCAGACAACAATGTCGTAATCGGACAGCAAATAGATGTAGAACAAAAGGGAATAAAACTGGTATTTGAAAAATTAATCTCTAATAACTTCTTCAGCTTAGTCAAGTCCGTGTCATCTTATTTTAAATCTGTACAAGTATTAGTTCGTATATTAGATTACACGTGGGTCGTTATGGCTCACTGCTTGGAGTCGGCTGTAGTTTCGTCCTTCCTTACATGAATCTGTAAAGGGTGCATGTCAAGCAGAGACCCATTGCTGACGGCGGACAAGTGTGCATTGGTGAACGCTAACCGTGTACTTTTACAGTATTGTTTTATCTTTTGTTTCTGCCACCACACCAAATTTTATCAAAGAGACACTGTCTGTAAGTTACTGTTCGCATGGATTCAAGAATTGTGCCCTGTGGGACTCGCTAATTATTTACTTTATAACGCGCGACCAACACAGTAATTCATATTATGTTCAACGTTCTCTAATGTACATTTTCACCAACAAGAAATTGTTGTTATAGAGACCTGACCCTACGATTCTTTAATAAAGTTTTCCGCTGAAGCTGAAAATGAAAAAAAAAATTGTCACCCCAATTCCCTCCGAAAATTAAAAAAATGCAAACTGGGCGAAAAAACCTACCTATCTTTAGTAAAATTTTCCGCTGAAGCCGAAAATGAAGAAAAAAAATTTTCTATCGTGTGGGTTCCTCCCCACACATCCCAATTCCCCCAAAAATTAAAAAAATGCAAACTGGGCGAAAAAACCTACCTATCTTTAGTAAAATTTTCCACTGAAGCCGAAGATGAAAAAAAAAATTGTATCGTGTGGATTCCCCCCCACACCCCAATTCTCCCCAAAAATTAAAAAAATGCAAACTGGGCGAAAAAAACCTACCTATCTTTAGTAAAATTTTCCGCTGAAACCGAAGTACGAAAAAACAAAGCCATGGATAGATAAACTATAAAGTAAACCTGCAGCAGGCACACTTGAACTGACGCTCAGAGATGCAAACTTAAATTTAAACGCGCAAATTCAAATTTAATCTTAGATAGGCAAACTAAAACTAAACCTGAAATAGGTAAAACTCAAAGTGACGTTCAGACATGCAAACTCAAACTTAGCCTTGGACAGGCAAAATCAAACTAAACTTCAGACAGACAAACTAAACCTCAAACTCATACAGGCAAAATAAACCGTGCCTCTCATCGGGCTTAAATAAAAATTTAGATATTCACAAAATCTTTCTTTTTTTTTTTGGGCCGCAGTCTCGTTTCCTCAAAGGAACGGCTCGTACTTTTTCTCTTATGGCTTGCATTAACTGTCTCTCTTTTTATTAAAGTCCAACAGTAATCTGCCATCATATGGCTATCCCATCGTCCCTGATACCTTTGTTCCATAGTCTTCAAATCCTGGTGGAAGCGCTCACCGTGCTCTTCACTGTAGTCGCCAAAGTTTTTATTGTCCAAATGTGAATCTAAAAAATGAAGTTTTAAACTCATAAGGATACCTTGCTTTTTGAAATTTATCAGCAGGTAATTTACTAACTGACTAGAATTAGGAGATTTGCAATTACCGAGGAAATTTTCGATGACCTTTACGAAACTAACCCACGCTCTTTTCTCGATGTTAGTCATGTGATTAATAAACTGATCATCATTCATGAGAAGACGAATTTGTGGTCCTTCGAAAACTCCCTCAAGTATTTTGGCTGCTGATTTTTTTAGGAAATTTCGTCAGTTCAAGTGTGCCTGCTGCAGGTTTACTTTTTAGTTTGTCTATCCATGGCTTAGTTTTTTTCGTATTTCGGCTTCAGCGGAAAATTTTACTAGAGATAGGTAGGTTTTTTTTGCCCAGTTTGCGTTTTTTTAAATTTTGGGGATAATTGGGGTGTGGGGGGGGGAACCCACACGATAATTTTTGTTTTTTTTTTCATTTTCGGCTTCAGCTGAAAATTTTACTAAAGATAGGTAGGTTTTTTTCGCCCAGTTTGCATTTTTTTTAATTTTTGGGGGGAATTGAGGTGTGTGGGGGGAGCCCACATGATAAATTTTTTTTTCATTTTCTGTTTCAGCGGAAAATTTTACTAGAGAATAGTAGCGTCAGGTCTCTATAACAAAAAAAATTTTTTTTGTAGACCTGTGTAATTTCAGAGCAGAATTATAGTTAATATTATATCACTACTAAGTAATGTTGGAATTTAATAGAACCTAAGCAACTTTTACAATTTATGGGAAGTAAATTCTGTAAAAATTCGTCTCCTTTTCCTTGGTATAAAAATAAACTCTTCATCTACTTTCTCATTTCTTACAGTTAACTAAGGACAAGATCCATTATTTTATAATCCTCTTATTCATGATAATTCCGTACTTATTTGAGCCAAAATAGGACTCTTGGGACCTTTTTATTCTATCTTATAGTGCCTACATAAACGAATAAAAATAAAGGTTATAAAAAATGTGATAAAAGAACGTTTAGTATGTTATTGCTCCGACTGCCATTTTGTTTAAACACAACATTGCGTGCTGCTATCTTTTAGACGTAGCATATCTAATTTTTCAGTACATAGACCCTTAATTGTAGTATCTGTTTATCGGAATATAAATCGTGGTAACGAGCACATGGCATTTTTGTAATCAGAAATTGTGACATTGTTGTATCGAATTTTTTTAGTCGAGTGGCATAAAACTGTTATTACTTTATGTATTTCAACATGAATAGATATGAAATTTTAGTATGCAACGAACAATCACAATTAAACGAACAAAAAACAAGTTTTAACAAGTGCATTGCGATTTTGCTGGCTGACTAAATTGACGCTTAAAATGTTTATAGGTTAAAAATAGGACTCTGATCATTGTCCTTAAATAATAATGAAAAATCAATACAATGTCAATAAGTGTTGATCGCTTCACCACAGATCCACTCAAAAAATTAATTATGTATCTCAAACTAGAAGTAAACTTGTGCTTTATATGATTTTTGAATAATCTTACTTTTCATTTGAGAAATTTTATGTCAATATTACCCTTAACAACCAACATCGTTTTAGGCATCGAATACTTTGACCAAAATGCTGTTGATTATTTTAACGAAATTGCAAGCAATTTCATTCCAGTTTGTTGTTGTCCGCGATGAATTAAGTTTCTGCCAGTCTATTTCAGATGGCGCCACTGATTTCTACTGGACCAGTTGGTTTTGCAGATTTTTGCGCTAAATATCTATCTATCTCTATTGCTCATATTCTACTCTCAAATGTCTGTCCCTTTCCAAACTATAATCGAGTTTAGGTAGCAGAAAACGATGGTGCTACTTCCTTCTTACTAGTGTAGCATTCTGAAGACAACAGCTATAGTTCAGCGGTCTGGTAAAATTTATGTTTTCTGGTATTATCGTGTAATTTTATGATCATCATTATTTAAAAAGTTCCTATATTGATTTAACGTACCTTTGAGGTAATTTTCATAATAATATTGTACCGTATTTATCTTAATTTACGCCTTGGGCGAATTTGCTTCTCGGTGATCAGTTCACCTTGGTTGTTCTTTGGAACAGCCATCATTAATATTGACTAGTATCGATTTATAGGGCCTTGTTGGCAATTTATTTAATATCCCTCTGATATTGTAATAATTTCGTGTGCTAACTTTCGGTTATTGTAAATTTTAGATTTACCCGGCAACGGATGTCGCCATTTTGTATCATAGTTACTTGTTTTCTGTCTTTGTCTGTTGATGTTTTAGGTCACTTGGCTACGTTGGTAGCTCTGTGAAAAGTGGCGACTGGTAACATTTGGAGTTTGGTACCCTTTTTTTGGACTAAACCTATTTGTTTATAACCTTTGTGAGAATTACCTAATGTGGTGCAGTTGTTTTGTGGTGGATCATTTTATACCAGTGCATATATTTACCAACCAGACCTCAATAACGTAAGGTTTTTCTAAATTTAAAATATCGAGTGTTTACTTGAACGTTTACTTAGTATTTAGTCAGGAACGCTGCTCTAGTGGAGCCTTGCCTAGTTCTCTGGCAAAGACACCTGCCTAGTTATCTGGTATTGATTAACTTTTGATTATCTGCAGTAAACATATAGTCAAGCTATATATCTTTTTTTTAACTTAATCTGGAATTCATTATTACCTCTCTACGAGGAACTAATAAATAATTTAATTTAACGTCACCTTTAAATTGAAAATTATCATATTGTTTTATATTTAGCAAATATTTATTTATGTTATCTTTCTAGATGTCTGTCTGTATACAGACATTCTAAATTCTATTTTCTTGAAGATTCCCTTCTTTTAATAACAAATATCTTAAAACATAGTGAATACGTATTTCACTTTGTCTATTACAATAGGTATATCTAATTTATTTGTTGGACTAGTAATTTTTCTATTTAACGTAACTTCTATCTATACTTAAGTTAGTTGAAGTCTTCAACTTCCTAAAATATTGTGGGATACTGATCCTAGTTTGTTTATTTTGCAATTTACTCGGTAAAGCGTTAACTCTTATATTTTGTCTACGTAGCTGGACAATTCAAACGTCACAGCTTTTTACTTTGTTTTGCCTATAATACTGATCTCATAAAACTCTCCCCTTTTATGTAAATACCTAGACCGAGAGAAGAGGATAACTGGTGGATCGAACTGATTATTATATATTGGGTGGAGCAGGAAAACGATATTTTATACAACTGACATTTCGTCTCAAGGGTAATTGCAGTACTGACAGTGGTGATTCAAACTGACATTACCAAACCCATTAAGAGCTTAGCCGTTGGTGGATTCTTCGATGGACTAACCCATTTGAAGTTACGTAAGGTCTTTGTCCCCAGTGAACGTTTATATTTGGTCAGAAGAATTTTAGTAAGAGATCAGTCACCTTTTTTTTTGTTTATTTCTTGGTCTTCAACCAAAACTAGGTAAAAGAGGCCATCTTATCCTATATAAATTTTTGTACATATTCATACCAATCTTTATTATACTTTTTATTATTCGACTTCCTTCCTAACAGAATTCAAGTATTAACGTTATCTTTACCTTTTAAAGTAAACTTTTAATTATTTGGTACTTGCAGAAGTCCTGGCGCCCAGCCTAGATTTTGGTGAGAACTCAAATCAATCTAAGCCCTTATTCACGACCTGCTAACTGAGCTACCGGTCCATAAGTACAACCCCCAGCTAATTGTGTTATGCCAGCAATTCGACGGGGGTGTTGCATTATAAAACTTTTGCATTATAAAAAAAAATGCTAGGATTACATTTTCTGCAATTATTTTGATTTTGTTCTGGTTACACCATTTCTTGAATAAATAGTTTTTATACATTGTTATTTCCTACTAAAAGTGGCATTTATATAATCACGCAAGAAGGTAATAGACAAGGGCTCTTCTGAATACTTTCCAGCCGTAATATTCAAGTGAATAAGAAGAATTATAACAGCATGGCACAAGGAACTACGGAGAATTAATTTCCATTATATCCCAAAGTGTTTTGTGTGTAGGCCCAAAACTTATCCTGTGAAACTTTATACGCAAATATCGCATTGTTCATTATGAACGAAACGATGTATAATAACAGCGAGAGATATAAACTGCGTTATATTTGCTGAATATTCAGAGGGTGCCATGGCACTGCACGGCGGGCTGCCGGCGCCAGATGAACGACGTTTATTAGTCCTCACACTTAGTTATTCAGGGCAGTGCAATATTGAATCTGTATTACTTGTTGTTGTGTAACTGGGTGATGTCATTTATCTCCATTAATTTCAAGTCGAAGATTTAAACAGATACTACGAACGGTGGAAATTGTTAATAACCGAATAATTCTGAATAGTCACGTTACAGAGGGATACCCAAACAAATAACTGCGAATTATGTTGGGCAAACAAATACCATGATTTACGCAAGTGTTTTTAAACATGAATTGTGTTCATATATTATAATATCGATTCAAAAATGCATACATTTTCAATTCATATAAAAATTTAGTGCAAACTATTTGTTGCATGGAGAACGCAGTATGTAAAAATCATGTAGAAAAGCAAATATATCTCTAATCTCCGAATTCACAAAGGAGTTAAGCCGAGATCAACTTGATCCTGTATTTTAGTTCGAGTTTTACTTGCCTCTTGAGACTTCTCCGAAACTATCTGTTTACGTCTATTAAATATTTGTATCATACTAAAGGAAATAATTATATTTTAAACAAATGCCTGCCAAGATAACACAGGAAGAGTTTGAGCTAATATTTAAGTTGAGCCTGATCTTAGCTCAACTGTTCATGAATTTCGTAATAAGAAATGGAATATTAACACTGGAGTTCTACAAGGAGGCCTATTAAGCCCACTGCCGAATTTACAGCAGATTCAGGAGTCCCACAGGGATCAGTACTTGGTCCCCTCCTATTCATCATTTTCATAAACGATATAGTCAAAGATCTACATTGCCAGTACTAGTTATATGCTGATGAATTAAAAATTTATAACACAATAAATTGGGTGGGTGACATAGGACTCATTATGCTGGACCTGCAAAATAGTCACAACTGGTATTGTAAAAATATATTACCTATAAATGCTGGAAAGTGTAATGTTGTAACTTTCCATTATAAAGTGTGCTCAATAGTGTATACAAAATAAATAATTGCGTTATACAAATAGTTGATACTTTCAAGGACTTCAGTGTGATATTTGACGCGAAAATGACGTTTGTGCCTCACATAAATGGCATTGTAGCTTCGGCATCTAAATCTCTAGGATTTATAATGCGCAACTCTAAAGATTTTAAAAATGCTCATACACTAACACTGTTATTCAATTCATTCGTTAGAAGCAAACTGGAATATGCTGATGTAATTTGGAACCCGCACTGTGCAACTCATACTGGACATCTAAAAAATATCCAAAGGAAGTTTTTAAAATATCTATGTTATATTGAAGATAATACCTATCCACCTATTGGTATTAATAATGACCTACTATTGAAAAGATTTTCACACTGTTAGCTACAAACACGACGGGAGTTGCGGGGAATTATACTCCTATATAAAATATTAAACAATCAACTAGACTACCCGGATTTACTAGGTTTAATCCAACTTCATGTTCTATCTATATCAACTCGAATCCACCAGACATTTCACAGAGAAGATTCACGTACTAATCTATTAAAATATTGTGCTATTGATGTAATATGCAATAATTATAACAAAATACAAGACAAAATAGATATGTTCTATTGTAAAATCAATGATATAAAATCAATGTTCAAATAATTAGACAATTTATAATGTCATATTCATATTCTATGTATTATGTATTATATGTTCTCACTGTATGTAATTCCAACTCTGTAATTGGGACTTGAGTTGTGTAAATAAATAAATAAATAAATACATAAACAAATAACTTTGTAACAATGGATATATCTAAAGATATACTTATCAATTGCGAAGCACTCACATTAAATGCACGTTGTAAATAAATTTATTAGGGCTGACTGCAACTGTAGATAAACTTCATCTGACGTACGACGTGTTAGAAATTTAATATCTCACGCTATATCCATAAATTCCCAGTCTTTTATCTACTCTTTAATTGTACGATATCATACTTCAACTTTAATAGGTCCTCAACGTTTCATATTTGGTAGGTAAGTTTATGTACTTTAACTTTTACGATGCCATTCTGATGATTATATTCCAGACCCTACCATCACAATTAGAATAACCCTCTGGTGCGTGTATTATCCGCTGGAGACCTTCACTTGACGCACACTATGTATTTTGAATTCATTAGTAGAAGAAGTAGCGAAATACTGATGAGTACCTTAGGGACAGTTTCCAAACTAAGGAATATAAATATATGATGTCCATATTTTTATCCAAGGAAAACGAACAAGAGTTGACAAAATATGGTATTAGGTTTCAGATCTCAGTTCTGTTCAGAATGATCGTGTCTCACTATTAATTAAACCAATAATATTTGTGTGTATACGGACAAACAATAATACAACTATTTATTTAGTATATAAAGTTCCAAAAAGAATAAGAAAATAATAATAATAATAATAACACCGTCTCCGAAAGATTTGGTCTTCCGACCTTTCGGGGAAGAACAAAGTGTCAGCAACTAATATGCTTGCCGTTCCAATTCAAAACGAAATTTAGTATATAATATTGTGGACACAAATTCCTCTAGTATTAATAAATTATTGTTCTAAATGATCTGCAGTTAGATTCCGGTGTCTATTATTAAAAATCCATTTGTAGTCTAAAAACGACCACGTCTACAGACGTAATTGGAGCGTATTTTAAATACTGAAAGTTTCTCAAATAAGCCATATTCTCATTAGGATGAGAAAAGTTCACAAAACAAAAGTGTGATGTCGGTTGGCACTCAAGGCTGTGTATGGCTGAGGGAATTCGTGAAAAATTTCCACATATAGGCAATAGTTGGATCCATAAATGTTCAATTGCTATGTATGTCGCTGGTGGGGGTTCTGTATTTCTCGTATGTCTGCTTGTTTATTTAATTGAACTGCGACATGTTATAGGCGTTTTAAGCAATTCACATGGGTTTAATTAAGGAACATTTATTTTAGACTTTTTCAGTAATTATGTACTAATCTTCTACATTTAAAAGATGACGATACTGTTTATATTTGTCTTCACTGTTTCAGTTAATTACGCGGGTACATAAATGTGTTGTATTTTATAAAGAACTGGTAATATACAATAAAATATCATGAGAATGTTAATTCCTAAAAAAAATCGTGTACCGTTGCATTTCACAATATTTATACTCATTTTATTAGTTGTACGAAAGTTGTACGTAAGTCCGTAACTGGAATGACTATCTCAGATGCGGTCTCTAATTATTACTATTTTATACACGGCGTTGATCAGATGTATGAGATGGAACCCATACATTTTCGCTATTATGATTTGAACTGCTGCTTGATAAATTAATTGAGATCTAATAATCAGTTTTAGTTTCTCTTAATATCATAGTAGCGTGTAGACATGACGTCACTAAACTGTGTAGTATTAATTTCTAATCAATCTCTGACTGAACGTATTATAAAGACGCGTATAGTATGTTCTTGAACCGTTCGGACGTCTTTACCAAAAAATTCGCGTGTTCTGATTCGCATTGGCAACGGTTCTCGAGATTTTGTTTGCGAGTTCGTCAAATGTTTGGGTTTTATTAATGATGTTCTTAAACGACGACGATATTTTGACTGCTTGTGCTTGATGTACCACCTCAAGAGCGAACTACAGTTCGAGACAGAATTAAAACTGTTCGCGAATACTCGTCAAGATCGAGTTCGTCAATTGCTCGCGCGATACGCGCACAGTTCGCAAATGGCTCTCGAACTTCGTCTATAAGCGGCTTAGGTGGTTAATTTCATTATATTCTTTGAATAATTCGCAGGACGGGATTTAACACCCAAAAAGGGGAGAGAGAAAACAACATAAAATGCTAGAAATAATTACGGCCAATATTTCCACACTGTGTTGAAATATCCTGTAAGGTAACAATGTCCATCAATTTGTTGTAATAAGTTTTGAGAAAATACACACACTAGAAAAACGCCTACCCAAAAAAAAAACAATCACTTCGCAATCCTTTCATCGGGTGGATTTGAAAACAATAAAATAAAATATCCAATTTGTAAAGAAAAACCTGGCATGAACATAATAATAGGAATGAATCAAACAAAGAGCCCTTCGTAATGGCTCTGTGCCCTCAACCTCAACTCCTCAAATCAAAGCAATGCAATATACATAATTTTTCTTTCTTTCTCTCCTCGGCTGTACACAAAAGACCTGCCTTAGAGTCGTTCGTTATGCCTTTCGGAGCGCGTCGAAAAGCGCGTGTATGTGTGTTCATTATTATTCAGCGCATTTTCAAGTTTTGTATATTTTTGTATGATAATAAAGCTGTACGGCGTCAGGGGGTGTTGCGTTCAACACGTAATACCTATATAAATGTGTAATACATAGACTGTGGGAGCGGGTGTTTTGCACCAGAGACAAATAACTTTATCAAGGATCTTTCAGAGGAGATCTTCCACCGAAGACGTGTACCTCAATTATATCAAATATGAATTCATTTTATCTTATACACACACACATACATATAAATACATATATATATATATATATATATATATATATATATATATATATATGTGTATATATATATATATACATATATGTATATATATATATACATATATGTATATATATATATATATATATATATATATACATATATATATATATATATATGTGTGTTTGTATATATATATATATATATATATATATATATATATATATATATATATATATATATATATATATATATATATATATATATATATATATATATATATATATATATATATATATATATATGTATATATATATATATGTATATATATATCGATTTCGAACTTATTTGTTCTCTTCAGTATGCCATAGGTTATGGAACAGACAAATGATAGTGGCCAACCTGCTAGTTATATACTAACTAAGGTGAAGTGAATAGTGGTGAGAGGTATGAAACTTCTCATATGGTCTGAATGCTACTATCCGACCGACATCCTAGATGTCTCTGTGGCGGATAGCGACTTGCATCTCAGCAAGTACCGAGAGCGGCGACCCCTAGCCCAGGTGGACTAAACTAATGTGATTAAATATGATTTGAAGGAAACAACTACTTAGCGGGCAAATACCCCGACCTGCATTGAATTACACCTTCAAATCATGATAGATCGATAGCCAATATCATTTGTCATGATTTGAAGGTGTAATTCAATGCAGGTCGGGGTATTTGCCCGCTGAGTAGTTGTTTCCTTCAAATCATATTTAATCACATTAGTTTAGTCCACCTGGGCTAGGGGTCGCCGCTCTCGGTACTTGCTGTGATGCAAGTCGCTATCCGCCACAGAGACATCTAGGATGTCGGTCGGATAGTAGCATTCAGACCATATGAGAAGTTTCATACCTCTCACCACTATTCACTTCACCTTAGTTAGTATATAACTAGCAGGTTGGCCACTATCATTTGTCTGTTCCATAACCTATGGCATACTGAAGAGAACAAATAAGTTCGAAATCGATCTATGTCTGGTTAGGAATTGACAAATGATATTGGCTATCGATCTATCATGATTATGTGTTTGTTTAATTACATTTTATAGTGCATAAAAAACCTGACACCCAAGAGAACTTGTTTGTGTCAGTAGTTTAGTCTATACAGTAATTTCCGCGATATATATACATAATACACACACATATATTGCATGTTCAAAGTGTGTGCTGTTATTATTATTATTATTAGCTGATGTATTATTTTTACCATTTTTACTTTCTCTTTTTGATTTTTGTGTTTTTCTTTATCTTAAAAACAAAAATAGTGTGTCATAAGTAGGCATGGAGACATTTGCGCCACCCCTATCACTCCCATTTTTGCTCTCCCCCACCATCTCCTCTCAGCCAAACAAACAGCTGACGTACACCTCCTGTCTCGTGACACATAAGCGGGCCCCTAACCTCCCGAAGCCCCCTGCGAAGCCCCGGGCCCCAGCTAACCTCTCGAGGCACCGCGAAGTCCCACCTAACCCCTACGAAGCCCTCCCGAGACCCCCGCGAAGCCCCTCCATGGCCCCATGTGAAGAGCCTCTACTACAAATGGTTATTTTTAATATACAGTGTGGGCCCAAAAACAAGATGTAAAAAAAGCATGCGCAGTAGTTACAGAAAAAATGTCAGACTGCGTTACATGATATTAAAGAACTGCATATAGAAAAAGCATACGCAGTAGTTACAGAAAAATATGTCAGACTGCTAGTGACGTCACATGATATTAAAAACAAGATGTCTGCATATAGAAAAATGCATGCGCCGTAGTTACAGAAAAATATTAGGTCATAGGTGCCACACACAAAATAACTAGTTAGGTTTGTTGTGAGTGGGTCTCAGTAGACCCTCCATTGCGGCCATCAGCAGGTCTATTGTGGTAACTAGTACATACCTTATTACACACGAACCAAAATATCACAAAACTTGCTTCAGAGGTACCAAGAACATAAAAACTTCGTCAGTAGCTACAATGGGAGTCATTCCTTGCCGCAGTAGAATGTAAGTAAAAACAGACAAGTAGCTGACATACTACCGAAGGAAAAAGGAAAAAGCTCTAGCTCTACCCGTAAGGAATCAGGTAGTCAGTAAATCGGAGGGTGACTGGTGCCTTCTGATGTACCTACGTATTGCTTTATATATGATTGGGTGCATATTAAAACGTATTTGCTCAGTCCCGAATATCTAAAACGGTAGATCAAAGAGTTTGAAGGATGTTGACGTATGTATGCAAACCAAAGGACTTAGTCGCATCTTTCGAAAGGGATGAAAAATTATGGGTTAAATATATTTACACCACAACAGTGTTTATACAGGCAACGATGACCTCTCTGCTTTCCTCGCTGAGTGTAAGGGCAAGCGGGTCCTTTGGTCTGAATGTCGTCGAATGAAGACACTATTATTATTATCTCCTAGCGCCGCACATTGACTTTATTACTGTATCGTCATTAACTAAACAACCACCATTTATTTACTTGTAAATGTATACCTTATGTACATTAGTAAAGAGGTTAAAAAATAAGAAAAGTATTTAAAACTAAACATACAAAAAGCGGCATAATACATTATCTTTTTTTTCTTTTATTTAATGTCGGCCTAATCCCGCCACCAGGGCCATTCACCGAGGCATAGAGACGAGCTACCCACAACCTGGAAATCTTGCCGAACTTCTTCTCCATCGAAGATTAGGGATTTTTTACTGGCCTAACATCTAACGAACAAGGGATCAACTGATTTACATCCCCTCCGAGGGATGGTATATCACCTATATAACCCTTGCCTATAATTGCATAGCTCTGTGTATATGCTAGAAGACAGGACGAGGTCGCTGAGTTTCACTTGGGCAAAGATTTATAATCTTTGACTTGGGTTACCCATCCAAATTACTGACTCTTTATTTTAGCCCTTATTGACGCAATATATAAGAATCATATTCGAACATGAACAAGTCTATTGGCCTTAATAGCGGACATAAACTGGCACTAAATAAACAATAATAAAATATATATGTATCATATATAGTATTATATTTTGAAATGTAAAAAAATACGAAAATATAGATAGCTTCATACTTTATGTATGATATTGTCCCTGGCTAATCCGTTGCTAATTAAATTAACAGAGTACATATAACACTCTCTAAATTAGAATAAGTAGCGCCTGTGAGGGTTCTAAATACCACCGAATGTTATGCCATTTCTATAGTCCTTTTAGGCCTCAAATGGACCGTTTTAGGGGCAGGATTATGATGGCGTTATGCACATTGACACTTGTAGTCGATACTAAAAGAGCGGCTCAAACTGCGAGCGTAGGCCGTTTTGAATGGGAAACACATTTTACAGGGAGAGATGCTGTTTGGATCATAAAAATCTCCGCGTATATAAAAAATAACATTCTGTACGACTAATTTTTTTATTACTAACTAACGTATAGTGTATTTCAAACTTATTTGCAACATAAAAAACGTCGGGTTCATTGACAGAGGGTAAAGAGGTTTGTTGCAAATAAGTTTGAAATAAACTATACAGGGTGAACCCGCGAGAATTCCCACCCCCTTTTCTCTGGGTTTTTTGGAGTTAGAAAGACGTTTCAAAAAACAGATTGTATGGAATTTTATGAATTTTGTTATGATGACATCAATGAATATACATTGCGTTTCATAAAAGTGTGGCCAACCCAACTTATATTTTTTTAAATAGAACACCCTATATAGTTTTTTGAAATCTACGTTTTATTACGATTCCAGTGATATATACATGTTGCATATTTGCATTAGTCGTTTGGAAAATACATTCTGTTAAAATATGCTTCGAGTTCTGCGTTCATTTTCAGAATAATACATGATTTTTTTTTAATATAAATATTTCACACACAAATTAGGACAACAGAAAATGACAAGTTAATCGACTGACAGATATTTAATTATTTAGACGCTTATTTTTCCATAGGCTTCTAGATATGACATTTTATAGTTTCTACTTCATCTTAAGTCGATATTTTAACAGCTTGTATTTTCTAAACAAATGATGCAAAAATATAACATGTATAGATCATTGGAATCGTTATAAAACGTAAATTTCAAAAAGCTAAAAATTTATAGGGTGTGCTATTTAAAAAAGTAAAAAGTTGTTTTAATCACACTTTTATGCAACACCATGTATATTCACAGGTCATCATAAAAAAATTCATAAAATTTTACTTTTTGAAACGTCTTTCTAGCACTGGCGGTTCTTCTATAGGGTCATTTGGTCAATGACCTCTCACGTACAAATAAAAAAATAGAGCTATTCATTTTCTGAAGTTTAAAAATATATAATATATATATTTTTAATATTCTTAAAAAAATATATTAAAGTTTCTAGTTCATTCTATGCACAATACTATTCAAATATCTAGATCGCAGGATTTCGTACTCATATTCATTACATTATTCATTTATAGAATTTAAAAATCTTGGGTCAATCCACAACTTGTCCTCAAAGCTAGCTATGGACCGAATTTACAACGAATTAAAGTGAAATAGACTTATGCGCGAATCGTCAGAAAGCAAAAGAGACAGAAAACACTGGCGGGGACAATGTCCCTGACATATTTTACGGAAACGGTAACGCACGAAGTTCAGAGTAGAGCAGTCTTAATGCTGACTAGGTACGCGTTGTTCGGTAAATTCTGTCGCGTTGTTTTTAACGTATTTATTTGTCAACATTTTATTAGTAAATCTCTATTTGTCGTGAAATTAAGTACAACAGTGTTTTTGGTGTTTACTATTAAATATGAGTGTTGTATAAAATATATTAAAACTGAAAGATGGACATAAGTTGGGTTATGAAGACCGAGTGAAATTCAAAGGTGGTGGCCGTCCAAAACCTAATATGACGATAAAAGAAACATCTCTTGAGAAGAAAAAGAAGTTAATAGGTATTTTTGAAATTCAATGTACGATTTAACCGAGTGGATTTGCGGATGCGAGGTAAAAAATGCATTTTTTTGTTTCCCATGCCTGTTATATGGTGATGATCCTGATCCTATATAGTCCAAAATAGGTGTAACTGACTTGAAACATTTAAAAATAAAAGTACAGAAACATTCTCTCGCATTAAAAAAAGTTATCCTTCAGCAAATTTTATTCATTGTTACGATCATCAACTAAATTTAATTTTACAAAAAGCATCAAGTCAGGATAAAAGCACAAAAATTTTTTTTGCTAATTTACATAGCATTTCTTCATTCTTTGGAAAATCGCCAAAAAGTTAGTTTGTTAGATAATGTTGTTAAGGTGAGATTACCTAAAGCGGCTCCAACACGATGGAATTTTAATACAAAGTGCATAGAGACTGTTTATACCTATCGAACAGAATTATTAGATTGTTTAGAAAAAATCATTGATAATGAATCAGAAAACAACACTCTAAACCAAGCTATTGGTTTAAAAAACTACTTACAAAATGAACATTTTCTTTACTGGTTAAATTTTTTTCATTTAGTTATGCCTCATTGTGATATATTGTTCAATCAATTACAGAAATGTAATATCGATGTAATAACAGTAAGTAAGTGTATTGGCGTTTTTAATAGTAAAATTGAAGACATCAGAAATAAAATTTTGAATAACTATTTGGAGGAGACATCCATGCAGTCTGCCCAGAGATGTAAAACGGAAGAATCAAAAAGGAGAATTTCATTAGAAGTTTGTGATATAATTACATCTGAGATCAAAAACAGGTTTGGCTTCAGTAATCATTTAGCAGTGTCTCAGTTATTTCACGCAGATCGATTTAAAGATTATAAAAAACGCTTTCCTCAAGATATATTTAAATTAGTTAAAACGGAGTATCCAGTCATAAATCATTTGAAACTTAAAACTGAATTAGATGTATTATATAGCCGAGAAGATTCTTCCAATCGTGAAGGTGCAGTTGCTTTGTTACAGCTTTTTATTAACAATAATTTGTGCAATACTTTTTCTGAAAGTGTCAAACTGTTAAAAATCTTGTGTACTCCCCCCTATGACTACCGTCGAAAGTGTACGTTGTTTTTCCACCTTAAAAAGAATAAAGACATTTTTAAGAAATACCATGGGTCAGGAAAGGTTGTAGTCTTTAGCTATGCTTACCATAGAAAGGGCATTAATAAAGAAGATACAAGGCTTTAATGGAAAAGTAATTGGCCACTTTGCATCTCAAAAAGACCGGAGGATCGACTTGAAATTTAAATCACTTTAAAAGATAGGTAATACAGTAAACTTTTCTAATTGACCTCCCTATCTCTTGACCCACGAACCGCCACTGCTTTCTAGTTCCAAAAATAATGGAGAAAAGAGGGGTGAGAATTCTCGGGGGTTCACCCTGTACATATATTCTCTTTTCTAAAGAATCTATTACAACGAGAAGAATCTCATGTCACTGAGTTGCTTGGCTTGGATTTCCTTAACGTGATTTTAATTGTCCCGTTTGGTGACGTGATCAGTATTTATTGTAAATGAATTTGTCAAAGATTTCGGTCGGTTGTGTTATTTAAAGCTACAAGAAGGAAACCGCAGACAGCATACTTTGTTCCAATCGTGACTAGAAAATTTTGATTACATTCATAAATGCTCTGAAATTAGTCGCAAGCACTTCTGACAGCTCCAGCATGTGAGGAAACATGTTAACTTGTTTAATTTTTTAGTAAATTTGATATTATTCTTAAACGTTGCAGTTTATTATTATTATTGTATTAGTTTATTGATCAGGTATCCACTGGCATATAGATTTTGAAACACCGCTATCTGTTTCCATCCTGTAGAATAAATTACTACATTGTGAACGAGCGTACATCGCATACATACTCCAATATAACATAATTATTACATCGGTCACTAAAGGCTTCGCTGTTGGCCGCTGCAACTGTCACTGAGGGTTAAATACTGCCTGCATGAACACTTAAAATGCAACACTTCTGCTCTTATTATTATTAATGAATTCCTAATGCCTGAGGCTTTACTACTGTTGTTTAAATTATTTTTAATACCAAGAGTGCTGAATCATACTTAATACCTGGCTTTGTTATTTTTTAATTACTAAGTGAAAAGAACCGTTCGAATATTCCAATGCTGTTCTTTAATGTTGATGACATTCTTGCTTCCATGGAATAAAACTATTATTTTAATAGACGATGGAGACGATGGACATAATCGTATATTTACGTATTACTAACATATTTAGGTTTTAATAGCAGGACTTTATAAGAGAAGCAATAAGTAAGAATGTCTTACAATCTTTAAATAATTTGAGGAAACTAGCTGATTTAGTTCCTCAAATATTTCTCAAATATTAAATTTTCTCCCATTTAAATATATTTTCAGTCTAAAGTTACTTTTTCATTGCTATTAAAACTTAGCACACAGGGGCAGTTCTACAGGGGCTGGGAGGGCACCGCCTCCCCAACTGCTTGACCTGCATTTATAAATTGAATAAATAAATTACGTTCGCAGCAATAATTGCCAGTAGCGTGCATATACGACCGCGACGATTTTATGTACAGTGTGCGGACAGTATATGGATCGGCCCTTGTGAAATCTAAAGTAAACGGCTAAAAAAAAATAAAATTTGAAGGGGGTATAAATTTGTACACTTGATTTCAATAAAAACTGGTACACTTTCTTTTAGCTATGTAAATCATTCGTTCTTTGATTGATATTAATAATCTTACAAATGTCACTTTGACGTTAATCAGTGGCGTCATTATTAAAAATGATTCGACATCTAACAGATATTCAAAAATTTCGAATTGTTTCTAAAATTGAAGATGGTTGGTCCATAAGAAGACTTGCTGCTAAATACAATATGAGTAAAACCACGATAATGAGTGTTAAAAAACAATGGGAAACCAACCAAACGGTATCCCGTAAAGTTGGTTCCGGTAGGCCCAGAAAGAATAATAATCAAGAAGATGAAAATCTTATAAATTACCTAACAGAAAACCCTTTTCAAGACTGCAGTAAATGCAATTTCAAGAGACAAATTTCCCTGCTTCGGTATCTACTGCTTGCAGAAGAATAAAACTACAAAGCGACTTGAAGAGTTGTTCAGCGGCTAAAAAATACAAACTTTCAGAAGAAAAGAAGCAGGGTAGGATTATTTTTGCACTCAACTATATAATCAATGATGAAAACTTCTGGGGACAAGTTGTCTTTTCTGACGAAAAGGTTTTTAAATCCTGTAACGATGGACATGTTCGCGTATATAGGCCTCCTTCCACTAGATACGACGAAAAAATATACTTTCGATCCACAAATATCAGGAAGGTTTTTCAGTCAATGTCTGGGCTTGGATGAGCCTAAATGGGTTAAGTGTGTGTTGGAACAGTGGTGGTCATCTCAATTCCATTAAATATATTGAAATATTAGACAATATTATGTTGCCGTCAGTAATAGAGGTGTTTCCGGAAAATAATTTTATTTTCCAACAAGACAACTGCTCCATACATACGGCTCATCGTGTCAGGCAAGGGTTTCTTAATAAAAACATAGAGTTGTTACCCTGGCCATCTAAAAGTCCGGATTTAAATCCAATTGAAAATGTATGGGGACTAATGGTGAAACATATAAGAAAAATTAAATAACCATCCAAATAATGCCCAAGAATTGGAAGGGATAATTGAAGACGCTTGGGAGAACTTGTCACAAGAAGTTGACCTTGCAAGAAATCTGATTTTGTCCATGCCTTCAGGCAGTTTTAGACGCTAATGGAGCAATGACAAAATATTAGTTAATTCTGTATTACGTAATTGAAGTTCATTTATTTTATTTTTTTATTGTATTTTTATGTTTAGTTTGCATTGTTTACATTTTATTTAATCTCAAGTGGTATTTTTGTGTTCTTATTTTAAAAATAAGAATTATCATTATTCAGTTAGTATTTTAATTACAACCATTAGTAGAATTATCCGTAACAAATATTATTTTTATACAATAATATGGTAGGCTTGAAAATGTTTTGATAAAGTTATTTTCTAATTATTTTTTAAAATTCCATTTGAATAAAATAAAAGAGAAAGGTTTAATAAGTTTAAAAACACAAAGAAAACCGATCTCCTCCAAAAAACCCAGGTCCGGGGTAAATCACCTCTTCTCCACCCCCCCTCTCGACATGCCTGGCTAGCCCTATTTACAGACATATGCACACAACTAAACTATTAAGATTTTAGATTACAAAAGTTGTACCAGTTTTTTTTGAAATCAAGTGTACATATTATAATGTTATCTGGAAATTTGGATCACTGTTATCTTAAAAGTTATGGAGTGTTATTTTTTAATGTCAAAAAGCGAACTAAAGCTGTGCCCACAGAATAACAGAATGATTATGAAAAGAAAAGTAAAAATAATTATTGAAACTACACAAACGAGGTTACTAACGAAATTTTTAAAAATTCTCTTTTATTTTTCAGGTACCTTCATTTTTTGTGGTCTAGAACTGTCCCTGACTGTACAGAGTCATCACGCTAAAATGTCCTTTTTTGAAATAACCTCGTTATTTTTGAAATTATTCAAAAATATAATTTTTTTCGCAGAATCCAAATTTGAATCAAGAAATCAAATGGTTTTTAAAATATTTGGTAATAAAACATCGTTAATGATTTTGTTAAATGTAGTTGCCTTTGAAAACAAAATAGTTGCATTTCTGAAATAAAGATGCATTTTACTTTTTAATGCAATGTTTCGGAAAAAGCAATATTTATCATGATTATCTGTTCAAACGCTACTAGGTTTAACAAAATCATTAACGATATTTTAATAGCAGAATACAAATATCTCAAAAACTTTTTGAGATAACACGACATATGTTGGTATTTTTGGAGTCAGAAAATGAGGAAAATCGAATTATTTTAAGATATACAGGGTGAAGTAAAAAGTCACATTTCTTAAATGCGACGAGAAATGTTTTTTGATTCAAAATTTGGATTTTGAGAAAAAAAATTTGTCTTTACAACGTTTTGATAACTTCAAAAATAACTGTTATTTCAAAAAAAGGACATTTTCTCGTAATGACCCTGGACAAACGTATATGTGTAAAAATAGTTTGTGCAATATTCATTGTTTTTATATACTTAAATAAAATAAGATTAATCAAAATAAACATTTAGTTTTTGTTCCACAATTTTATTCAGATTTGTCGGTCACATGACCACTATCAATGACTGTAAAAACTGTATAGACTTACATTATCTTGATCATGATTCTATTTGGCCATTTTTACGTACCTGCAACAAAGAGAATGCATTTAGTTTGCAAAATAGAATACAATTAACAAATACATAATAATAATATGCTTTGCTCAAATAAACACGTATTGTCTGCTGTCATTCTGACGGAAATTCATATTTAGGTCCTTCCGCCGGAATATGAAGTGGACAGATTATTGGTGCACGGTATCGGCAGTTAGTTTTATGTGGTTGAGCCGAAATAATTTTTCGGTTTCCCACGTAATGTATTAAGGTCATAATTGTATGTGAAAAAGATTAAACAATCTATATTGATTTAAAAAATATATTCAGTAATCTAAATTTGGTTTAAGTTGTTTATAATAAGACAAAAAGTGTTCTCACCGAAAATTGCAACATAGTTTATCTGTCTCCAATTTTACGTATAGTAACTACTGAATTTACTATTGCAATATCTGCATCAAAGTTTTGAGGCTGACCTTTCAAAATCTGTCATAATGAGGAAATACTTTCATCTAGAACATGCATTTTCAGATATATTACCAAAAATTACGAGTTGAACACACCATTGTTTCAAAATACAAATCCAAGAACCAGGCTGTCAGACCACTGTGAGAGTGACGTACAGGAAATAGCCACTTAGAAACGTAGCAGAAATTTGAGATTTCCATAAATATAATCAGAAATTGATGTCCCCGTTACACAATTCGACAGTCAGAAAAAAATCACTCCGTAGGTAACAGATGTTTTAGTTGCGTTCTGTTAAAACACAACTATAAAGTATTTTTGTAAATTCTGTAGTGCAAAGGAATGCTGATTCAATGGCGTGCATGCGTAGGAAATAATAATACAAAAATAAAGATGAAATAATTTGATTAAGAATACCTATGAACTCATATTGATGATTATTAATATTTTCTCTTATAAATCGATACATTTTATTTTAGGTATGAAAAACAATCATTAGGGAAAGTTATGTTGTAACTAACTACATTTGTTTATATGATCGGATTTTATAAACATAAAACAATATATTATTTATTATTTACAAATATATTTATTAAAGTTCGAATTAAAAAAAATCACAAATGGATTATTTGTGATTTTCCTTATAAAAAATACACCCAAATAAAAACGATGAATATCGTTCTTAGTCGCTGGTCTGTCTTACTCCAGATATTTTTTCCCGCTGCTCGAACGTATTTCCTGCGTGTTATGTTCATTACACCATGTTTATAGGAATAAAATAGGTGGATGGTCTAAGATCAATTGCATTTCGAGGCGGGATATTCGCGACGCATATTGATGATATGAATATGTAATGCATAAATATGTATCTAATTCCCATATACACAATTTTAAAAAACAAATTCATTTTCAGATCTATCTATACTATGTCCAACGTTACGTTACGCTCCAGACTGCACCGCTTCACTCGGGTTCATGCCAATTAAACTAATTCTACCTGTTCGCCAAGAAGGTTGCAAGTAGCCCAACGGTCTGAACATTCGTCTCATATACGTTATCAGCTATTTTAATTATATGGTCCACTACTGCGATTTCCGGGAAGGTTTTTATTTTTATATCACTTAAACGAAAGAGACGGGTGTATACAAATTGCTTCAGATGCGTGTACAGATTTTATATTTTGCATGTGCCCCCCTGTATTTAGATAAATGTCTTTTTTTCACTTTGATAAATAGCCGACAAATTTTTTGTTCTCCTCTACAGAATTTATGAAAACACTATAGCTGAATTAATGTAATGCTAGTTTTTAAATTCTTCGTGCCACGTCGCTATGTAACCGATATTTTTTTTCTCTTTGATTCATCGTATCCTTAATGGATAAAGATTTCAAATCGAGATTTTATATATTTCAGCGTTCAGTGATGGATTCGAGCACGAACGATTTTCGGTACCGGCTATCTGTGAAAGTTTAAAACGTTCTTACTGAACTATTTTATATCAGTTTCATGACAAGAGTATAACTCCAATACACGTAGCTATTGATCTTCTCACCCGTTAACCTGTTAAAAGTTGCTAACAGATTCTCATTTCTGCTTTATTTCTCATTTCATTTCAACCTGTTTTATCTTACCGACTGATGTACAACCTTTTGGTCTTAAATAATATTAAATAAAAATAAATAAGTTGTATCAATAATTTTAAAATAAATTAGGTATCTTGTTCTTGGTAAAAGTTTAAAATATAGAATAAAATGAAATATAATAACGCCAATAATTTTTTGTTAACTATTATTTTCTAACTTTTATAAAACTCACAGATAAGTATAACATTTATCTTTTTAAACAATTATTTTCCTAGCTATATGCCAAAACGCTGAACCTTGGAATATAAAAAAGATAATATGCACATTATGTTCAGTACGACTTGTGTAGTGCATCCGACTTCGATATCTTGACTTCTATGATAACTAGAAACTTGAGTTAAAAACATAAGTAAACTAGACAGTAAAGTCTATAACCATAAATTGTTTTCGAATATACAGGGTGAACCAGGACGTTTCTACAGGTCAACATTTTTTTTAAATGAAATGAAATGTATATCAAAACACTTTTGAAACCTCTTTGTAGCCTCCTTTCACTGCTGTATTATTATTGAATTTCTTTGAATTCTTTGTACGTACATTCCTATGACTATTTGTGACCATTTACAATTTATCGAACAGTAACTGCAAAATTCAGCATATGCTTATTAGACACAAAGCCTTGGAAATTCAGTTGCAATGGAGCGTTTCAACGGTGAACAACGCGAGATGTATGTCAGGAGCTTTTACGAGAACCGTCGTTCTCTCATAACAGTTCGTCGCCTGTATCTAGCGTACTACCACCTTCACGACATTAATCAAGCTCCTTCAGCAAAATTAATCAAATCGTTGGTTGCTAAATTTGAAAGAGAAGGCACGACCATTAAAAAAAACCTACGGGCCGAGTCAGAAGAGCAAAAAGTGTCGAAAACGTCGAGCGTGTTCGTGTGGCAGTAACACGTTCACCTCGCTGTTCTGTACGAAAACATGCAACTGCCTTAAATCTTTCGAAAACAACTGTTCACGACATCTTGTCAAAGAACTTGACTTTCATCCTCATAAGATTCAACTGGTGCAAGCTCGGAAAGTGGAAGATTATCCGATTCGATCCGCACCTGCGCAAGAATTATTAGAATTTGAAAACTTTGATAACATCCTATTCACCGACGATGCACATTTTCATTTACATGGATATGTAAATAAACAAAATTGTCGGTATTGGTCTATAGAAAACCCTAGAGAAGCACCAAAAATCCCTTACATTCCCCCAAAGTAACGGTATGGGCAGCATTTCATGCATCTGGCATAATTGGCCCTTATTTTTTTGAGAATTCAAACGGTGTTGCATTTACCGTTAATTCTCTGCAATATCGCGATATGTTAGGAAATTTTTTGGAACCAGAACTTCAAAATTTTGCTGGATATAATGAGGACACATGGTTTCAGCAGGATGGGGCTACAGCCCATACTGCAAATGCATCAATGGAAGCCGTTAGAACCATGTTCTCTGGAAAAGTGATTTCTAAGCGAGGGGGCATTAATTCGCCGCCCAGAAGTCCCGATTTAACGCCGATGGATTTCTTCCTGTGGGGATTTTTGAAATCTAAGGTGTACACTGATGCTCCTAGGACTTTGCTACAATTAAAAGCCAGAATACGCGAAGAAATTCAGAGAATTGAATCACCGTTATGTCAACGAGTTATTGCAAATTGTAGGTCCTGCCTTGAAGAGGTACAGCAGCGTGGAGGAAGGCACCTTGACGATGTTATTTTTCATACATAATTTTCCATGGATCGTACATTCAAATAAAAAATAGTTTATGTAAATAGATGTTTTAATAACCGAGTTAAATTCACCCAAAAAGTATCACAGCATGTGAGCTAAACTCCGCCTTGGTCGCGTGCCAGCAAAAACAACAATCACCGTTCTCGCTTTAATGTAAGCGATGTAAAAGACGGAAGATGTCATGTGTTAAACATTTCCCGCCCACATGTGGCGTCTTGCCCGCACGCCCCGTCACAATATAGGTTTCCTCAACTATAATTTATATAGTATTACATACTAATATTTGGAATGTTTTATGTATTATTTACTTTACAAATAGGTAACAATAATTACTTATTTAAAAGTTAAACTACTGCTTTTAAATTTGTCACACTGAGTATGTTTATTGAGTAGTGGTGAGAGGTATGGAAACTTCTCGTATGGTCTAATTGCTACTATCCGACAGACATCATAGATGTCTCTGTGTCGGATAGCGACTTGCGAAGCAAGTACCGAGAGCGGCGACCTCTAGCCCAGGTGGACTAAACTACTGTTATTAAATATGGTTTGAACGAAACAACTACTCAGCGGGCAAATACCCCGACCTGCATTGTCGGGGTATTTGCCCGCTGAGGAGTATGTTTATCTTTCAAAAAAAAAAACGCTTCGTTTCGCCCATTATTGTATCTGGTTTGCTAAATCAAATGTATGGGTTTTACTGTACTCTGTTGTTGCAACTAACTAATTACCTACGTGTTCATCGATCGACGGTTCCAACTTCGAAACCGATAGAATAATCGAATCGGACGCCGCCGCATCATCGTGCAATAATTGTGTACAACTAATTTTCTTAACTACTAATATAGCAGGTATAGTAGGTAGTGGATACTACTCATTTTTAAGTGATAATCGATTATCTCGAGATATTTAAATAATCACCTAATTCAATAATTGCGTCGTATCTCGATTATTCGCATCACTACTGTCTGCCTATGGGAACTATTTAGCACTTGCACCATTAACCTTGGTAAATGTGAAACGTTAATTTTCTTTTACAAACACAAAAGCAGAGCGAATTCTCTCTTCAGTTTCCCTCTCTGCTAATGATTTCTTCCTTTTATACAGGCTTCATCAACATCAACAAATAACAACAAATAACAAAACAAGAAAATATGACCAACTGTAGAGAACGCTTGCTTACGCAGGTTTTTCCACTGTGCCCGTGCTCTGCGCGAGATTTCTGAAGCCTTACCTGACATATAATTATAATACAAATAATAATAATTCCTCTGCTCTTATATAACAATAATAATAAGTATAATTTATTTTCCATTACATTCCATAGGCGCTTTCAAATCTAAAATAGCAAAAACCATCTGATTTACCGAAGCAGAAGACCTATTTGACCGTAAAAAAATACTGATAACCTCGGTTCCAATTAAAATACATATAGGGTTTAAATTGAAAAATACACAATACATTAACGCGATCAACATATATCATTTACAAACAGCCTCTGGTTACGCCTCTGGCTGTAAATGATGCTTTCTACCCTTTAGACACACTCTACTGTTCTATGGTGAAGTATTGTTCGTGACGTGTTCCGGATTGATATGCCATTTTGATAATACGTATGTGTGGCTCAGGTCGCCTAAGGCCCCCTCGCTTAAAATCGATACTGATTAACGGTGAGTAGGTACGGAGCACTGAGAATTGATAAATTTGTGGAAAATTTAAGCTTTGTATTCGGATAAATAGGAGATAATCTTGACGAGACAGAAGTGGGTTGTGATTATAATTCAAACGGATGTTATCGATCTTGTAGAACATTTATTTATTGGCACGTTTTAGCCAATATTACATTCGATTTGATGTAAGAAATAGCTTTTTGATCCCGTCTGAAAATATACAGGTATGGTTAATGACAATACTATAGCAATTATTAGAATTACTGCAGATTGTGTAATAAATGAGACTGAACATCAACGCGAAGGGGAAAAAAAGGAGTGGAATATGGTAAAAAATTAACACTTATTTTAGTCAAAAAAAACAAAAAAGTCGTCTGAATGAGGATGGTATGCATTTTCAAGTGTACAAGAGAATTTAAAATACAGGGCGAGAAAATGAATTGCGACATATCCGTGCTACAAAATATAGTGTAACTTATGGCCACAACAAGTTATGGAAATGATTCTCAAGTCATACACTCCTCTGACATTTAAAATTGATTTCCTTAAATTGTTGTAAGTAATAGGTGTACCAATTTGATGCATCGTCGTCTTCAGTGTTACTGGGTACTTTGATGTTAGAACTATGAGGACTGAGGACTACATCTAAAGTTTTGGGAATGAGTATCCCCCGCAGGATTTATAAATGGTTTAATGATTAAGGCCAGTAGTCCTGCAACCGCAGTGCGAGCTTCACTGTTTACTGTAGTTACAAGGTACTAATTTATTATCATCAGGGAGAGGAAATTTGACCAGAGTCCAGGACCGGTGGCTACTACTCCCTCATGAATATACGTAGACAAATAAAAGCAAAAATATAAAATGAATAATAAAATATATACCGCTGGCTCCAATGAATTATTCAGAATGATTGAAGTCTGTCATCTATTAACTGAGTAGTTGTTTTAATAGTTTCTATGATAAAATGTATCGGAAGTGTTGTCTTTGATTCATTATATGCCTAATAGTCTAGTTCACAAGTTAAAAACGGTGTTAATTAGTGATAAAGGCCCAAAAATATGGGCGATAGTTCATTGGATTCGGAATGACGTCTAGAAAAAATGCATAAAATTGTTTACCAGCACATAAAATTTGTTAATTAACAATAAGCGCATTTTATGAAAAATGGATCAAATTTTTTTTTTTAAGTGGATATTGGTCCTTGGGATGTCTAGATCCGATAATTTTTTGAAATTTTTTAATTAATATTTTATAGCTAAAAAAAATGTTTTTTGTTGCTACAGTCGGATTCTGAGGTCTGCGGCAGCGTCGCGCTCGCCGCGTGGAGCACTATTTTCACCATTAAATTAAAATTATTAATAATGGAGGTACAATTCCGGGAGTTAGGACTTTTTTATCGGAAATTTCGTCCTCTTTAAGAATCTTTTTTCTTCTTTCATTCATTATGTCTCTTATGGTGGTACCACATTCACCAAATTAAATGTGTTACCTAAAATGTTGTTGACAATCTTAACTGCCAAATTTGGGAGGTCTCCAATTAGTATTTTTTGTTATCGACATAGACACACACATCCACACAGACACACACACGCACCGACAGACATCATTCGGAAAATGGTCAGACTGGTTTCAGGAGGGTTCAAAACGTATAAATCAATCAAAATCTCGAGGTCGAAAAAAATCACGATTACTATACTTCCTTACATTTGGTATAAGAAAGTAAAAACATAACCTTATGGAAAAAAAATCTGTCCGCATGTCTGTAGTATCGCGATAGCAACCACAGTTTTTGAGATAAAGCTTTCAAATTTGGTACACTTGTTCTAAAGGCCAAAGACAACGAAAAATTCGGTGGTGAGCAAAATTCGCCAGCTGAAGGGGGTACACTGGACCCAAACTTTTTTGGATTTGACTTTACAAAAAAATATATTCTTGATGAAAGATTATAAATTATAAAACAAGATAAATTTATTGGGGTTCAAAATAAAACAAAGAAGGTTTAGTGCCATATTCCCCAAAAAGAAACAATTATGCAGCTACGGACACGTGTTTCGGAGTTATTGCCCCTCATCAGCGTAGCGTAGCTAAGGAATTGGATCTACGATGGGATAGATCAGGAACAAGAACTAAAATAAGGCTGGAAAGTACAGTACACAGTACTCAATTAGTGTCGACTGTTCCTGATCTATCCCATCGTAGATCCAATTCCTTAGCTACGCTACGCTGATGAGGGGCAATAACTCCGAAACACGTGTCCGTAGCTGCATAATTGTTTCTTTTTGGGGAATATGGCACTAAACCTTCTTTGTATTATAAATTATGTCTACTATATCAAGCGAATAAAAGTACTTAAATAAATCTGATGTAAACTGAAATTTTGTACGCATTTGACCTCATAAAATGGGGTTAGGATCAATCTGGCAGTAACATTTGAAATATCCAATTTAGTAAAAAAAATGTCAATGTCAATAACAAAGAATTAAAATATATGACATTAATTATTATTGACAGTATCGAATGACGCTGATAATTAATTATTTAAAAATTGTAATGAAACATTTCAAGGTAAGCTATTAAAATTTAATTGAGGTAAGTGAAGAATTAAATAGAATGATTTTTTTAGATCAGGATGATACATACTGGTATAAGAAAGTTATGTGCTGGCCACATCAGATATTTTTTTTAGAAATGCTTAATACGAAGCAATAATATGACAGATTTTTTGAAATTATTACACTTGTTTCATCCAATGTCATCGACAAATATTTATTTCGCATGTCCTTTACAACATTGCCTAAAATTTTTTATAAAACTTGGTAGATGTTTTACTCAATGTATGGCTACTAGGTAAAGGAAAACTTGGTACGTATTTCGCAAAAAAAACTCTGTCGACTACATTCCAAGACAGACTATAAGACATGACACAAATAAAAAAAAAATCCTCTTTTGCAACTGTACCGGTAATATTGGTAAGAGCGTTTTATGCGAAAATATTAGCGGACCATTCCAAACACCGTCACGCATAATAAGAGCCCAGTTATCTACAATATTATATACGTGTATCCCGGTTTCCTGCCTCAATACCGGTTATACTGATTGCATGTATTACAGGTATAAATAAACACACCACATATAATTTTATGTGGTGTATTCATGTATACACCTGTAATAGGATTTTTTTATTGAACTGCCGGCCCTGAAAAATGGCGAATATTTCCGGTGCCTAATTATCATATTTTCAGTAACAGTATTTTTTTGTAGCCCTCAAATAGTTCTATTAAAACGTAACGTTTAAATTTAATAAAACACTTACTACCAAGAAATTTTTCGAACATGTAGGTGGTGTTTTTTAAATGACACTTTTAGAGACTTCGTGATTTGTTTCGACGAGCCATATTTGTCAAAGTTATTACCTAATCAATTTTAGGCAGTTACTCAAGTCACAATGGAAACGTGTATTGCATAATTTTGTTGTATCTGAATTTTAATAAAAAAATCCTGAAAATCATCTCTTCTTAGTTAATGGAAAATATGTTTGGGTTAACGATTTATTTTTTTGTAAGCATTTCATTAATTTCAAATATATGACAAAATATCAAGAGAGATGATCATTAAAATTACATCAACGAAAACTTTATTTAATGCTTTTACAAAAGTAATTTTAAACAAACTGTAATCTTTAATTTAACTTTTAATTGTAATAAAACTAAGATATAAAAAAAGAACATTTCCCACTCAAGATAAAGTCAAGAGTTTTCTTCATAGTATAAATGGCATGTAGTTAGCAATAAAAGATCTCAGACTGCAGTTTATCGACTTTTTCTGCTAGAAAAGTACATTAGAAACATGCATATTCCACTTACTTTGTGAAATTGTTCTCAAGACAATATTGTCAGTTTTGATACTCGGTAGAACATAAAGTACACAATGGCTAATTTGAAAATGGTAACCTATTTTAGTATGATACAAATACGGTCATTGTCAGTCTTCAATGTGATATAATTAATTATTTTTACTATTTCATACATAAATTCTGAATTAAATTTGGACTTAATTAATTACTTACGTTATTGCTTAAAGTAAACGAGACATTTTTTTATTCCTCTGAACACAAACACATTCCACTACATCAGGAGAGTCAGTTTTGGGTCTATGTGCACACCCGTTTCCCGGACACCAGCTAACACGATTTTTATTATTTGACAGACAATACTTAGTCGATTCCAAAAAAAATTAGCCTCACTACCAAGATGGGCCCACAGTTTGAGAAAAAACATCAAATATTCAGTTTTTGTGAAATAACCCAAAAACCAAAAAGTTAGACGAAGAATTTTGTTATAAGAAATTAATCTCCTCAAAACTGCCTTCTTTTTTGCTGATTTGTATTATTTCGATAGACTTAAGATTTCTGAAAAACCTGGCGATACAATTAATACTAGCATTTGTAACAAGGAACAAAATAAAAATTGTTAGATATCATCATATACAGGACAGGGTGTTTCAATACAAACAAAACAAGATAGATTTATTGGGGTTCAAAATAAAACAAAGAAGGCTTAGTGCATTTCCCAAAAAAAAAAACAATTATGCAGCTACGGACACGTGTTTCGGAGTTATTGCCCCTCATCAGCGTAGCGTAGCTAAGGAATTGGATCTGAGATGGGATAGATTAGGAACAAGAACTAAAATAAGGCTGGAATGTACAGTACACAGTACTCAATTAGTGCCTTCATGTTCTGATGTGCCCAAATGGGGCCTCTATCCTGGATCCAATTCCTTAGCTACGATACGCTGATGAGGGGCAATAACTCCGAAACACGTGTCCCTAGCTACATAATTGTCTTTCTTTTGGGATATGGCACTAAACCGTCTTTGCTTAATTTTGAGCCCCAATAAATCTATCTTGTTTTGTTTGTATGTGCCAGGTGGAACGAGCAGTACACATAGAGCTCTGTGTGTGGACTGTACTCATCGAGGCATTTGTGGCACATGGAAACACAAAGGCACCAATTGAGTATTGTGTACTTATTTTAGTTCTTGTTCCTGATCTATCCCATCCTAGATTCAATTCCTTAGCTACGATACGCTGATGAGGGGCAATTACTCCGAAATACGTGTCCGCTGCATAATTGTTTTTTTTTGGGGATATGACATTAAACCTCGTTTGTTTCAATGATGTCACCACATATTTCGAGGAGTGATTCCTCTCGTCAAAAAAAGCAAAAAAAACAAGAATAATATTTCTTCTTATTAACGATACAAGTTTAACAAGTTTTATTGCCATCATCGTCTGTGATAAAAATAAGTTTCCATTTTATTATTATGTGCAAGATAAATTAAAATTGCAAATGTCAAAAAATTTGACGTAAAATTTAAAATAAGTCAAATTATTTTCAGCTTTAATTGATGTACGTATTTCTATGGTAATTTATACAAAAAATAAATGTTGTTGTTGGTATTATTGCTCAAATTTATAAATTCTGCTTCAATTTATCTATTTCTTGTTTTAGAAAAAAATAGTGCTGTTAAGGATTCATAACAGCACTAGTGCTGTAATAAAGATCTTAACGAAATTCAAATTAATTTGTTTAATAGCCTATTACAACAACGACGTAGATAATAGCTATGTATATTATAAGTGCCATATGTGCACGTATAATATACAAGATTTTATCTACACTCGACTTATTAATTTTTGTATACATAAAAAATTACTAATTAATCAATATTATTTATTGTCAACACACAATATCTACGAGTAATAAATAATCAATACTAAATAATCAACACTACTTATTGTAAATATTAATCACACAATTTTGACAATTTACGAGATTAACTCCAGATTGGGAAGACGTTGCCTTTGTATTAACAGTAGTACAAACATCCAATTTGTTTTGTGATGCTGATGAAGTACTCTGAGCTAATATTTTAATTGCAGTTTTATTTTTATTTTCTTCGGAGGTTTCAATTTACCCCTCTCTTACGTTAGTCTTCCATCCACCATGCCTTTTTTCCGTCAAAAGGTCGGTTCCAGCATTCGCTAGTATTGACGTTGAGGAACGTCGGAAACAGTGTCCAGTCTACTGTCTAGGGTTGGATAGATTCAAAAATTGACAATTTTATAGGGTACTGCCCCAATTGTATTTATACCAATCGGTATATTAACACATTTCTTATTTCTATATGTAATGAAAAATCGATTATGTGTACAATTTGGTGGTATCATTTCAGCATACTTTTTAACAGTATCCATCATACCAACACCTTCCATGTCTCCTGGGGTTATAAAAAATTTTCTATCAATTTTTGTTTTTGTATCTCCTCGGACTTTGAAGCAACTTCCTTTATTTATAACATCTTCTTTTAATAAGTTCGTCAATTCCGCTCTTCTACAGGCACCCGCCACTCCAAAAATCAGTAAGACCTTAAAAAATAAATATTTTGTTGAAAAAATAAAAAGAATATTGAAAAAAAATCACCTTTAAATCCAAATATATTTCATTGTCGGCTGTTTGTAAAAATGTTGTTGTATGTTTCTTGGTTAAAATTTTAGATTATAGCCTTCCGATTTTCTTTTAAGCATGGCAAATAAATTTGCACATTTTTTTATGTCTACGTTTTTTTTTATTGGTAGTTCTGTTTTTAACATGGAATAATAACTCCATAATGAAGTAAGTTTACGATCCGTACTTAGTTCGTTGAAATATGCTAGTAGAACTTTTTCACAGTTATGTCCTTAATTTTCTTTTCATGGCACCATTTCTCATATCTCTCAAATACCAAGGCGTACTGTACGCGAGACTTCTGTAGAACAAGGCCTAGAATTTCTTCAGATGCACTCTCTTTCATATCTGGAGGCAAATCTTAGCCGGAAAAACTCATTTTTATAGAATTTATTTTGATTTCAACGTTTTCAATACGTTTTTGGTAATAACTAAGTTAATAACAATAGCTGTTTGTTGATATCTCCTTAGCAACCGGTGGTGTTGGTCGATCATCGACCAGCCAACTATGCCGCGGGGTGTTACTTTATGAGTCCAACCCAACAGTGACTAACATCATAACTTATGACGTTTGTCACTGTTGGGTTGGAGAATAAAATAATCACCGATTTTATTAGTTTTTTTTACAATATAAGTGAAATATTTAGTGAAAGTCTAATTAATTTAATTACTTGCAGTGTAACTAGTACTGATTCCTAAGTCAAAAATGTGTGGATTAAAATTTATTGCGTGCTTCCTTTTATAAAATGCGTGCGATAAATATATATCGCATCAGTGCTATAAACAACGTCATTATGACATTGAAATGAGTGTCATATTACTGTCAATATATAACGAGCGTAGATAAAATAATTAAATTGTTGCAAATGTTGCGCTAATTTACTGTATTATTATTTTTTGGCACTCGTTGTCACACGAAAGAAAAGCATGCCATCCTTGGAGAAATAAAGAAAATAGCTATAAGTGCTCTAAAGACACAATGCACCACATATGGCAGCACCACCGTTCAAAACCCTCTATTGCAGCAATTATTTTATGTCTTTCCGCTTGGGGAATTTTCAGTTCTATAAAGAATTAAATTGTCCATTTCAGTAGAGGCCATCCGACTGAAATTATTTACTTTCAATAGCGCTTGAACAATTTTTTTTTCGTACTTTTGTACTAAAAATAAAAACGCGTCTTTCTATAAAATATATTCTTATTAAAATTATCCATACATTTTTATTTAGATTGATATAACATTCAAGAGCTTTCCTAAACTGTATTGAAATATGGCGTTTCATCGGCATTGTTATATTATAAAAGGCAATTTGCCTTGTTGAATAGCAAAATCGGATCTTCTCAATACAAATGGAAGTGATATGCATTCATTTAGCGATAAAATGTTTCACCAACTGATGAACACAACTTTAAAAAACTAAGACTCACACCACATGTTAATGGTAAATGCCGTTGTAAGCTGCTAATAATTAAAGCTGGCCGAGGTGGCTGGAGTACAGCCACGGTCTTGCGCTGACGTCACACGTGCCGATTTAGAAGTGATTTACGCTGCAGTCTTATTTGAAAGGTTAATGCGTGAGGTTGTACCTATAAATTATACATAATGTCAAACGCGCCAAAGGGTAAAAAACGACCGTACGCGGACACAGTGAATAAAGTTATCGGTGAATTTCCGGATTTATTCTATGACGCATGCAAAATAATTTGTAAAGTTTGCAATCAAGACTTAATGTGCTGGCACAAAACAGATTGTCGTCGTCATATCAATACCGTGCAACATCAAAATAAAAAAAATGGCATGTCTTTGACAACTCAGTTTATGTTTGATTTATTGTTAATGTTAATAGCCTGTAATATTCCGCTACACATACTGGATAAACAACCATTTCGGAAGTTTTGGAATAAATACAATCCCCAGGTGAACTTACCAAGTCGTACATCGTTACGTAGATATATTCCAGCTGTTCGTGAAGACATTGTAAATAGGATTAAATGTGAATTAAAAAATACACGGCTCTGGTTATGTATTGACGAGACGACAGATTGTAAAAAAAAATCTATTTTAAATATTATGGTACGTGTATTGGACTCTCTTAAACCAACATTTCCACTTTTACTAGCTAGTAAAAGACTAACTGCGTATACTGGTGAAATAATTACCCGTGTGTTGTTGGAGATATTCGAAAAATTTGAACTTTCAAAAAGTCAAGTATTGATGTTTGTGACTGATGGTGCCGCGACAATGCGCGTGGTAGGCCGTTCTTTTCAAAGAGACAATTGTAGGTTTTTAAATGTTACGTGTAAAGTGCATGCGTTACATCTTGTGGCAGAAACGATTCGAAAATGTTTTCCAGAGGTAGATGCATTAATAGCAAATACAAAAAAAGTATTTCTCAAATCTCCTAAACGGCTTCGAGCATTTCACAGACAGTGTCCTGGTATCTCTGAACCACTAGAGCTGATTCTTACACGTTGGGGAACGTGGTTGAAAGCGGCTTTTTATTATGCTGAATATTTTCAACAAATAAAAGCTGTGATACTACAGTTCAACCCTAACGAGGCTGCAGCTATTAGGGAAAGCCAGACAAGCTTTCAAGACGTTTCCCTTGAAACAGATTTAAAAACTATTAATAACAATTATAGAGGACTACACGACGCAATAGAAAAATTGCAAAATAGTTCGTTGTCGTTAGTGGAATCGCTGCAAATAGTGGACGACGTAAATACACAGCTACAGGCTATAAATGACGCAAAAAATAATCGCGTTAGTGAAAAAATTCGAGAGTGTATTACAGAAAGATCCTGATTTTAGCAAATTAAGACAAATTTGTGATGGTGCAACTTCGTTAAGTGAGTTCACAGATTGTTTTACTTATGCCTGTATTAGATCCGTAGATGTCGGTCATTTTCAAAATGCAAACATATTTTTTCACCAAAGCCAACATCGCTGACGGAGACAGCTGTGGAAACATACCTGATGCTATTATACTATAGATCTTCCCCACTTTGTGATGACGACAACCAAACTACTTCATAAATCTGCTTAAAAGGGTGAGTTTTATACAAATTTTTATAAAATGTAACATTATTGTTAAAATTTATTTCCATTTATTGTACTTATTCAAGTATTATGATATGATGTAAACATATGAGTCAAATGACAGCTCTGTCGGCCAGGTGACCTCGGCCAGCTTTACTAATAATAAGTATAGAGATTTCAAATATTTGGTATTTGCAATTTCATCAAATATCCCTACTAATTAAGATGCGCCTGTATCAGGGTTTAATTAATCGCATTCTTACAAGTGAAATGTAATTGAACCAGTGTATTAATTAAATTCAAGAATTTCATTCGGAGTATCCAAGAAATATTTCTACTATTTGAGATATGGAGGGCATGCAAACTATATATTGCGTGCCCGCATCGTATTAGTCTAAAGCAATTAAATTTTATCAGATATAAAAAAAAACCTTATCACAAAAGCAAAAGTTCTATATACAGTAGAATATTTACTAAAAAATATTGGTAGTAATAATTTTATTACCTTTATAAAAAAATATATTACATAATATAAAAGTTTCGTTTAAACAACTACTTTTCCGGCTATACTCCACGATGAACATTGTGTTATAAAAAAAGAAATAAGCCCATTATATACAGTATTTATGTGCGATAAGTAAAAATCGTAAAATAATTATTAATATTTTCTAGTACTCGGGACTTTTTTCATTCAACAAGGATCAAAGGCGTAGCGAGATTTTTGCGATTATTTTTTTACTGTTCACGAGTTATAATAACTTTTTATTTTGTGAGGTTATGTTATCATTATAGAGCTTTAGCACGGGCCCCTCAGGAGGGTCGCATGAACCTACATGGGAGTACTGTTACGGGAGCCTAAGCGAGGACTTGAATCCCCACGGGGGCCACAGAGGCTCAGGCGGGTACCCTAATATGGTAGCTTAGCTGGCAAGGACAGGTGCAAGGAGTTTTTTGAATTTCCCGCAAGGAGTGAGGGTGGGCAAATGCCGCTTTCTGTGTGGTCACGCATAAAAGTGGTGGTGGGGGGCGTGCCTAAAAATGGAGTGATAGGGACGTCTCAACCGACTACGTACTAAAAATACATGTTTTCTGAAATAACTGGAAACACTACTAGTGTGTATCAATGAAGAAGTAAAAATTTTTTGCTCCTTATAGGGAAAAGAACCGTTTGCAGAAATTACTGTATTTATTGACATTAGGAAATTTAAAGAGTAATTTCAAAGGTTTAATAAAAAAGATGTGCCATCCTTTGTAAGTCTGAGGAAAATCGGTAAAGGTAAACGAATAACTGGTGCTAGATTTCCGTTACAAACATTTTGTTTTTATAAAAAGCCATAACCTGGATATTTCTACCGCAGCCACATATTACCAGCTGTAAAGGTGTAAGACACTAAAACTTAATACAGCCATTTTATCCCAGTAAAACTATTCAAACAATGAAAAATAAGACATAAAATAAATTCTGATTATCATCGTATCTTTAAGTATACCTTCCACGTATCTTGAGAGTATAATGAGGGCAAGTCTCGAACAGAATCGCACTAAAAGCCGAACATTATCTCAACCTTAGAGCTCCTCCGATATGACAATAAAATATAATTATTCCAACATCCGTTGTATTATCTGACTACGAAGGCGTGCTGTTGTTTATTGATGATAGCAGATACGGGCTTCTTTGTAAGAAAATGAGATAACAGATTTAATTTTGATAGGAAATTGTTACTGTTTCAATGATTTATCTGTTGAAAATTTATGTTGCAAAAATAGCGATCACAATTTTTGTTTGTTTTCTTCTCATTTTTAACTAATATACTTTATAGTAGTTTCGTTTAATGCTTTTATAAGCCCACAACATTAGCGCAAAATGCTCTTGTAATTTGTGTTAATCTAATATATAAAATTCTCGTGTCACGGTGTTTGTAATTAAACTCCTCCGAAATGGCTCGACCGATTTTCGTGAAATTTTGTGTGCATATCGGTTAGGTCTGCGAATCGGACAACATCTATTTTTCATCCCCCTAAATGTTAAGGGTGGTCCACCCCTAATTTTTTTTTATTTTTTATAATAATATACATGGCAAAACAACGTTTGCCGGGTCAGCTAGTATTTTATAATATTACATTATACTACATCGTATAAAAAATGTATCAATATGCAGATATAAAGGGGTTCCCCAAAGGACTGTTGTAGAACCCATTTTTTTTTAATTATATATAAATGACATGACAACAATTGCATGAAAAATACTGTGCACTCTTTGTTGATGATATAAATTGGAGTTAACACAAAAAAGAATTATTAAAATAATGTACAACAAAGAACCTACCTATAATACCGATTCTTTGTATAGAGAGTCATCAATCATGGATCCACGTCAGTTATTTTTTTTAAGCTTGTCACTGATGCAACATTCAGAAACAAAAATAATTTTACATGTATAATACAAAAAATAAAAGAAATCTTATATCAGCTAAACTAATGTATAAAACAATTGGGCAACGATCTCATATGTACCTCACACCTAAGGCATGTAACTTTATATCTGAAACATTAAAAAATGTGTTTAATAAAAAACTATTTAAAAGAAATATAAAAAAATTTTTATTGGAAATTCCCAGAATAGAAATACATCTTATTAGATTTAAAAAATTCTTAAAAAAAACTTTAAAAAGATAAACTAAAACAAAAAAATTTCAATACTTACCTTGTATGTAATTTTAAACCTGATAAAAACCTAAAAATAGAACACGATTTTATATTAAAATAATAAACTACAAGTGTATTCATAAATGTATAATACAGTGTTTGTATATGTATATTACTGTAAGAATTATTTGAAATGATTTGTGGTAGTGGTAGCTACTTATTTTACTAGATAAGTAGGCCACAATGGTCCCTTTTTACCTAGGGACCTACAGTTTGGCGTGGACTCCGAACCACAGTCTTCTACTGTCAACTAACCCACCGTCTGGTCCTGCCAGCCTGCATCGCTAGCAGAGTGGCAAACCTCCTGGGTAGGTCTCTTCGACCCTCCACTCGGAAATGATTTGTAACTATCTACTTATTCATGGCTAAACATATTTGTAATTATTCACGATGTTTTATACTGATTGTTTCTTTTTCTAGTCACAATCAAGGTTCTATTAAACCTTTGTGATTTCCTTTCATGTTTATTTTTATGTAATTCAAGAATGTTTTTTTTTTATACCAACTATTTTGTAATTCTCTTTCCAAATAAACATATTATTATTATTATTATAAGGGTCTTATACTTAGTGACAGACCAGTGTATGAAAAATAAGACATATTTCAATGTAAAAAAATTAACGTTTAATTTTTTACGTCTTCGACGTCAAGCAACTGAAATATAATTAATAATACGTATGGACTTAAATGGTAGGAACTTATCTAATTTATCAGTAAAAACATTCACTGGCTGCCTTGCTGTCAGATAACCATGAATTAAGAGGAAAACTGGTTAGTATGTAATTTTGCATTGAAAGATCACATTTAATATATGCATGTAGTTTGGGAGTATGAGAGAAACCTGTTTCAATCGATATTCACACAACATGGGACAAGAAGATATAACTGTTGATTCTTATCAATCGTTATTTAGGTAGCTCAAAACAACAGCAACAATTAGTTTAATTTTGAAAACAGTGCGGCCCACAAGGGCTAAAAGTAATAATTTTCGAAGTAATCACGTTAATTTATTTTCTACACATTCGTATTAATTTTGTTAATATCTCTACGGTTAAACAGAATTTTTTTACTAAGTAAAATGCAACAAAGGAAATCTGAGTTTTGATGAAATTACACTGTCACATCTATCTATACATAAACAACCATAATACTGATATATTTTTCTGTTGGGTAATTCAAAACGTAGCTCACTGGTGGATTCGTCTCACGTCCCCAGCGAGATGAAGTGCTAACCCCATTGGCTCAGCTTTATCTGATAAGGCCTTTTCTCAGATGACCTCCCTCAACGACCGAGGTCGAGGAACGCTTCGCAAATTGTAGTGTCACCGCAACGACCAACGCTGCCAGCAGGAGGGGAGAAAACGACCCCTTTCAGCTCGCATCTTTCGTATATTGTTCTCTGGGGTGATCGGCACTTTCACCTCTTATTAGAAAGAAATATAGGATAAATATAAAAATATAATCGGAATGGCTAGTAAGGTAATTTTGGTGAACGCAGGGGCCTTATTAACAGAAAGAGATGCCGTTTGCAGTTGCCTCGGAGCGACTCCAACAACTTTTTATAGTCGTTATATAATAATAATAATAATAATAATAATAATGTCTTTATTAAAGTAATTGTAAATATAATTTTACAATTAGCAATACAAGGCGAAGTCTAGCCACGGCTACTCCACTTAACCTTATCACTTATTATATAAATACATACATAAAAAAAACAGAAATAAACAAGTGATACTGAATATAACAAATATACGAGGATAATATAAATCTAAATTAATACACCAACTAAACATGAGACCAAAGTTGAAACATAAGAGAACCATACAGTAGACGATAGGTTGTTCATTATGAAGATGTTCTTATTCGAACAGTTAAGATGTTAAAAAAAGATTTTTTACTTTTCTTCGAAAACTATTTACGGGTAGTGTTTTATGTTGATCATCAACAAAGTTATAAATTTTGACGGCGTTGTAGCAGAAAGATCTCTGAAATATGGTTGTTTGGAATTTAGGTAATGCCAATTTTTGACCATGTCTTACATTCACATTATGAAGGTTGTATCTAAAATTTAATTTATCACGGAGATACGATGGCGTGGAAGAGAGAAGCAGACGATGAACAAATATTGACATAGAATATTTGAACAGATTTTCAATATTGTGCCATTTAAGTTCTTTGATTCTGTTAGAAACATGGTCATACTTTCTTAAACGAAAGACATACCGACAACAACTGTTCTGAACTTTTTGCAGTCGATACAAATTTAGTTTGTCTAAGCATGGAATGTAACATATATTACAATAGTTTAATATTGGTAAAACTAGTGACTCACAAAGTTTTTTACGTAGTTTGTAGTTTATTAAGCTAATATTACAATAAAGTAATTTTAATGCAACATACGATTTTTTTATCAATTGCGTAACATGATCAGAGAAACGCATGCTCTCGTCGAATATTAAACCTAAATTTTTTACCTTACTCATTATTTTCAAAGGTTCATTATTTATGTTCAGGATCAAATTTGATTTTACGAAGGCCCTAACTTTTTTTTGAGAAAAGCAAATAACCGAGCATTTAGATGGATTAAGCTTTAAATTATTTCCTTTTGAATAGTTTGTAATAGAACGTAGATCTGCATTTATGTTATTACAAGCTGTATTGATAGACTTGGGATCAAATGAGTAGAGAAGTTGGGTGTCGTCAGCATACCCTTGCATTTTTGTTGAATTGACACATTTAAATAAATCTGCTGTATATAGTAAAAAGAGAACTGGACCCAACACTGATCCTTGAGGAACACCAGATGTGATGGTGGAAATGTTTGAAAAAGAATCCCCAAGAACCACTCTTTGAGTCCGAGAATTTAAATATGTCCTAAAGAAATTAGCTGAAATGTTGTCAAATCCATAATATTTTAATTTAGCACAAAGGAGGCTATGATCCAAAGTGTCAAAGGCTTTAGAGAAATCTAATAAAACAAGTGCCGAGGCTTTACCTTTATCCAATGATTTAAAAATGTCATCACAAATATTTAGTAACACAGAGGTAGTGCTATGACCTTTTCTAAAACCCGACTGTAAATGAGAGATAATATTATTTTTTGACGCATAGTCGTATATTTGAGGCTGAATAAATTTTTCTAGAACTTTTGCCATTGCAGGTATTATGCTTATTGGTCTTAGATCAGAATAATTTTCAGGACTATTTGTTTTTGGTAGAGGTTTTACTAACGATAGCTTCCACTGGTCTGGAAAATAGCCAATTTCTAAACAACAATTAATGATGTGTGTAATATGTACCGCAATTACGGATGTGCAATATTGTAGCATCTTGGCGCTAACATTATCACAACCTTGAGCATTTGAATGAAGTTCCAGAATGATATGTTTTATTTCATCAATTGTAGCAAATTTAAAAGAAAAAGTTAAGTCATTATCAAATTTTTTGTTTTCAAAACAAGACACAGCATTTGCACAGTTATTTGGAGGACTATATACAGATGTGAAATAATCATTTATGGCTTCGGGATTTTTTAATGTCTGCGGTATATCAAAATTCTGTTTGGGTTTTATATTCAAATTTTTTAAGGCTTTCCAAAGATCTTTTTTATTATTACTTTCTTGATTTTGTGATAAATAGGCTGCCTTTTCACGTCGAATGGAAGAAACAATTAAATTTCTAAATTGCTTATATATGTTACGATCATGCGGACTGTTCGATTTTTTATATTTGCTTAATAATTTATCGCGTTCTACCATCATTTGTTTTATACCATTTGTAAGCCAAGGTGCATATGGTTTTGTTATACGAGATGTTATAAACGGTGCGTGTTTATTAAATAACAATATAATATTATCAGTTAGATAACATATTTTATCATCTATATTATTTAAATAAAAGATATCATCCCAGGGAATACTTTTTAAATCCACCAAAAAGTGTTCTAATGAAAAATGACTGAAATTTCTATATGTTAGCATTATAGTTTTGTTTCTTGGAACCGTACATTTTATGTCGCAATAGATGGCATTGTGATCCGAAATAAGGTCTGCATTTAGAATTCCAGCATTTATATACATTGCGGGTTGATTAAAGTAGATAACATCTATTATTTTTTCAGAAGTGTTCGTAATTCTGGTTGAATCATTAATTAGCTGAGTGAAATCGTAAGCAGAAAAGCATTCTAAAACAGGATTATCATAATAATGATCGACATTTACATCTCCTAAAATAATTATATTGTCATATTGAGTTGTAGCATGTGACAGAATATCATCGAAATGTTTTATAGACGCAGTTAAATTATTTGCAGGCACTCTGTAAATAACTCCAACGAGTAAGTTAAGCTTACCGATTCTTACATTTAAAAATAAATATTCTAAACCATCTATACTAACAAAATCATTTAAAACTTCATTTGCTGAAAATAAATCGTTTACATAAATGCCTACTCCCCCTCCCCTGCCAACACGATCTTTCCTAAAAAAACGAAAGCTGGGAACATAAATAATATCGGAAGAGATGTTATCATTCAACCATGTTTCCGTAACACAAAATAAGGAAAATTTATTTTCAATTAATAAGTTACAAAAAGCATCAAATCCCGTAAATAGTGAACGAGCATTTAAGTGACCTATTCTAAGCGAGTTGTTCATAATTAATCTTAGCTCTTAATTGATCTATTTTAATCTTACGATAATTACACAACGGATCGTCCACAGTATGGTCTACTAACAAATTGGTTTTGAATTTGATATTATATTCTTTACAATTTACACAAGATGAAGTTTCAGACACGCAATCACGTTTTTCATGGGATCCGGAACATTTTGGACAAACTGGTGAATCAGCACGGCAAATGTTTTTTATGTGACCATACTTATTACACTTGTAACAGCGACGAAGACTAAAGTGTTCCTTAACAGGACATCTTCTCCAACCAATATATAGAGCTTCTTTTTTCATAGCTAAGGTGAATACTGACGATGACAATTCTAATACAATATTAAACAAGTTATTAAACTTCAATTTGGTAACCAGCTTAATGTCATTTTCGGTGCAGTTGAGATTGTTATCAGAAATAATATTTTTTATAAGGTCTGGATCAGTGACAGAGTTAGGTTCCACACTGTATACTATTACTCGTGGATTAAATTTTTTTCTTCGCTTATATTATAAACATTGCCTATAGTTTGAGTTAAACGATCTCTTAATTTATTTAAAGAAGCGTTATCACCACATTTAATGAGCATCCCATCTTTAATTAGTCTTGTACTAATTACATTGGCGTTTATTTGGCTAGGATTTATTTTAGATTTGATATCGTTTTCAACTTGAATATTCGAAATAGCGTTATCAGTTGATTTGACAAATAAAACAGGTGATGCTTTTTTTAGATGTTCCAATATGAATACAAGTTATGCAATGCGATGATAAGAGATCTCGTATGGCCCATAGAAAACAATAGATTTACTTTATTCGAAAATTATTTGCTGGTATTATGTGATTTTAAAGCTGCACCAATTCATCGTCTCTAGATGATACTACCTTAGTTGGCGAAACGCCTGAAAAACAAACAATTTCAGGGTTACGTTTTTTTTATAAAATAGTATTTACATCTATCATCAGTTGAAGGTTAAAGTAAGCTACCTTTAACGATTTTGTGAGTTTCTGGTTTCTATCGAAATACAGAATAATACAGAATTAGTGAATTTTGTATGTAATCACTGTAGAGTTATCAGAAATGTGTGGCGAGATATAGGCGTACGCGTCATAATAGGCGTAAAAATATAAATTAACTAGGTAGTAACAAAAGTAATAAACAATGTATACACAACTTACCCTCTTAATTCGCTTAATGAACTTAGCTTGGTTATCACAAACTGGAGATCTGTAAAAACTTTGCAGCATCAGGTATGTTTCTATGCTTGTCTCCGTGAGTGATGTTCACTGTGGTGAAAAAATATGCTTAATTTTGAGAACGACCGGTCGACATCTATAGATGTAATACAGGCATATTTAAAATAATCTTTGAACGCACTTAACGAATCTGAGGTTGCACCATTTGTGCCACCAAAAATTTGTCATAATCTGGTAAAACCGGTGTCTTGCTTTAAATACACGTGCGAACTTTTCTCTAACGGGATCATTTTTTGCGTCGCCTATATAGTGTAGCAGTCGATTTACTTCGTCCACTATTTGCAGTGACTCCGCTAACGACAACGCACTGTTTTGTTAAGTTTTGTATGTCGTCATGTAGTCTTTTATGGTCCTTGTGAATAGATTTTAAAGCCGCTTCAACGGAAATATCTGGCTCTTCTTAATAGCTGCAGCTTCGTGAGGATTGAATTGTAGTGTCACAGTTTTCATTTGTTGTAAAATATTCATCATAATAAAAAGCTGTCTTCAACCATGTTCCCCAACGTGTAATAATCGGCTGTGGTGGTTCGGAAATACCGGGACACTTGCTGTGAAATGCGCGAAGACGTTTAGGAGATTTAAGGAACACTTTTTTTGTACTTGCTATTAATGCATCTATCTACCTCTGGAAAACCTTGTCGAATAGTTTCTGCCACAAGATGTAAAGCATGCACTTTACATGTAACATGTACCAACCTACAACCGTGTTCTTGAAGAGAACGGCCTACCAAACGCATTGTCACGATACCATCGGTCACAAATATCAACACTTGATTTGTTGACAGATCAATTTTTTCTAACGTCTCCAGCGTAATTGTTTTGCCAGTACACTCAGTTAGTCTTTTACTAGCTAGTGATAGTGAAAATATCGGTTTAAGAGGGTATGTACCATAACATTTACAATAAAAAAATTTTTGTTGTCTCGTCAACACATAACCACAGCCGTGTAGTTTTTAATACACATTTGATCTTATTTACAATTCTACAGGTTGAAATTGTCGGAACCAGGACAATAGGTTAAAATAATACGCCACCTTGCATACGTTTCGTTTAATACGCTTAAACTTCTTCAGGGCTCAATAGCCAAATAATGATGTAAAAATTCCACAACAGAAATTTAAAAAAAAGACGTCTGTAGGCATAACAATTACAAGACCAATCAATTTGAAAGTCAATAAAATATGCATATATGTAGACATTAGACACACAACAGATTAAAATTTAACAAAGTTCTTAGCCAGAGATTTTTATTTGATATCGGTCTCTGGCTAAGAACATTGTTAAATTTTAATCTGTTGTGTGTCTAATGTCTACATATATGCATATTTTATTGACTTTCAAATTGATTGGTCTTGTAATTGTTATGCCTACAGACGTGTCTTTTTTTTAAATTTTCTGTTGTGGAATTTTTACATCATTATTTGGCTATTGAGCCCTGAAGAAGTTTAAGCATATTAAACGAAACGTAGGCAACGTAGCATTTTATTTTAACCTATTGTCCTGGTTCCGACCATTTCAACCTGTAGAAGATTTTTCAAGGACACAAATTTCACTTTTTCTTATTTACAATGTCTTCGTGTACAGCTGGTACATAGTTACGCAACGTTGCGCGACTTAGTAACGTCACTTGGGGATTGTATTTATTCCAGAATTCCCAAAATGGCTGTTTATCGAGTATGTGCAGCGAAACATCACAGGCAATCAGCATTAACAGTAAATCGAACATAACCTGTGTTTTTGAAGGCACGCCATTTTTTTTTAGTTTTACGCTGCACAGTATTTACGTGACGTCTACAATCATATTTATCCCAGCATATCAAGTCTGTCTCGCACACCTTACAAATTATTGTAGCACCATTATAGAATAAATCCAGGACTTCACTGACACATTTATTCACTTTGTCAATGTATGGCCATTTCTTACCCTTACGCACAGCTAACGTATTTCATTATTAAATTAATATCAACAATAAAATACAACAAATAAAATTATCAACAATACAACAACATAAAATACAACGAAGAGGAATAAATTAGCGTGTAAACATTACAACTTACAACAATAGACTAATCTCGCGGCTCGCTTCGATTTGTCCGCCAGCCGGTCATTGCCTCACCAGATATCTATTTACCTGTTGTTCCACCACTGAATAGCCGCACGACCTGCCAACTCTAGTAATCAGTAATCACCTATTGGGAATTTAAGTCCCTGGTTAAAGCAAAGACGGTAAGAAGATTGAAAAGTTAACGTATTTAAAAGTTTCGCGAATACTTTCATAGGAATTAGCTTTTTAAAAAGTTTTTAATTCCGTAATAGCTACTTACACAAGAGCAAATTTAAATTAATAATTAGTTAAAACTCTTTAATGCGGAAAAGTTCTGAAATACGATTTTTTACATTTTTTCTTTTTTATCGTTACTAAATCAATTTTTACCGGTGTCCACTGATAATTATCAAGAACTAATATTGAGTATTAAATAAATTGTATATTTTCTTAAGGAAAACAAAACGTATTTTTCTTCTACTTCTATATTACTTATTTATTTATCAGAATATCTACAAGAAATATTCCAAATGATATCGTCTTTACAACATAGACATACAGTACGTCATTATACACTATATAAACAGACAAAAAAATATTTGATAAGGTATCTTATACAATGATAAAAAAAATACAGATGCAACTTTAAAATTTCGTAAATAATCAAAAATTGACATATTTGGGAAATTATTAAGAGCATATGGCTTTTGCAACAGGACTATGACTACTGTAATTTGAATGAAAGTGATCAGAATATAACGAATCATTGTTTCTTGTATTAAATCTTGGAACTCTTCTAATAATTATTTATGCAACAAGGGAGTAAAGTGAGTGTATTAGTCTCGGCATGAATTTGTGCAAGGGACTAAAACACACTTTACTCCCGAGGTGCATACAACATTTTTTGCATGAATTGGCACAATTTTTTTGTGCATAAAAATGAAATATAAAAACTAAAGAATAATAATTGGGCACAAATTATTTTATTCCGAATTTATCTAGTTATCCTTATATTTAATTGTCTGTTTGGCATTATTTTTTATTTAGTTTTGACGTTTAGATTATTAAATATTACTAATTTTTAAATATTACGAACTTTGTGCATTAGAGTGATTGCCAAAGCACTGAGAGGAGCAAACAATAAAACAACAGACTAGCAGATTTCAGTATCGCATCGACATTCGCGCTGCGATTGCTCCATCTGCTGGCAACAGACGGGCGACTGTAAACTGCGCATACCGCTAGTCGTGTATCTAGTGGTGTGGCTCAATCTGTATGTAATTTCAGTTTAAAGCTCAAAAATAATCATTTATGCTGTTGTCATCACATTTTCTAAAGTTATATTTCCATCTTGTATCAGCAAATAAATTAAGATCATTGATTTCTATAGAAAACCGCAGATAATATAAATCTGTATCAACCACGAAGTAGTTCAACATCAACACAAATATTAAATCTTCGTTGCCTTTACATTACGTTCTATATTTACCACATATCCCCTATTTTCATCGCTCTTCTCTAAACCGTACTGATAAGGAACAATGCTTCTGAAACGTCGACATGTGCAGTCGGTGTTCTTTTCTTGCAGTATATGCCACTTGTATTTATTATTTAAACAGTTTATATTCACATTCAAAGAAAACTTAAAAGGTGACAAATTGTAAAAAAATAAATAGAACGAGCCAAAATAATTTAAATTTACTTATCCAGGATAATGGAGTGCTGTCTTGATGATTTGAATGAAAACAGGATTTCATTTATATTATTAAGAATTTATAAAAGAACTGCTGCTCATCACATTCGCACAATCATAAATTTTTCACAGCTTGTCAGGAAATAAGAAATTATTTCCTCCCACTTAGACTTCAAATTCATTTCGCATCTTTGCCTTATAATTTCACTTTGTGGGAATAAAACAATCGTCACGGTTTACGGATCACACCTTGTTACGGACATTCTTTTACAGAGAAAACTTAATAAATTATTCTAATGGATATATTCCCTAAATAACAACGTTAATGGACGCCAACGCAGAACAATGATTACATATTATTAAAAAGCCTTATAAATTATTTGAATAAACATATTCCCTAAAAGGTAACGGTCCTGAACATAAAAGAAGGGCTACTATTATGTATAATTATGTTATTATTATAAACCAGTAATAATAGAGAACAGAATTAACTCACTACACAAAGGTGCCTGACACACGTGCTAGTGCTATAGTTGTGGAAGAACGTTTTAAATTTATATAATAATGTTGTCATCAATGCAGCCCTATAAGAAAGGTTCTTGAATCTTGGATCCTTATATACTGTCTGGTAACACCGTTCCGTGATGGATGAGAACCACCTTGTTGAAGAAATCACAAATATTATCCGCTGCCTTTGTCAACTACCTACCAAATCTAGGACGACAACCTTCGTCAGAGTCATTTCTATAGTTAAGCAGTTGTTTTATGGAGCAATTATCCGTTTTAACTGGCAAGCTGTAAGCTAGTTTTCTGGTAAAAAAAGCAACAAGTCGTTTTTTATACTCGTACAGCAATTCTGACATTATTATTAGCTTTAAAGCTAAGCTTATTATTTATGTTGGCAGCATCAACCGAAGTGGTAGAATCGTTTGCAAAAAGCAATATGAAGGCATCTATGTGAAGCGCGATATTATTTATAAAAGGAACAAACTATAAGGGCCCCAGAATACTTCCCAGAGGAATTCCAGTAGAAACATTACGAGGGTTAGACGTATATATTTTATCAGCATCTCTTATAACGACGGACTGGGTTCTCCTCTTTAAATAATATTCAATCCAAATAAGGGCCATTAAGTTTATTTAGTCATAATTCGTGATCAACCATGTGAAAGCACATGTTAAATAAAAAATAAACAAGCTGTTTTCGTTTTGTCTTCAAATTATTTAAAACGTAATTTTAAAATGATAGTAAAGCATCTTTGGTTGACGAGCCTTGCCGAAAACAAAATTGGTATGATACCAGATTTTATTTAATTATAAAATCATTTATTCTATCACAGTAAGATTTGTTGTGTGAAAGTAAGTCACAGAAATTTGACATGAGTATAGAATAATCGCGCTTTCACATAAGAAACAGTTTCGCTACTCTAAGGAGCATCGGCGATTACCTCCCGCCTATGCCACCAATACGTTGCTTATTTTGACTGGCTGAAGAACTCCCTGCTATTGAAACCAAATTGCTTGTTGAAGATGAGGTTGACTTGGGAACAAATACTGACGTAGTTTTCCACAAAACACTAAAACACCATATACTGCTCTCGACGCGCGTTTCGCCAACCAAGTTGGCATCATCTGGAGATGATTAAAACATTCACATCAATGCTAATATATATTTTATGGTTGGTTGTTATCAAATGCATGTTGGGCAACACTAGCCTTACCTGTTCTACCATATTTAAGATGAGCCATATGCTCCTTAAATCTAGTTTTAATTGATCGCCTAGTTTGTCCAACACACTTTTGATTACAGTCCTTACAGCTTATTTCGCAAATCCTCGACTTTTTGTTTGTTTCAATATTTTCTTTTGGATTTCCTAAAAGATATTGTAGTTTATTTCCCGATAAATGCATACCTATCTTTAAAAATTTTGCCAATACCACAGATGAATCGAGGATCGTATGGAATCGATATAAACTTCGGATTTTCTCTTTCATTTTGAAAGGTCGAGGAATTTCGAAGTGTCTCTTTAAAAAAATCCACTTCAAGATTGAAAGAATGACTTATTATAAAATGCCTAACCTAGTCTTCAAATTGATCATGTTGTCAACGTCGTCAACGCCGCTGTCATTATGGTGTATAACAATCTGATTTTAGGAAAGCCATTAAAAACCGCATAGACAAAGTAGACTTTGTATTTGTCTTGCTTGAAGTGCCAGAGGATTTTTCAAACTATTATGCGTCAATAGGCAGCTCTGAATAAATTGAGAAACAGTAACAATTGGGTGAAATTTGATATTACTGGAAATGGAGCGGGCCCGTCATTATCTCGAGTGCTTCAAATGCAATGTGTAGAACATCCCTTGTAAGGATTAATGTAATCCACAAGATTAAGGTACTAACTTTTCCAACTGACAAAACTCATTATGCCTAATGAGAGAAATAGAAATGTGTTTGTTTCATTTGGTAATTATTTGGGACAATGAAATTTGCTAATATACATATTCCACTTAGTAATTCCAGTAAAATTACTTACAACTGTGTTTCTTAAAATTAAAATTATTGTTGTTGCTATTATCACGCATTTTAACAAAAATAATTTATCGAGCACGAAAGTAAAATTAGTGTGAGCTGTAGAAAACCTAATTTTTGCATGAATGATACTCAGTGACAGTATTTTGTAGGAACCAGGAGGCCGTATTTCCATGGCCCGCAAAACCACCTGATTTTTCACCAATCGAACATGTATGGAACATGATAGGCGGACGACTAGGTATATTACCGGTCACACCAAGAAACCTTCAGCACTTACGACAAGAAGTCATATAGTTTGAGGCACAACACATGAAGACATAGACCAATTAAAAATAAATACACCGTCCATTAAAGATTACGAAAGATCTTTACGGCGGTAACTGTGATGAGCGTATGTACGTGATCTCTGGACCTGATCAAACAAGACCCGGAGATTTTGTCAAAGAGATTAGAAATAGTAATTTCAAGGAAGCTCTTGTGCGTTTTTTAATTGTACATTGGCAGCGTAGTGAAATAATACCATTTTTGAAAATAAAAAAGTCTTACTGAACTTCGATAAGTGTTACGAATATAAAGTTCACAATGACATTGTTATTTTCGATAAATGATATCTACACGCTAGAAGTTCATGAAGAAGCTGATACGAAAATAGTTTTTCACGCGTGCAATATTCCGGAGGAAGCTAACATTATAATAAAATGTTCCGACACGGACATACTTATTATAATGCTAACCAACATGGATAAGCTAAAAATGAATAGTAAAGTTTTGATTCAAATGGGTATTTTAAGCAAACAGCGTATAATTGACTTGTAAACACTTTATGATAGACACGGAGAATTATTTTGTAAATCTTTATCAGGGTTTCATGCATTCACTCGATGTGATTTCAATCCAGCTTTTTTTAGAAAAGGAAAACAACGTCCTTTAAAATTATTACTGTTAAGCGAACAATTTCAACGCGCATTTGCTGAATAAAGCAATGAAGATTGTGATAGACTTACTGTATTTCGAAATATTGAAAAATTTTTTTCGTTCACTTTATACGATGAAATCACTTGATTCAGTAGATAATGCTCGTTTTGCGCTTTTTTTAAAAAAATTTCAAAGTCAATAACGTCAACGAACCATTTCAAAAAAAAAAACCTACACAATTTTGATGCTTTTATCGATACCTCCTTGTGCAGCTGAATTAAGACCACAATTCTTAAGATCCATGTATATCGCCAGATTGTGGAGCCACGCTCACAAGAAAATTCCGACTAATTTGGTACCAGAAGACTGCGGATGGGTAATAGTCGACTCCAAATACCAGTTCCAATGGTTCGATGGATCTCAGATACCATCTAGCGTTAAAGACGTTATTATCGATCAAGAACAGCCTGAGGTTAGAAATATTTCCACACGCTTTCGGTCTTATATTTGTTAATAGCCATTTTTAATTTTTAATTTTGTTTTTCAACAGATGTTAACGAAATCCAATCTGAGGATGACATCGATTGCAAAAGCGAAGAAGATATGCAGTACGATGAATCCGACACAAACAGCGAAATAGAATAAGTCTACAATTTATTTGTATTATTTGTTAATAAAAAAATTATTTTAATGGTAAACATATCTTTTAGCACTTGTATAATATAGGAATTGTTAACTTATTGTCCTCATAATATAATTAACAAAATAATAAATCGTTATAATGCATCGTACGGAACTAACTCGTTAAGCGCGATCGAGACCGCGCTCGAGACCGCGCTCTTCAATACAGTCTGCCCCGATGTTGTCTTCCATTTTTCGTCTGCCATTGACAACATAGCTTCCTCAACAGTTTAACAATCATTCTCAAAAATTTTTAATCATGAGGCTTATCATTTTTTTCTCACTAAAGATAACGCCTCTTTGTTGAAGTCTGCCCGCCATTTCTCTTCCACGAAATCGTCTGCCAATAATTTTCCGCGTTTCGTGGCAACAAATACTTCACTTCCCAATAATTTTTATCCATGAGCATTATCATTTTTTTTCAATGTAAAATTTGTCATCTTTGACCGTCCGCCCCCGCCTTAATCTTCCTAATCGCGCTGGCAGACTGGCCACTCGGTGTTCGGGAGCGCTAATGGAACCTCTCTAGCTATTCACATTTCATGTACCTTATACCTTGCTTTTTTATGTAGCTTATTAGACTAAAACTTCAGCCTTGAGTGCCCATCTTTAACTTTATAAACAAGCCTCTAGCTATATGAGAAGCTTGTTCGGCAATATGAGGAGATGTATTTCTATGCCACATGGTACATATATTTCAATAAAAGATAAATAATTATGGATAATTTTTTCTTTACTAAGGGGGCGGAGTTTTCTTGAAAAGCATCTGTCTATCTATTTATCCATATACTTGATCGGAGAGCGATCGGTTACTTTTTATTTTTCTATAATTCTCATGTCACAGTTACAGAACGACTGTTAGATTGCCAAACTTATTCTTCTCTTCCACGATAGCAGTTAAATATGTCAATTACGTATCTAGCGAATGTCTAGACGCTGAAATGGTTGATGTCACTATAAAATATTCATCTCCTAATACCTTTTAGACTTTTAGAGAAAAGATGAATTGAAAAGCCAGTGAACAGATTATTCATTTTTTGAGTTAAAGGAATAAACGGATTTATGCTAACTTTACTAAAATATATACTTTTAGCATTCATTTTATACAAAAACAGCTATTGATTTACTCATACTCATAAACTAACAAGAATATCTGCGAACTTAATTTTCGTGTTTACCTGTAATGTTAATATACATTCCAATTATTATTTTTAAAATGCTATACTAACCATTAAGAAAGCATTTCGTCTTTTATGACCAATGAGACGTTAATTACAACGTTTTTTATGAAGATCGCGTATTAGTACAGTAATCTATGGTGAGGAGAGGTGAGGTGAGGAATTTGGTGCCATTGACACAAATATACATGGTGGAGCAATAGTGCATCCGGCTTCAATATCTCGAGTTATATGATAACTAGAAACATAAGTAACCTAGACAAAAAAGTCTATGAACCGGAAATTGTTCTCGAATAGACAGGGTGAGCCAAGACGATTCTACAGGGTCAAGTAACATTTTTTTTAAAGGAAATGCCATGTATGCCATTTTTTGAAACCTCTTTGTGGCCTCCTTTTACTCCTGTATTATTATTGACTTTCTCCCGACCACTCGGATGTAATGATTTTTTTTGTTGAAATTATACCATTTAGACGTGTACATTAAAAATGTCACTACAATCACAACAATCGATTTTAAGAAAAAATATGTTAGTACTGTCTGTGTGATGACACTCAGCCACATTTTCTTCCTAAAAATATACAGGATGGCCAAAAAGGATTTTTAAATTAACAACTGTCTGAACTGAATTCGCTCAATTTTTTCAAATGAACGTGATGTAGGATTGAAAAACGAACATTTTTTGTACGTACATTCATAATACTCTGGACGGTTAGGAAGATAGTATACGTCATTTTTTATAAAAAAGATCAATTTTTTCTTGAGAAAACAGCACTTTATTCGGGATAGGCCATTACATGATAAAAATTCAACCACGCCATAATGTGGCGTGGCGTATGTAACATATGATCTTCACACATCTAACCACGCACCTAATCAGTGTTGCCAGACATACCATTTTCATGGTATTTATACCATTATTTTCTCTTGTGTACCTGCACTTTTTTTAAGTAATAAAACTATTATTTAAAAATGTCTACCATTTTACACCAATATTAGCAAAAGTTAATAAAAAAAGTCAAATTTAGGTCGTCACCCCGACCTCGGTCAGTTCTTCCATTAAAAATGAGTAAACTGAATTAAATTTTATACCGTGTACGTAGATCTTTATAAATCGGAACCTCGCGTAAACAGCGCTAGTTGTGCAAGCCCAAATAAATAATAGTCTTGCTGTTTTCTCTTGTTTCTGTTGCGATGGTAAGACCCGTTTTTTCAATGCTCAGTTAGCTAAATTAACCGTCAGTTAGGTCAATAGAAATTTTTTGAAAAGCATCCTGATTTATTTATAATGAAATTTATAACCTATGTGAAAATCTCACACATCTGGCAACACTATACCCCATGTAAAAATCAGTGTTATTGCTAGTTTGCGAGTGTTCGCGTACCTGTCTGCATTAGCATTTACAAAAATGTAATTATTACCATTATTTATAGTTTTTTGTGATTCGAAGTTTTGAGTTGTTACCGAAATTTATTATTTATGATTTGTTCCTTTGGTGGTTCATTTTGTGAAAAGTAGTGATTAACCATAGCGACTAATTTTATTATTGTAATGCTAGATATGTTAAAAGCATATTTCCAAGTAGATGAAAATGCTAGACAAGCAAAACGGCTATGGAATGCTATCCAAACGTCAAGCCCATATATATTCATGTAGTAACTGTTGTATTAGGTAAGTAAACAAATCTACTTTTTCGTTCTTTTAAAGTAAATGCGTCTTTTTAAAATGATTATTTTCAACTTTAATTCATTTTTAGAAATGAACCATATTAAACTTAAACTATTAATTGGAGACAATAATAATAATTTAAAATACACAGAAAAAGTATTGCATATTTTTAATATTTGGTGCTAACGAGACGAGTTCTGTTTATTTATAAAAAAAAGTATCAGGATTACCTAGTTTTACAAGGAAAAATAGATAAACAGATACTTTTAACACCTTTTATTTTAAGAGCAAGCTACAAGTGACAAGTGTCGCTTTCCACACAGGACTAATCAATCGCGCCTTGGCCGCCTTGAGGTTTATTTCTTATTTTCGGCCAGTGCGTACAGATATCATGCTTTATTAAAAAAGAGCTCAATGTTTTATAATCTATTACATTTGTTTTGGTGCGGCGGCATCTACACTGATATTAAATAAGTCTAATATCGTCTCACAAAATGCCCGTGACAAAAGGGTAATAATTTTTTTTAAAAATTCAAAAATTGCAATTCATGAGTTAGGATAATTGTGAGGACGAACTCTGGCAGTGGCAACACTGCCTTCAGTTACGTCATTTCTGTGAACGGCGTTTACAAAGTTATCCAGTGACTATCAAAATGTCAGTGGCTGGAGAACGAATAAATATTCAGAAATTAAAAGTTTTTTTTGTTAAAAAAATTTTTTTGACACTGCCAATATATTGAGGGTTAAAATATAACTACGCATTTAAAACTCACCCTGCATGTATCGGGATGATCGAAAATCGATTTTGTTGATAGAGAATCCCAAGACCAAGCATCATTCCTCGTTTAGAAGTCCTTTTTAACAATACAAAAAATCGTTATGTACAGTAGAAATCAGAGGATTTTTTTAGCAATCTGTTACAACGTTTGGAAATTTTTTAGACAGCAGCCATCGGTTCCTCGGTACCGTCTTTTGTTTTCCATTTTGTTTGGCTGTAACTTTGTACTCTCTACTTTTTTCTTTTTTTTTTCATGATACGTCATCGTGAGTACTCTCTGAATAACTTCGGCAAATTATTTTTTTAAGTAAAAAAAAAAAGTTCATCGAGTTTTTGTTCGAGGACATGTGAAGTTCTCAGTTGAATTTCGTTTGAAAATGAAACAAAAACAGCGTTTTGGTTGCAATACAATATCAAGAGATTATCAGCTCTTGTAGTATTACCTCTGACAACATTAAAAATGCCGCCATTTAATGTGTTCATATTTAATGTTCCCCAAACTCTTTTAATACATACAATGAATGCGAATTTTAAAATAGACCTGTGGCACTTGTTGCTAGCAAATAAACATCAGACAAAACTGCAAAACGACGTTACTTTTAGTAGCAATAAAATTTAAATGAAGAATAAATGCAAATAAATTTTCTTTAGACTCTAGAGGATGTGCAATAAATAAAATAACATCTACTGGATATTTATGTAGTTTATGTAGAACTTTAGGTGCGTACAGGTCGTTATTTTATAGTTGAAATTTTAAGAGCGTCTAGTCGTAATGGTCTTTAATTTACTTGGAAACGCGGCCATTTCGTAGAAACGGTTACTTTCATGAGAATTACCTTAATTGAATAAAACACCAAAACACTCGATAATACACTCAACTCACGTATCACCAATCAAGTTGACATCATCGGGAGATTATTAAAACTCAGGATTACCATTAATATCCAACCATTTTCGAGATGTTAGCGAATATGACATTTGGCCGATTTCGAAAGTGTCATAACTTTTTTGTTTGTGAATATGTTTTCAAGCAGTAAAAACTTTCTTGAGGTACTTTTCAACATAGCGTGAGATACATCTTTCAACTTTCTTATTTCAAATAAGAATCGTAGTTGGCTTTGACTTCAAAATAGATTGACCAGCATAGGATTTTCAATCGACATAATCGACATCGTTGGGCCGACCATAACGAATATATTTTTCAAAAATATGTAAGGACAATTTGGATTTAAAGTAATTTAATGGGTCGGAATAGTGGTACAATGATTAGTGGGACCATTTATCTACGGCGAGAATCTCATCGCTCAATGGTATATTCATATTTTAGAAGAACTTGTGGAACCATATCTTGACTTACTCCTTCTTGATTTATTAACAAAAGTCTATCATCAAGATGGCGCACTAGCTCATAACGTCGTGGTAACCACCATTACACTCAATTATTTGGGAAGCAATGGATAGGAACTCTGGGATCCGTACTATGGCCTGCAGGGTGTCCTGACCTTAGTCTATTGAATTTTAGTAGATAAGAAAGGCCGGTATGAACACAACTACCGACACCCCCCGTCTTATGGGACCACGTCGAATTTTTTTATGGTACCGAAGGAGACTTGGAGGGCGTGTACGTGGACTGCACTAGAACCTAGGATTTAGATGTAAGTATCGGTGGAAGGGGAGCTAAGAGTCTGTGATCAATATCATAGATGTAGATCTAAGATAAACTGCTCGATCAACCCAACAGGTCTTTCAACTGGAACAGGTCTATCAACTTCAACAGGTATATCAACTTCAATAGATCTATTAGCTCGATCAACTTCAACAAATAGATCACCTTTAACAGGTCTATCAACTCGATTAACTCTAACAGGGCTATCAACTCCAACATACCTGTTCGACCTGTTGGAGTTTATCGAGTTGATCGGGTTGATTGACCTGTTGAAGTTGATAGACCGTTTATCTTAGATCTACGTCTATGGTATTTGTCACAAAATCTCTTAGCTCCTCCTCCCCCGGTACTGACATCTAAGTTCTAGGTTCCAGGACTGCCCACGTACATGCTCCCCGGTTTGCCTCCAGTACCATAAAAAAAGTCGACGTAGTCCCATGAGTTGGTAGTTGAACTCATAACGTCCTTACTCATCTACTGATTTTTTATATGGGACTTTGACAAATCATTTATACATAAAACGTTTTCAGAAAGCGAGAAGATTTAGAGAAAAAAATGAGGGATGCTATCACTCAAATAACACCCTTATTTTGAGAAACCAGTTAAGAAGAGGAGTTGATTATGTCTCGAAAAAATTGCGCATAGTTCGTATCTGTGATTAAATTTTGTTGGTGTTTGCTTCAAATAATAAAATGTCTTTCATTAAGAAGGGGAAATCATTGAAAAGCATAGCTATAGATAAAAGAAAATGTAATAAGGACAACTAATTTCTTCTTTTGTAGTATAGCCAGAAGAACCGACTTAAGCATACTAATTTTCTAAAAACACAAAACATAAATTTCCCTAACACTGACGTAGTTTTCCACGAAACACCAAAAGTTGGCATCATCTGGAGATGATTAAAGCAGTTTTAATCATCTCCAGATGATGCCAACTCGGTTGGCGAAACGCGCGTCGAGTACAATATATAGCGTTTTGGTATTTCGTGGAAAACTACGTTAGCGTTATCTTCGTATCAAAGGTTCCAACCCATTCCAGGAATAAATTTCCCTGTGCTTAAAGGTAGCTTTCCATTAACAACTTTCCTAAGTCGTTTTATGTTCACGATTATTTTGAATGATTTCGAATAACACTGGAAAGCATCGGCAAGTAATTGTATATGACTCGCATTTAATTTTATTCCAGAAATGGACTCTATCGGGGCAGTAGAAACGGTAATAGTTTTTTAATAGTCGTCCACCGCCGCTTTGATGCCAGCGATTAAAATCGAATTGTGAACAGTAAATTCAGGAAATTCTTCCAGTCTAGTAACGCGGACTATTTCAAAGTGCCGCCGCTGGATCATAAAATACGCTCGTCCAGCTGTTATGCTACACTGGAATTTATTTTAATGGCAAATTGAGATGGTCCATTTAATTTAGAAAATCGACAGTTCGTACGCGATTAATCAAAATAAGTAGAGATAACTATTTGGTTCGGTTTTCGGCATTGCGATTTTTTATTCTAAAATTTATTGTAAAGAATAACCCAAGAGATATCTAAATTATAGCCTCCTTCACACACAGTATCTATGTAGGGAAGCCAGAAATAAAATAAACAAATTTTAAAATAATTATTAAAAAGTGTACATTTTTATAAACAGCATATTTTATAATTCATCACAATAATTGATGTGGTTTTACGTTGTACTCTTTTTTATGTGTTACAATGCACTATCACACAGTAACACAAAATAATTCCTGATAAATGTTGCAGGTGCTGGTCGAGTCATCCTACAAATTGGAATAAAGCCGGATCCAACAGTCAGATCCTTCTGAAATAGTTAAGTCGGCTCTGAGCTGCTCAATCATTTAGTCTGAACTAAACCAGATTTAAACTAAGATATATCAGACTAATATTTCTTAATTCAAAGGATGAATGGATCTGTACCTATCGCTCCAATCTGGTATACATTATTATTAATCCCACTTCTGATACATACATATTATTAGACACAGGTATGTGCACCAGTTTAACATAATTTATATAAAATTCAATCAATATTTTCGCCCATTAGTTTACTGTGTATGGCATAGTGTTCTGACTAGGTTTATACAAGAAAAATAGAAAACGAAATATTGACAATAGCTTAGAAATAAATTATCACTTTCCTATTTACAAAAATGTATGCGTTGTTAGCAATAATGCGTAATAGTTGGCCATGTCAGAATAAAAAATAAACGGACTCTACTTCTATCCAAGTTTGTTGCTATTGCTATTTGTGATATTTATTGACGCTAACGACTATTAATTTCTAATATTTCCTGTGTAACTGCTGAGTTAATGTTAAAAGAACTTTTCCATAAATGTTGCACAGCAAATCAATATGTTACTAGTTCTGGCATTTTGAGTGTATCCGAAAAAGTTTCCTAATCATGAAACATCAAACTGACAAACGTGTCCTAATGTTGAAAGGCGATCCAGACAAAAATAATGCTGATCGTGTCCGCAGAGTCCGTATGCTCGAAGTGAAAATTCCTGAAGAATCAGAGCAGCAGTACCAAATTATTTGAACAACGATCCTAAGATTACAACAAATAGAACATATAGGGAAGACCCCCTGCATCCGTATCATATTCAGTAGATGGTATATGAACTTCTGTCTCGTGATATGATAGCTTGTCTCGAATATTTGCAAGCCATTCAAGAGAGAACAAATGATGTGGATTTCCAGGAGAAAAGACTATTCACCGAGTTATGCTTTACAAATTTTCATATTCAACACTTGTACGCAGATGAAAATTCTCATTCAATTATGAAGTTTACTAGATGTTGAACCTTAAGGTTCAAACTTCGTGTGATTAGGAATTGTTGATATGACAATTTTCTGACTGCACCATTTAGAGTACCAGATCTCCTTGATTTCACTGAAGATTTGCCCATATATCCTACGTCAAGGGATGTGGTGCATGATGATGGACCGCCTCATTTTGCACTCAATGGTCTCAGCGTAAGAAAATTTTGGAATGAAGAGTACCCGGATTGACATAGGACAAGATGCTTTGACTAAATGGCCGCCAAGTTTACCAGATATGAACTCTTGTGACTTCTTTCGACTTGTTTTGACCTCAATAATTCGAGATGGTCTATGTTCATGCAGTTATATACCCTGTATTTATATTTGGTTGTGCCTCGCTGTTTGTTCTGAAAAGAGGAAATAACAAAAAGAACTGTCATTAATTCCCTTTATCACATACATCTGTAACATTTTTTTCAAGTCGTATTATAATGATATTGCTACTTTATAACCGAAAGTAATTACTCTGAAACCTCTCACAATATATACATTGCTACATGTAGAAAATTGTCTCAGTTTTTGCACCGAAATTTATCACAATGGAATTCATTTTCCACTTCTGTGGATAAATTTTTTGCGTTTTTTTTTTGGCAAGTAAGTAATAGTGCTGGCAAGCCTTATTATTTCACGGTTCTGGTCACATAAAATTACGCAGGTAAGTCCTCGCTTTTTATCTCTTTCCACGCTAACAAACTCCGAAGCAAGACTACTCAAGTAATTACCTTTAGGAAATGCAGCATAACTGAATAAACAGTGCATGGAACTGTGTGCACTTCATATTATAATTAATGTTTGTCTTAAACTTTGTTTTTATTTACATATAGTTTGAAATTCAATAATAACAGCGGCAGTAGAGAAAACTAATTATGAGGATAATGATAAAATTAGATAAAAGTTTATTTTAAAGTGGCATACAAAGTTTACAAGAACATTTTTAATCAAATTAATTAATTTAAATTCATACCGGATATTACACGTCTTAAATGAAAGATAAAGTCAACAAAAACGACCATATTTTATGTTATTTTTAGATCTAATACCATCTTACTTATCAAACAGGTATCAGTGTGTGTTGTGTAATAATAAATTTAGGAACATGTTGCCAGTACAACATGGTGTTCCACACGATAATGTCTTAGGGCCGCTAGTATTTTTAATACATATAAATGATTTACCTGATGTTGTCAGGTTTTAAGATACTCTTTGCAGATGATACTACTTTTACAAAATAGTTTAATGATACTAGCACCAATGTTGCAGACTCTGAAATTGACATTATTAGTAAGGCCTCTAATTGGTTCAATGCAAACAAGTTATGCCTAAACACGCATTGTTAGAGCTACAAGGCCTTTTTTGTAATAGTTAAAATGTTAAAATAAATATGTACTTTTATCTGCCACAAACTTGGCAGTGGTATTGCAACCCTGGACGCCATGACCTCTCTCTTGACTTGATAAAATATGGAGAAATCCACTAATCATGCAGTAACACGCATAAAACGGACATTAATTTTTCTACTAAAAAAAACATGTCGTCTGATTCGTAAAATGCTCGGCCCAACTTAACATAGTATTTTATCTTGGCATTCACATCAATGACATATCAACAAAACTGCCACAAAAGTGTATGCAATTAACAATTAGATAGATTAAAAATAGAGTTAATATAGATACTACACTTATTGCATACGCATTGTTTCTCAGTACAATGACATACGTTTTGATAAACTGGGAATCATCCACCCATCTTTATTATTCAAAAAAGGGCAATAAGGACTTTAGCAGGTCTGACTCAACTTGAAGGTTGTAAATCGTGATTTATTAAATTTAATATATGAACGTTGTCATCGGAAATAATTTGCACAATTTGATTCACACAAAAGAACATTTGAACGAATACACAAGGAATGGTCAAACTCATGAATATAACACTCGAAATCGAAATAATATACAGGCAACACATCAGATATTTGCATTTACAAAAAGAAACAACTTCGCATTTGCTTTGGTCAATTTCCTACCAGATAATTTAAAGTAATTGCCCATTAAACAATTTACAACAAAATTAAAAAGACATCTTTTATTCAATGCCTACCACATCAGATTTTAACTAGGTTAACGTGGTGTTTGTCATGTTGAGTGTATTAATACTATGACCTAATGTCATTTATCTTGTGTGTATGTGTATTTTATATTTATTTATATGTGTATTTGTGTACTTTTACTATTTTACGACGTCAAAAGAGCACGATGTAATTTTTATGACCAATAAAATTATTATTATCATTATATTATATCAGATAAAATGTGTCGTTACTAATATTAACAAGAATCAGTACGCCTTTTGAATTTTCAGGACCGTACTTAGTACGTAGTGATTTTTTGATAAACTGTTATGTTTTCCAGTATTCAATTATCAAACTTCATTGCAGTTGACTTAAATTGCCTCAACTGAATTATTAAAAAAATACTTTCGCCGTCAACGAATTTGCGGAACTTTAATTAAATTTGGTACGTCTAATTTCCAAAGCTGTTTCTATTTTACCCAGACGGATTTTGTAGTTCATTGGACGCAGAGATTTTCCATTTACGTTTTTGTCATGGAAAATCTAATTACCTGAATTCACTTTTGTACATTTATCGAGAACACAATTTGCTTGAAATCTATTACACTAATAGGAATAAAGTTTTATTTCCCTGTGTAACGACCTTTTTATAGCAGCTTGTGTGTTTGTAATTTCTAGTTCAAAATAGATTAATCTGCTTCGATAAAGTTTAATTAATAGTATAAATTAAAGAATACACGCTGGTTTATTAGATGGATGAGTTTTTTTTGTGTTTGAAACATAAACCGAAGATAAATTAGTTAAGTTTAAATATAAATAAGCCGGATATGGGCGTTTTTCAGTTACTAAGTTTTAATCTACTCGGAAGTTGAACTGTATGTATACTTGGATCACTTTTATAATAAGCAACTAAAATAATCGGGTATATTTCTTATCCTATGAGTTCCTAGGTTACATTATTGTCAAATATAAGAAACTGAGACTGCTTGAAAGCTATAAAACTTACTGAAACTTTATAATTGGATATACAGGGTGTTCCCGAAAGGTCAGAACAAAAATGTACTGCATATTTTACGGACCAAAATAAGTCGATCAAATTTATATTTATATCTATATTTATACAAAAAAAAAAATTAAAGCTTTCCAAAGTTACGCGAAGAAAAACTTTTTTTAAGTTTCTCCAAAACGATTGAAGATGAAAAAAAGTCGCTTAAGAAATACTGGGTGTTTGCAGATTAACAGTTGTATTCTTTAAAACTTTTTTTATGTTTAGTAAAATCAAAAAATCAAGTATGTCATGCTCAAGATAATTTTATAAAAACATTTCCACATCTTGTACTTTACATCTAAGATTATTTGTTCTTAGGTCATATATCTAGATACCGGACAATTTCCGCGAGTCCCGGATCGGTTTCCCAACCGACCTGTCTAAGCTTCGATGGGAAAGCACAGGAGCTGTGCGTGCGCAGCGAGATATAGAATTTGTGCACTATTCAGTTTAGCTACAAACGTTGGAGTGTGCAGGCGGCACGAGGAAAAAATAGTGAGGCATCTAAAAAAAAAAACTTGTTATTAGTGTCAAAAAAATGTTTCGAAATTACAATTCCAAAAACCACAAAAAAAATTAACTAATTATTTACTTGCCTGTTGCAGAAAGTCATTAAAATGAGAATTAAGAATAACACGCCCTTTTCTCAAAGAGATCTGCGATGCATATTTAAAATTTGAAACAATTGCTTTCCAAAATAATACTAAAACTTTGCTCTTGTTTTGATAAATGGGACGAAGGTTTGATTAAGAATTTACATAAATTTTCAAACCACGAATAACTCAAATAAATATTCACAAACATATTAAAATAAGGTAAATATACAGGAATAAGGAATTTCTGCCAGTATTATAAATTAATGCAGATGCATTTTACTGCGAACCTGTAAAGGAAATGTTGTCATTTTATTTGTTGTAATAAATTGGAAGGAAGTGCTGTTTGTATTTTAATACCTGTTATTCGTTTACTGAGTGCACATTATTATGTATTTTAGAACTTTTAAATGTGTTATTTACTGTTATTTAAAAAACAGATGACTTATAAAAATACTAACAAAGAAAAGGTTTAAAAACTATATATTTCACCTCTCACTGACCGCCAAGCATTTCGAACGAATAGGATTGCTCTGCACAAGTATCTAAAACGCTCCGGAGTCACCAGGCAACCCACCATCCACATAACCCAATTTTTGCCCATAAATCTTGTAAATATAAATGTATGCAAAAGCGATAGAACTTCCTACATTTTACAACTTCATTGCCATGTGGACAAACTAGTTTAAAATCAAAATTACATTTCATAAGAACGTAATTTTCAATATCCTCATTTCCAGCCAAATACAAAATTACGTTCGTATGAAAGATAATTTTGATTTTAAACTAGTTTGTCCAGATGGCAATGATGTTGTAAAATGTAGGAAGTTCTGTCGTTTTTACATAAATTTATATTTACAAGATTTATGGGCAAAAATTGGGTTAGGTGTATGGTGGGTTGCCTGGTGACTCCGGAGCGTTCTTAAGTCGATAAGCGTAGATAGCAAGGACTATATATAAATGAAAAGAGATTAATGCCATAAGAACAACGTTGGCCTATGTACGGACGGAGCAGTGAACGGTTGTGACGTATTCATCAGTGCATAATTGCTGTTATCAATGAAGCTTGTGTGTTTACGTTGTGATATTATGTGTTTCCTTGACAATTTTTTTCATTTTTAAACATTCTAAGGTGATAATGAACATTTAAGGACATCGTACAATCAATATTTTGCGTCTTAATATTTATTTTGTGTTTTCTCGTCTTTACACAGACTCAATTTGTGATTAGTATTTGAACATTTTTGCACTCTAATCAGTTTTTGGGAATCATTTTAACAGTTTTGGTTAGTTTTCTCTTAAAACTGGGCCCTGGAGTTGTGAAAAAATTAGCAAATATAATAAAGAAAAAGAAGATACCATTTAAAGTTATTTATGACTATTGTAAATTAAGAATTATAATTCGAATTAATTACAATAACTTTCAAGTCCAGTTTAAAAAAGATTTGAAAAAGAAAACTTTTAACAGCAGACGATAGCCAAAGAAGTAAAATTCGTAAATTAAAAAAATAGTAAATTAAAAAACTCTGTAATCTCTCTTAAGGTTTTATAAGATTTTTTTAGTAATAACAGATTTTACCACTTAGAAAAAACAAATTTTGAAAAATTATAATTTTCAATAAATTATATCCCGAAAGTGGTTTACTACCACTGATTATTAAATTTCTGGCAAAATCTGAGCCTTTTGCCGATATTATGTTTCACGAAGAAATTCTTAAAAACACTAAACCCTTGGACTGGTGGAAATCCCAAAGAAATATTGATATTATTGTCAAATTATTCCCGATTATTAAGCAACTATTATCTGCTGCAGCTTGTTCAGCCTCGGTTGAGAGAATATTTTCGACATTTGGTTTGATTCATTCTAAGATTCGAAATCGTTGAGGGACCGAAAAAGCAGCTAAATTAGTTTCTTTGTACAAACTTTACAATAATTAACCTAATTTTAAATTTTTGTTTTGGAGTAAATCATATTTTATTTTCTTTTAGAGTTGGTTCTGTTTAATTCGTTTACTTTATGTTTCTGCTTTTAAGTAGTCACCTAATTTATAATGTACATTTAAGAAGGTAACTTTTGTTTTATATGTGTAAGCTAACTGTTCTTTTCTTCTTTTTTATTTGAATTTATTATTTCAGTTTAATTTGTATCTAGTTTTTAAATAAACTATACTTTTTATTTGAATTTTCTGAAGTTTGATTTACTGGCTTTACACAACTTGATTTAAATCATGATTTAAATTTAAAAAATCAGTTGATTTAAATCATGATTTAAATCACGATTTAAATCAAATTGATTCAAATCGTCGCAACCCTGTTATGAACTCATTTAAGGCAAATGTTTATTTACAAAACTCAACTTATTTTGTCTAATTTTATTACCCCCTTGAAGGAAGGTCCTTAATTATGGGACATCTTGTATATTAAAAAATATACATTTGGACTTATTTCTATAAAACTAACAGATCAAATAATTTCTCAAATATAAGTTTCATTTAATAAATAAGACGTCGTTAATAGCCATCTGACTAAAACTAAAATTCTATTAATTTATTACTTTATTTGGCTCCGTGGTCTAGAGGTAACGTACTTGCCTCGAAACTTCGGGGTCCCGGGTTCGATTCCCGGTCGAGGAACTGGGATTTTTCTGTGAGAGAGATTAATCGTAGTATACTCGGATATTGGGTGTGTGTCCATTGTCTCTAAATGTGTAGCCCTCTCCCACACAAGGTCATTCCAGACCTTCAGGGATAAAGGGGGTTGTAATTTCATGTGGTGGTGTTAATAATATTTATATTGTTTGTACAAATCTCAGATGTGTTTAATTTTCTTTTCTGGTTAAATACTCATTTGAAAAATCTAAAACACTTTTTAGTTTAAAAATAAAAAAAAGAGTTAAACAGCGTAATTTAAAAAAAGACGATATATCGCCGTACATTTTAAATGAGGAGCGTCTGAAACAGCACTGATGGTGACGTCACGGCGTGCGACCACTACGGCTAAGAAATCAGGCGAACTCGGCTATCCTCTTCGTTTATAGTCCTTGCGTTGGTAGTACCTAGTTTGTGCATTAGATAGACTGTTGTAAATAGGAACTCACTCACCACTCACCTGTATGCACTCAATTGCGGTTGCCAGTAGCCAGAATGGATGAGAAGATGCGACTAGTATGGAGAGTGGGTTACTACAGGTATGATCCTATACCGGTTCAGAAAATGGATAGTTTATAATTTCGGATAAAACGCAAGATCAATCGCTAGGCAAAAAAATTTCGTGGCTATCTGACATAATAGAAATTTAACCCAGTTTATGAGTTGAGGCATGCTGTGATTGTTCTATTTTTTTTTTTAATGTAATGTTCGCTTTGCCCTCCACAGTCAGAAAATGTCGAAATTACAGTGACTCATGTAAAAAAACATAAGACAACGTGGTCAATATTCAATAAAGTTCATGATTACGTAAAAATTATTAAATATCATCGCCCACATGTATCCCCTTAAACTTCGTCTTAGCCGCTAAGACCATTCCTCGACAAAGCCCGGCGCATTTTCATTATACACATAAGTCAAGATTCAGGATGAGACTGTAAGACGATCAGAGAGAAAATTAATGACGTTATTTGCCGGAACAGGAGCATTGAAGCATCCAAGTGAAAGAAGAATAGCAGTCTGATATATTCTGAAATAATGAACATGATTTCGAAGTACGACTAACAGCGCCATTAATTTAGTTGAACGGACTATTTTATGGGATTACAGAGGGCACCCAGATAATTAATTTATTTTCCGCAACATTAATATCGGCCAAGTTGGGAGGGACGATGTTCTTGCAGAAAAAAATGGTTTATTATGATACGGGAATGGAAAAACAACAGGCGAAAATTAGTTATTAAATTTCAGATGGTTTTGCTTCGTACGAAAGATATTATTTGAACCATGGCAATCGATAATGAAACCGAACAAATTAATTTGAGTTGGAGGCAAAAACTAATTATATTTGCCACAATACATAATAGGGATGATGCGTGGTGGGAATTTATATTTATTATTGAACTACACTAATATAAGTCATAATAATTGGAGAATTTTATCGTCCTCCACATACTAATCATAAGAAAATTGAAAATCTTTATCTCATTATATATATATATATATATATATATATATATATATATATATATATATATATATATATATATATATATATATATATATATATATATATATATATATATAATTTCTGTGGTGTTTATTATCATTATTATTAAAATGAAATTATCCAGACAGAAACATTTTCCAGCGGTCGAATATTACTGATAATTTTGATATTAGATGCACACCTGTTTTCAATCATAAACAATTTTCATATTCTACCTAAATGTTTATTAAAGTACTTGAAGAGTAATTTTGAAGGTGTGAACTTAAATTGTACGAAAAAAAAATTTAAATTTCGGATTTCTCGAGAATCCCCAACAATATGAACCAATCACAAATACGTATCGTTCTGGTATTTATGGTCTTCTCCAAAGTTAAGAAAGGGTTTTAGAACTAATATGTTTATAGCTGCCACAGGGTTCAGTCGTAGGGCCAATATTATTTGTATTCTTCATTGTAAGTAGTTTTCAAGGAGGCAGAATCTTTGAAAAGAAAAAAAACAGTTGGACTGTTTTCTATAGTGTACATGGAAATTGTCAAACTTCTTTGATCATAAGAAAAACTTTTATATCACGGTAAAGTTTTTGAAGTTTTTTTTAAAAAATTTTGGCAAATATGACTTGTAATCTTTAATCATATTAAGTAAAACATTGATCACTGTAAAAATTTTGGGAGTCTGTAAAACTTTGGATATCCATTCCTCTGGTAAATACGGGTATGTTACTTTTCTCTTTTCTTTTCCAATGAGACCGAATTTACGGTCTCACGATAAGAACGAGTGACCCCTTTCTGGAAACCTATGAACAATTTTGGTAAATCGGTTGACGTCAACATGGACAAAAACTCAACCAACAGTAAATTTTTGTTTTGTCCAACACAGTTGTCTGTAAAAATGTAGGGAGACTTGACGGAAGGATCAATGTTATTATCAATGTAATGTTTGAGAACGAAACAGTCTCATTTGCTCCTTTGTTTTTTTCGACAGTCTCATCATTGTCATCATACATGTATATGGATGATCGGTCAGTTTTTCCAGAATAGAAACATTGGTTATAATATACCCACAACTGTCGTTTGTAGAAGATATCTCCTATAGGCAAGATAGGAACAGGTAAGTTATGTTGATAATCAAAAATGATCGCATCAACATTTTCATCAGTTTTTGAGGTTTGACAAACTGATTTAAGATCCCCATAGAACTTGTTGGATTTGGTCAAATGAAGTTGATCTCTATTCAACTAATCTTTTGCGTCTCCTTCAGTTGATTCTATTTGGTTTTTAAACTTATCACAAGTATTACACACATCAGTCTTGGGCTTGCCAAAGTATAAATTAAAATACGTATTAAAAATATTGGCATAAAACTCGTACGTTATTTTAAATTTAATTTTGTTATTGTCTTTATAACGTGCACAAGTTTCCGGTTCATACTATCCCAATCAACATAATCAGGATCAGCGTCTGTGTCATCGAATTCTTCGCTTATTATATCACTACTATCAGAATCAATGTGTGACATATTTCTAACACCTCAACAAACTAACAAATCAACTAAGAACGAAAAAAGTATATCCAGGATATATCCGCTTTTCATTCTCATTTGTTCCATGGATATACATTTACGCCATCTAATATCAGAACTGATTACTTGATAAGCCTAGTTCTTGTACCAAACGATGAGTTAGAACGTATATAATTGAAAATTGGTAAAAAACCCATTTAGCCAAAAATGGTTTTTACCGACTTTTCATTCTCAGATCCTCAATATTTAATGCACTTTAAATGAAACAAAAATATTACACTTACCCTTAGATTTAAGTAAATTTTAAATAATTATTATTACGCAGCAAATTAATTAAATCACTACAACATGGCCAATGGTATAATCTAATACATAATATATTATATATCACGTATCACATAAGAAAAACGTATGGGTCACGTTTGGTACATAACAGATTTACCTCATTTTATAATACTACAAAAATATCGCATCATGTCGTGGTCGAACTATTTTGTAACAAATTATTTTTCAAGGGTATATAGCAAATTTATTATCGATAATTCTGTATGGCTAAATTAAGACTTATTCTCGCCATCTTAATCAGATATTCCTATCGGCTATAAATAAATAAATGAATAAATATACTAATTTAACTTGTCTAAACTCAAACACAAAATTTGTTAGTCATGTCCATAACGATTTCGAAATATTATTTAGTTTTATTTGACTTCTTGACATCTCTGATCCAATATTTACACCAAAATAATAACCAGAGTGGATATTTATCAATCGAGTTACTCATAATTCTCTGGTGTCATAATTAACACATAAGGTAACCCCTAAATACATTATATTATATACATATTAGTGAACAGCTTGGTTTAAACGGAGTAAACGAGAAATTCAGTTAATTCTATTAGAAGGTATTTTGTAATTTTGTGGCTGGAATTTAGGGCATTGAAAGTAATTTATTTTAACGACCGAGAAGGGATAATTTACCGAGATCAGGGTATATACTACTCTACACTATTATATTTATGATATAAGTACTACATAATTCATCTGTCTATTAATAAGTTTTACCACCAATTTTAAGGAAAATACTAATAAGCAAGATATTAACCCATGCCATATAATCATATACCAGGGACATGTAATAAAATCTATATTCAGTTATGTAAGTCGATATTATACGTGATAGGTAATCGAAAGTTTTACGTACAATATTTTATATTACTCCATTGGTTATGCTTTAAAGAATATCAATCAATTTTCTCTTTCAATAATCATTACACAGATACACAGACACCGATCCTCGGAATTACTTTACCTAGATGAAATATTTTTTGAAAATAATTTTTCCCTATTCCGATTTTTAGAACATGTAGGTTTTAATATAATTACTACAGATTTATTTTTATACATTTTAAGTACCTTTTATAAATATATTAAAAAGGAGAGGCCCTCGGTGAGAGCCCTGGGGTACTTTTGATGCCACATTTATGCAATCGGGCTTAGCATCTTTGATATGTCAATAATGCAGATGTAGAGAATTAATAAGCTAAATGTTAGCCACACAGCTACTATAATATTGTGCTCTTTAAATCTAATGTCTAGTATATAGGGTATCCCAAAATTGTAACTACGCGATTCTACGTCGAAATTTTGAATACGGTTTTCCGAAATATGCACTCCTGCAGAAATACAGACCTCCAAAGCTGAGGATTGAAAACATTAAACCCTCAATTTCTTGGGAATTGTTGAAGATTTTCTAAATAACCTCGATATGTAATCTTAAATTTCAAATATGTTTGAACAACCCTGTATAATATAAAAGAAATTAGCTTTCGTAAAGGAGTCGTTTGAGGTTATGGTTTTTATATTTATATTTTTTGTCCATTGCCCAAATGAAATTGTCAAAGTATTTATTACGCTATGGTAAATTGGAAACTGTCGGTTTTTTTATTTTTCTTCTTGAAGGCAACGGTTTTCCAGCAAAATGCATAAAATCAAAACGATTCTTTTTATTTTTCGACCCTAAATCGCGTGGTTATAATTTGTGGGTGCAATTTACACCCTGTATAGAAACCTGAATTAATAAGACACGAGACGGAAAATGTTTTAAAACAACATTGAGACCACGCTGCCAATTAGGGCATAATATAAATCCGCCAGATCAACGCAAATTGACCCGTCAATTATCAGACTAACCAATAACTGTTGATATACTACGAATCAATAAATCCTACTGTTTATGCATACACTAAACATGCAATTTTCGCGAAACACTTTGAATAAATTGAAATCCCTTAATTATGCTGCCGGTACGGGTTGGTCGCACAAATCATTGTGTCGAATACTATTTTCTATGCTTTCTGTTAAATTTATAATAGTCCTAATGGACTCATTTGTATAGTTGGTACTTCGATACCGATAGGTTATAGTGCAGGGAGATAACAACATATAATTTTAAAGAGACGGTCAGTTCTGATAATAGTGGTAAAAGATATTTGATTAGATAGTAGCGTATCGAACACACCACTGCGTATCATGTAAAACGCGTCATTTATTCTACAAAATGCAGGTTAGGTATACCAGTGGCAATTTAAATGATACAATTTTATATACTGTTTGACATATTCTTGGAGATGTCATAATATCTTATACATCTAATAGATCTGTGATAATTTTAGTTCTGCTAACTAAACCTCACAAGTAGGTTAACATCGACAAATCCTAGGATAGACCGACCCAATTATTATTGCCTGTTTCTGGATGATATACAGCCCGGAAAAAAGCTACCCAACTTTTCTTAATAATGGACCCTTAATAATGGGCCCAAAACATCGTGAAATCACATACTTTTTCCAATCAAAACTATATGACAGGGACATATATATGTTTATATGTTTAGTGATGACTAGAGATCAATTCCAGAGACGACTTACGTAGATATATTATATTGTAAACACTTAATGAAACATTCCGAAACAAAATGAAATGATAAAATATTCTTATGTACTATGCAACACATTTTTTCTTTATACAAATGGGAACAAAAAATTAAAGGTGTTTATCAGGTAATTGGACGGCTTACATCTATAACAAACAATTACTTACTGACCGCGATCTTGACAAAAATGCTCGTTATTGTCAAGTGTCCAATAGCAATACGAATGCACAGACAGATATGGATGGATCCGCCTTGGGTGCAATCATATTTATGCTCATTGCTCCCTAATGAATACACTCTAAATACATATATGTGAATAACACGTAGATACGTAAACAGTGCAAAATTAAAGATAACCGAGGTTAAATTTTTTAAGATGTCTTGTTCAATTCCTTTAAACGATAAAGTGAACTTGTGGATTAGTGCTTTCCCGGAGTTGCAATTTAGCGACACAGACTTATATTGCAGAAGCTGTAAAAAAAGTGTTTCTGTGCAACGTCAAAGCAAACATTAAGAGACACATTTCCTCAGACAGCCATAAAAAATGTATGAGATACGCAGAAAATCCAGTATTTAGACAATTTTGCAAAAGTGCATTATAGCAATATTCAGGTGCCATCGGAACCGACCCTAAGAATAAAATATTTATCACAGAGATGACAGTATTAAACAAAAAAATATTCTGAATTGAATAATTGGCGTGGATGAAACCACCAATGCGACTGGAATGTGGCAAATGTTTTGGTGGGTGCATTAACATTAGTAACATACTTTTGCTCTTGTAATCGCTAGTTGAAAATATCTACATGTGTGTGTTATTGTAACATACACCAATACTTTCAGCCCCTTTTGGATGTTACCAAGGTCATCAAAATAACCACAAGGTAAGATAATAGTTGTTTTACGGTTACACTTCGGAAATAAAATAATAATTTCTTTTGATACAGCATCCGTAACCGGAACTTAAGGTAGCTAAGACTGGGGGGTAAAACGTGAGCATCTATTGATGATACATGCATGAACATATTTATGGTGACATCAACACCGTAATTGACGTCATTTATCGCTACCTCCCGATATCTAGTGATAAATGAAAATAAAATTATGCAAATTAACAATAACTATTTTCATCAAATTCATCCAAGACGAACAGTGCAACTTCCTATTGAGTAGTCGTAAAAAAAGTATAGTAATTCTACTCGCGTATTAATAACTCTTAGTTGTGGAGATGAACTATATTCTCATGAGTAATAGTTATTACACGCTTATTGCATAATATACTGCGTATTTCTTTAGTTATTCGACTGTACTAACAGGCTACTTTGTTTTGAATGCTGATCAGTTAATGGAAATTAAATGTTAATGATTTGTTATGTGTATAACAATGAAATGAAAGGAAATTAATACAAATCGGTCTGTAGATCATTAGATAAACCCAAATTAATTAAAATACAGACGATTGTAAAAAATAATCTGTTGTGGGATATCAAATATCAAGAGGATATTCATTCATGTTTGAAAAAATTCTCCAGGTTTTGAGTGCCCTTGTTAATAGAAACACTAATAAACTCTCAAATATGAGATACAGAGTAGGAACAAACAAATCGAATCTTGTTTTTCAATAAATAAATAAATTTATTATCTCCTGCTCTAAGGATAATGAATTCGATTGCAGATTTGAATATCAAATTACGAAGCAACTTTGGTGTTCAAAGGATTTCACAAAGTTTATCTTCATCTGATAGCTGTACTGTACTGTACTTATAGTCTTGATTACGAGTTTGAAATATTTGAAAAAAATTCAAATGTGTGAAAAAAAATATCCTATAGTATATTTAGAAATAGTAATAAATATAGAGTGTACGTCATAGTTTCAATGTCATTCGAATATAATTTAATATTTACAATATATAACAAAATAAAAATTAATTTGAACTTGAAACTGAAATGAATTTAAACGAAGTTTTTCATATCTTTTCATGGCAATTTTATAGAAAACAGTTTGAGCGAAAATATACACCCTTGGAATGGCTTATTACTTTACCTCAACAAGAACCAAAGAAACGTGTTAATATATATTAATAAATACATATGTATGTATTATCAAAATTATGGACACAACCCATTTTTTGTGTATATTTCAGTATTACATACACTTTTTTAATTTTTTTTGTATTTTATTATTACATATTCCAGCATTTATTAATGTTACTCAATTTGTGAGCATAAATATATTTGTGTATATGCACAATTTGAATTGGTCTCATCGGATCAATAAAATATTCCATTATATCCTTCAATCATGACATTTTTCCTCGGCCAAGGGTAGGGCTTTATACCTAAAATTTAATTTTGTAAAGGGTTTTATTCATCTTAAAAATAATCGTTCTTTTGTAGCGGTGGTAAGTATCACTGAATAATTAATTATTCAACGATACAAATAAGACTTAGACAACAGCTTTAACGTGAAAAAAAAATTAAAACTGTGTTTTACTTTTAAGGCGTATCATAATATTATTTGACGTAATATTTGTAAAAGCTTTTGTACACGTATTATACTTTTTAGGATACTGGGGTATTAAATTCTAATAAGGTTTACGGGAATCAACAACAAAGCGAGCATTTTTTGTTGCGGATCTTATTCCTTTATCTCGTTAAATTTTGCGACATTCGACCTAGAAAAAAGCGTGTTTACACAAAAGGATTCCATTCTATGAAAGTTTTTGCTGCTGCAACTTGCCATTCTTTTAGTTTTTTTTCGGATTTATATTCTTCTCTGCAGTAAAATTTCAACCATAACGTTTACCTCGCGAAAAAAATAGCAAATATACACCGTCAATATTTTATTCGACCGCACTGATCATCAGCTACTGCTACAGAAGTTGGAAAAGTTTGGATTCAACCTAAACCTACTAAACTTTTTTCGATCATACCTAACAGAGAGAAAGCAATTTGTATTTTACAACGGACATAAATCATCGACATACTTCGCACCATCCGGAGTACCACAGGGCTCCAATCTCGGGCCCTTATTATTTCTGTTATTTATAGATGATCTCTGTATTGAACTACAATGCGATTCCCTGATATTTGCAGATGATTTAACAATTTTCAAGCGCATAAGTTTCGTAAATGATGCAGTTAACAATTGGTGTATTCTTAACAAAGTTGGCATCAATGCCACCTAATATAATGTAGTGTCTTATACAAAAAAGATAAATCATATTATCTGCAACTACAGAAAATGATACTGTCCTAAAACGTATAAATACAATCAAAGTTTAGGCATATATTTCTATCCTGAACTCAGCTTTGCCGAACATACGAACAATAAGCCTAAAGAAGCAATCAAAATGCTAGGCTTTATCATAAGAAATTGTAAATCATTTACTAATTTAACATGTCTAAAATTATTATACTACTCTTACGTAAGATCAAAGATCGAGTATGGAAGCATAATCTGGAACCCCTATTACCTTATCCACAAAAATACGTTGGAACAAGTTCAAAGAAAATTTTTAAAATTCTTATCTTTTAGAGCTACAGGTAATTATCTCGAGAGAGCGGTAGATAATAGGGATCTACTTGCTAGCTTTACTTTTGAGAGTCTGGAATTTCGACGAATCTGTTCCATGCTAATTTTTCTCCCTAAATTACTCCATAATAAAATTGATTGTCCCCTAATTCTTTCACAAATTAATCTGCTCATTCCTAGAGCGCATCTCGACAAAATCTCACATTTTACAATATTCGAGCCAACAGCAACGTGATATTAAAATCACTTATATATTGTATGTGTTATAATTTTAACAAAATAAGTCAATACTGTGATATAAACACTTGTACACAAAAAGAGCTATTTAAATATGGTAGACAAGCTTATGAAATATAATCTTAATCTTTAGAACCAAAATCTGCCTTTTTTATCTTTTATTTTATTTATTTACCTTCCACAAAATGCTCAGATATTACCTTGCACGAATTAATTATTGTCTTATATTATTTACCTGTCTCAATTATTATTGTTGTTATTTCCTTCCTTCTCAACTATATCTGAACTACTTTATTGCCTAGTGAGATTAATGTTCACTATACGATTTACCATATTATATATCATGTAGATACTTTTACTTTTACTATACTCAGCTTAAAATTTTATATATTTTTTTTATAGCAGCATTATGAATTTAAGTTTACTACCTTAGTTGATAAGTTTGTAGTTTATTATAAGTATAAAATTTAAGTATAATATTTTACGCATATTTTATACTGACTCTTTGTTCTGTAAGTGGGGTTACCTGTTGGGCAAATAAAGCATATTATTATTAACCGATGAATTTATTTTACAAGTTCCTTGATGCTTTCTGGATATTTTTAAACCACACCAAAACAAACAAGTTCTGGTTTATAAATGGTTATGGTCACTGGACAATTTCCGTGTGTCCCGAACCGGCCTATCTGAGCTCCCACTAGTTGTGCGTGCACAGCGAGATCTAAACCGTCAGTTTACCTATAAATGTCGCAATGTCTAGACGGCGCGAGGATAAACATAAATAGACAATATTACGAGGGGCGCGAAAAATTAGCATGTGTTGATTTGTTTTGAGGAAGTCATGGATTTAAAGGACATAAAATCATTAATGTTATTATGCGTATTTTAAGTGCTATTCAGAGTACAGCTGCATTGTTAATATGTAGTAAACGGGTGTTGCAAGCCAATACGCGAGCAGTTGAGGAAATGTGAATGTTTTGTGTATTATTGGCGTTAAAAGTGAAAATGTTATGTAACAAGAGGTGTAATGGACAAACAATTCAAATTTTGGAATTGCACTTCGGGAATCAATCCAAAAAATATTTTTACACGAATGAGTGCTCTGAATGTCAACAATACAACGTAGAATACGTCTTTGCACGATAAAAACATTTGATGATAATGTGGAATTTCTCCAGAAACAGACACCATACCTTAAGCGTGTATCAACTTGAGCATAACATAAGTTAATAAGTTGCATTCTGCTTAAAATTGCTCTAATATTTCGAAATAAATATACTATTGATGCAATTTCTTATATCAAAACTTCAGTGATACTTCCAATTTATAGTTTCATCCAAATATACTCCTAAACACTTAATACTCTCCTCATTATGAAGAGTGGTATTGTTTATGCTACAATGAAACCGAATCAGGTATGTTGTTTCGGCACTGAAATATAATGAATTATAAGAAAACCAGATATATAAAGAATATAAAATATCGTTATAAATATTCTCCAAAATGTTATTATCTGATGGATTAGAGATTATTAGAGAGACGTCGTCTGCATACATTGTCAAAGCCGTTTGATGGCAGGGAATCTATATCATTAACATACAGAAGAAAGAGTACAGGACCCAATATAGATCCCTGTGGAATACCTATAGCTAAAACTAAACATTCTGAATCAACACTTGCACGCGGTTTTTTGTGAAATGTGTGTTAAATTTACATATTGCTGCCGATCATTTAGGCATGTAGTGAGTCACCTAATTTAATGGAAGCCCTCTTATTCCATAATCAGATAATTTGGATATTAAAAGATCATGATTAACACAGTCAAATGCCCTGCTGAGATCACAAAAAATACCAACAGGACACTCTCTCGCGTCAACATATTCCAATATTTTGTTTAAAAAAAGAATATTGTCAAGAGTCTGAAAATATTTATTATTTAATTATATATTTAAATATTCCAAGTCAGAAAATATTCCAAAATAATTCATAAAAGTTTTTGGGTGTGTATAATTAAATAATTTCTAAACAATTTATATTATTATTTATTTATATAATAATAAAAAAAAAAGTTGATGCATTGGCTTAAAATCTTGAACAATAAAAACTATAACATACCTAGAGACCTACATTTGGCGGTTGGCTAATTAAGGTCAGGTAATTAAGTAGGATTGCAAAGTCTGCACTATTTTGGTGGGTACGGTGGAAGATAGGTGGATGGGTTAGTAGATGTTTGAGGTTGGAAGACAGTGGGTGTATGTGTAGAAAGTACTCAGAAAGAAGGGACAAATCTCCTCAGCCATGGGTTTATTATTAGAAATAATGTAAGTACCAATTTTTGTAATTAGAATAAGTTTAGTTAGGGACTCTCTCTTTACATTGTTAAACTTTTATTTAAATAAATGTTATATTTTCGTAATTCCTGCTCTTTCACTATCATCTGCTACACCCTTAGTGCGTATATGGCTTTAGGACAAGTCGTATACGTAACATATGGTGGAGGCGCCGGATCCCTATCCAATGCCTTGATCACAGTGCAGGAGGTTTCATGAAATGTTAAGACACTCGATATTTTAATTGTTCTGTACAAATAATTGTTATTGTCTCTTACTCCATGTGCCGGCTCTGCACTCACGGAAATTGTCCGGTGTATAGTTATAAATAAGTAATATTGCAATAATTGCAAAAATTATGAAATAATGATACTTCGTGTTCTATATTAATTTTAAAACGGGTTCTCAGTTACAATTTACAATCCTTTTTCTTTTAAATTAAAAAAAAAGACTGTTTAATGTTGGGTCACTTAGTTTATAACTAAGTTTTGAAAAATAAAAATGTATTTGACAGATTATAGTCCTGACATGTCTCTCATGCCCTAACGTCTTAAGCGTCAACGAGTAGTAAGTTGGAAGAAATTACATTTTTTTTTAAGAAGGATTCTTATACTCAGCAAATAATATTTTTCGCTTCTGTAGATCCTTTTTCATCTAGTCCAGCCGCCCTTTCAAATGAGGTTACACAAATCCCACTAATCACAACCGAAAATAAACTAGGTAAAATCCACTTTCGCTGTAGTTCCTATAACTTTGGTATAAATCACTCGAAGCCCGCAATGATAATTATCTATGATTCGTTAGCCGGAGTAAGGCTGTGCCGTTTCGGAACGCTGGTCAAGTTGGCCGTTATTATAGAAGTTTTTGCGGTCGATGATGATGTAGTTTTAGTTTTATTAATGCCGAGCTGGCATTTTCATGCCGCAAAAAATAAATTTACTGCAAAATAAATTGACATATTGATGTTCCTCGGGCACACATTTATTATTTAGATAGGATGTAGCGGCGTAATTAAAAATTTTAGTGCAATTAATGCTGATACGATGTTGGAGGACGCATTCATTAAAAATATCAGGGTTACATATAGGCTGCTAAAGATACTTGGATATATGATTTTTTAAAGGGTTCGTTTTTTTCATATTGATATAAACCTAAACAAATAGCTGTTACGGATTCCTGTATTTTTTCCTTATATGAAAATTCATAGATGGGGCATATAATTCCTCTAATACAAACATTACCATAATAGAACAAATGCACAGAAACCGCGCTTTGTGACTTCCAACATAAAATTATAAACGCTGTAGAACATAAACAATATGTCCTTGGACTCTTTGTCGATTTCTCCCGTGCGTTTGATCTAATGGTTCATCAACTATTGGCGGCGAAGTTATATAGGTACGGGATAAGAGGTGCACCTATAGAACTTTTAACAACATATCTCCGTAATAGGACTCAATTAGTTAAACTCAATAATGAAGTTAGTTGTAATAGCATTGCTATTAAACAAGGGGTTCCACAGGGTTCTATTCTGGGGCCACTGTGTTTTAACATTTGTCAACGACCTCATCTCTTTCCTAAATTGCACATCTAATGTCCACACCGTATGCTACGCGGATGGTACCAATATTAATTTAAATATAATACAGACCACGGCAGAACTTGTACATAATAAGATAATCAACTGGGCAAAAAAAAACTAAATATAAATGAAAATAAAACTACATCGATTTTATTCATTTATAACTTAAAAAAAATCAGAAAATCTATCTTTTTTTCAATAACATTGTTGAAATTAAATCTTGTAACTCTGTAAAAATGTTAGGTATCACCTTTGATAGTCATTTACAGTGAGGAAGTCACATTGACAAATTGTGCATAGCAATTGCTATGTTTTAGATTTAAGATATTATTGCAACCTGAAGTACATCGGACTACGTTATACCCAAAAAGTTTTTATTACGTTGATTACAGATTATATAACAAATTAAGTGATGATATTAAAGTCGTCACCCACTACAAATTATTTTTAATACAAAGCTTTAAAAAAATTCTCAAGGACAAAAATTGTTACCCTGCTGATGTGTTCTTCACATAATATAATTTTACTTTTATTTTTACATATTTCGTATTTTATGTTTTATACTCTGTTTTTCCCGTTAATGTATCTTATTTTGAAATTTGACATTTTCTGCATTTAGTGTATCTACATTTAATGTTTTGGATTGAAATGAAAAAATAAAGATATTATCTTTCCGATTATCCGATGTCGGACAGTCCTCCCGTGGCCTCCGACGCCTCACGAGAGTCGCGCCGGCGCATTAACTACAGCCACTCCCGCACATCCCGCAAGGTTAGTGACTACAGATACCAGAATCATGTGCCCTAAGCAGACGGACAGAACCCAGAATGACCGACCGCCTATTGTATTTGGCCTGCCAGCCACTCGGCTGATTTTTGGCACGCCGGTATGACCTTCAGTTCCGAGAGCAGCGTAGGCTTTATCCCTCCGAGTACACCAATTATTAGGACAACCATTTTATTATGATTATTATTATTTATTTTATCGGAATAACCGATGCTGGACAGTCCTCCCGTGGCCTCCGAGTGGGAGTCGCGTCGGTGCATTAACTACAGACACCCCACACCCAGTAGGGTTAGTGACTGTAAATACCAGAATCGTGTGCCCTAAGCACCACCTTACCTACATCTAATTTGTATATCGTTTCTGATGAAAACTAGGAGTTCCACAGAGATCCATTCTTAGGTCCTTGCTATTTAATATGTTCATGAATGATGCTAATGCTTTAAGTTTGTTTTTCATAACGACGCAAAGATATTCAAATTGATCAGAGACGGTGACTATTGTCTATATAAAATAAAATTGCGAATAGCTAACTGTTGTATCAATAAATTACCTTTGATAGGGTGTAGCCATTTACAAATTTTCATCAATGTGATTTATATCGCATAATTAAGGATACGTGTCGCAACGCGTACATCATTCTGTAGTATTACTATTTAAAACTGTTGGCAATACTACCAAGACATTGCAAACATTTAACGTAAATCTTACAATATTTGTCGGGAGATCAAGAACATGTTGACAATCCCTACGGACTCCGTACAGTAATAAACATCTACTCTAAATAGAAATGAATTTGTATTTGAAATTATAACATTTGCCATATTTTTCTGCATTCCATAACCTACTTTTATGTAAAACTATCGATATATACAATTTTAGAATAATAACACAAATGTGATGCAAACGTTGGCAATGCTTATTTTTATATTACAGGAGAAAATTACAGTAATGTTAATCCACGCCATTATCAATTAGCTTTAATTAAAATACGCCGCACTCCCATACATATTATTCAAAATGGCGTTAAATAGACTGTAGATTAATCTTAATGTCTTTTTAATCAGAACCATAAATCAACGTACAACAATTGATGTTGCTAACTATTGCATGTCATGAATGGTACCATTACCGATACAACTAACGCATAGTAACATTCTGTGTATCGCTAATGAGTTATCCGATAACTAGGGACACACTGACACTGTACACGCATTTAACCTATAGCACTTAATTGTCGTTATTAGTTATTGTTGCCTCTTGATTTTGATTAATGCGGACACTTACGGAAAGTATCCAAATGTCATTAATGACAAAAAAGCCTTTTCAGATTCGTAGAAAATCGATCATCTTAACGTAATATTTAAGAACACAAGACAATAGCGACCAATACTTATTGTAATAATGAGAATTTGTGAACCGTTACAGGGTGTAAAACATTTATGAGGCAAACAGCGTGGGCATTTCAGAACACCATAAAACTTGGTAGAACATATATATGCACATTTATAGAAGAATTTAAAGATGGGGTTCCGAATTATAAACAAATCACGATCATTTGCAATTCTAGTAATGAAAAATACTTTAAACAATTATATTTATATTCCACGGGGTTCTGTTCTTGGACCATTATTGTTTGTGATATTTATAAGTTTCTCATCCTTGATGCAGAAATTACAAGATATGTTAGTCTTATTTATTTACCTTCTGATTTCGTCGAGAGAAGGCTATCCGCTATTCAGGTCTTAGTAGGTAATAAATAGAAATTGTCGATAACTTATTTCGACACATTACATTGCATTGATATTATTTCTACTTATCTCGTATTGAAAACCAGTTATTACAACAAACGAAAGAATAAATAACCAATTTTTCTCTGCCAATCTGCTGGATGATTCACTGACATAATATTTACCACATTCAAACGCAGTATTGCTGTAAAATTACACTTGTATTTCTTGTATATTCATTATACTTTCAAACTCTCGTGATATTTATTATTATTTGTGAGCACAATTTTACATATTTTTTCCAGTAAAGGGCGCACAATATCTATAGGTATCAGATGCGTGTTACAAATATTTTAATTTCCTTATTCCACGAATGAAAGAAACGGTTCAGCTGCCAAATATACAAATTGTTTTCATCCTCGGTCCCCTCAGACGGAAACAAATGAGGCCTGAATCCAGCACAGTTCTTTAACCGAACAATTTCCTTTCTTACCTCTTTGGAAATGGAAAACGGACGAATTACTGTTTTAAATTGCGCACGCGGGCTGCGTCCATCTTCAAAAATAATTGTTTTGAATTAAGGAAGAACAAATCGAATCAAGTAGTAGGAGTTGGCGCCATGAATAATTAAATCTATTTTTTTAGCTGACTTGTTTCTCCAACTGTGACGGTAACTGAGAAGCTGTTAGGGTTCAGAAGGTATTTTTATGGTTATTAGATGAGATAAATTCAAAGGAAAGAAATTGCCGTTTTAAAAGCCAAGCGTTGCGGAAGATGGCTTAATATTTTTACGCAAATTCGGCTTACTATTTATCCAGACACAATAATTTTGCAAACGTGAAAATAATATAAACGAGTTTCGAATAATGTTTATTAACAAATATACTAAAACTCCAAATGATCTGATTTGGGCAACAGCCACGATATAGGAAAATAATGGCCATTTTGCTTATTCTTTATATTGAACGACGAAAAATTTAAATACGTAGTTGAAACGCGTGTAATTTTCTACAAAGACCTGCTCTTTCTTTTATTTGTTAAAGGAGCTGGAAAATAATATTCTCAAAAAAATAAGAACAATAAAATTCACTTGAAATAAATCAGTGCGATATCAGAGTGAACACTAGACTTCTTTTAGTCGATAATGCATATTGAGGAAGTTTCTACCTTTAATCAAGATAGAGTTCGTTTCAAACTAATTCTAAACTTTAATCTTGTTGAAACTTAATAAAACATTCTGTTAATAAACTATTACAATGTATTCACGTAGATACTGGGAAAGTACAGGATGTTAATTTACGATGAATTTTGGAAAGAAACTCTAGCCTTTGAAATCCTATCAATACAGGTCACAACCTTTAATAATTAGACGACAAGATTTAAAACGTGCTATATTAACAAATTTACACTTTCAAGACATTTTTAAGTGTTTAATTTATTAATTTTTTAAATGTTTTAATATCAGTGACGGATGGTGCGTATCTATGCGTAAACTAGTGCATCACTAAAAAAAAGTTTCCAAATTTAATGCATAAAACCTGTTTATTGCACGCTTTCTACAATGTAGCAGAAAAAGTTCGAAGTAGCTATTCCGACGCCGAAAGGTTAATTGCAAATACAAAAAAAATGTAAAGAATTTCACAAAGTATGTCCACAAATTCTCGAACCACCACAGTCTGTAATAACGTGGGGAACATGGTTGCAAGCAATTTCGATAAAGTTAAATATGTGAAATTGAAATTCAATCCTCGAGAATCCAGTTATATTATATACAGTGCGTCCATAAAGTAACGCATAAATTCACTGTTAGGTAAATAAACAATATTATTGAAAATTCCAGAAAAACACGTCGATTTTTGATTTTAATTTACTTTTTTTTTCAAATAATAATTTAATATATAGGGTGACCTACCTTAGAGTGATGACGTCATCACCGGTTTTTTTAAATGGAACACCCCACTTTTTTCCCAATTTCCGGATGTCTTTTACTGAGCTGATTTCAAAATACGCCTAAATATTGTTACGTGTTTGCTATCCCCACAAACACCTACACTCGTAGATTGAAAGTCCAGGTAACACTTAACCACTACTTTATTTACTAATTAACAATTAACAACAATAGATTAATCACTTTCCTAATTATAATCACAATTGAACACTTATAAGTCTCTTTCGTATTTCTTCTTTACTCGTTCACGTTCGACTTCAGACTAAGACTCGGCACACCGTGTGTCTTATTTATACATCCATTCACACGATCTAGAGGAGTCCAGAATATTCTCGGCCGTTAGCGTACAATTCCAGTCTCATCTAACCAGTCTACACAGTCCAGTGGCGTAACACTGCCCCCTCCTTAAGCCTGAACGTCCCGATCAGGTAATTCATTATTCCCTGCATACTTGGCTAGTCTCTCTATATGCACCACCTTCATCCTAGATTTTGGATTTTGCTGAATTCTATATACAACGTCGTTTAATCTGGTGACGACAGTATAAGGTCCTTCCCAAGAGTGGTGAAGTTTCGGGGACCTGCCTTTCTTTCGTTGTGGGTTATATAGCCAAACCAACTCTCCCACCTGGTACCCTCCTGAATTAGCCTTAAGATCATAACGAGCCTTCATACGGTCACTTGCTATGGTAATTCGCTCAAAAGGAGCCCTGGCGTTATATTGCTTATTTCTTATTTGTGGCCCCATTCTTGCCACGCAAACTTCACATTGGCGGCACCAAGCCTCCACATCTTGACGACTGTTTACCCAGTAGAAACGTTCTTACCTTTGTCAGGGTTTTGTTGACGCCAAAATGTCCGCCAGGCGTTTCATTATGCACTTGCTGAAGTACATCTGCTACGTGACACCTGGGGATTAACAATTTCAAGGTAACTTTCCTCCCATCCGGACTTTCCCACGCTCTCTTCAGTAGTCCATCCTCTACTATAAGGGAATCCCATTGTGCCCATAAAGCCTTCAGCCCCACTGATTTATTTGAAATATCCTTCCAATCGGGTCGGGTCCCTCTTTCTTTCCATTTCAGAATAGGACCAGTCTCGTTATCGTTTAACTGCGCTTCCCTTAACGACCCATTTGTCCAATAATCCGGAACATCAATCTTAACGGTCTTTATTATTTGTACATTTTGTTGTTCTTCCTTACGGTGGCAAGGCTTGCAGTCTTTCTGGCACGGTCTTTTGGAAAGGCCATCTGCTATATTCCGCGAAGTACCAGCTCGCCAGTTTTCCTGCGGCTTCTCCATTACTGCGACACTCTCAGAGATGCGCTGACGACAGTTACTCTGAATATGGCCCACTCTGCCACCCTTATAACAGCGCATACGTCCTCCACTCTGTCTCCCACTACTTTGCTGTTGGGTTTGTCTCGGATCTTGAATGTTGAGCTCATGACAGTTCCTCTTTTTCTTCTTGTCGTCTTCGCTCTTGTTCTTCTTTTTCTTCCTGTCTTTTTCTTTCTCGATCGTTCATTCGTTCCAACAACGCTGCTAACAAGTCCTGTGTTTGTTTCTCTGCCATACTTCTTGTTATTGGCATTAACTCACGACACGTAAACCAACTTCAGAATAAAGTTTATTACACTATAAAGTCCGTAAAATTTTGCTATCACGTCTGTTTTAATAATGGAATATTCCAGAAAAATCTCGAAACAGCACTAGAAAGTCTAATTTAGAGTCTATACTTCTTTTGTGTTGATAAAATTCACTTCTCTCCACTAATTGTGCAATGGAATGTTCGAGAATTTTCACGAAATATCACTAATAAGTCTTGTTTTGAGTCTATAACACGTTCCCGTTAACACAGTTTACGTATCTTCTGTGATTTCCAAATCGAATGTTCTAGAATTGTCACTAAAAATCACTTATAGTCTTGTTTTCAAGTTTACAACACGTTCCCGTCGACACAATTCACGTATTTCCTGTTGTTTTCAAATATAATGTTCTAGAATTTTCCCGAATTTGCACTAGTAATCCTTTTTCTCAGTCTACAACACGTTATTACTGGCGGCACTCGCGTATTTGCAGCTATTTCTAAATCGAATGTTCTAGAGACTTCTCGAAAATCCACTTTAAAGTCAGTATTCAGTCCAGAAATAGTCCTCAAACACTGTCCAGTAGTTTAATTCCTCGTGCTACCACTAATTTCTGAGAAGAATACTGTAGAACCTTTTCGAATATTCCAGAAATTTCTCTTCCAATCCCACTTCCGACACCAAATTGTTACGTGTTTGCTATCCCCACAAACACCTACACTCGTTGATTGAAAGTCCAGGTAACACTTAATCACTACTTTATTTACGAATTAACAATTAACAAAAATAGATTAACCACTTTCCTAATTATAATCACAACTGAACACTTATAAGTCTCTTTCGTATTTCTTCTTTACTCGTTCACGTTCGACTTCAGACTAAGACTCGGCACACCGTGTGTCTTATTTATACATCCTCACACGATCTAGAGGAGTCCAGAATATTCCCGGCCGTTATCGTACAATTCCAGTATCATCTAACCAGTCTACACAGTCCAGTGGCGTAACAATATTTATATTCCAGCGTAGATTTTTTTAAGATATTCAAATGTTTCGAAAATTATACGAGTTAAATAAATATAAAAAGAGAAAAAATATTCTAAATAAAATTTTCTACGTAGAGATTTTTTCGAATCTCTGATGAAAATGATGTGAAAAGATTTACCGACGATGAGTAAAACAAAATAGTGTGACGGCCAGACCTATTTTTTTTCATAGTTTTTGACTGTCAAGGAAAATGACAATAATTTTACATTGATTATACTATGTACTCGTAGTTGGTCATAAACACTATTGTAATGAATTAATTTTAAATTATCATTTTATACATTAATTAGGTATTTTAATTATTTATGGTATTTTACGAATACATGGTACATTTTTGCTATATTCTGCAAGTCAAATGTTTTTGAGTAATAAATTTAGTATTTAGCCAAAGTATAATACAAACTGTAATTAAAATAATTTAAAGCTCATTAAATATATATGCGTATCTATTTATATACAGTGTTAATGTAATAAAATGAAATATAATACCGTCAATAATAATTACAAACCTGTCATATAATTCTGCCAGCCACGGAATTACTGAAAATTATTTATGTAGCTAAATTAATACATTTTGAAAAATAACAGATAGTTACAATTATTTATTGCTACTATTTTATTGTTGCACATTTTATACAAAGAATTAAGCATTATATAAATCATTTTTATTTCAATATATAATATATTTTGTCAAACACATTTAAAACCAATCTTCAATTTGTCATACAAAGAAAATGAAAGAGTATTTTATTATTAGTTACATAGTTTTTATAGTATTCCCGACATTTTTCTTTGCGGAAAAAACTGAATTATAAATAAAGCTGCAAATCGTTTCTGTGTATCATGGTCGTAGAGTACAGATGTACTTACTGTCGTCGGCATTCACCTTGACCGCGAAACTCTTTCTCCAGTCCTATTATTAGCTTTCGAGTTGTGTACATTAAGTCGCTTGGGCGTATTGCATATTGTTTTTGTGTTTTTATTTTATTTGTTGTATTGTATTGCTGATATTAATTTAATAATAAAGCATGGCAGACGTACGCAGGGGTAGAAAACGGCCATTTGCTGACAAAGTGAATAAATTCATAGGTGAATTCCCGGATGTATTCTATAATAGTGCTAAAATAATTTTTAAAGTGTACGAGAAAGGCCTGATGTGCCGGGATAAGTGTGATTGTGGACTTCACGTAAATAGTGTACACCATAAAAATAAAAAAAACGTGCCTTCGACAACACAGTTTATGTTTGATTTACTATTAATGCTGATTATGTGTGATGTTCCGCTGCACATACTCAATAAACAACAATTTCGAGAGTTCTGGAACAAATTCAATGCCCATGCGAAGTTATCAAGTCGCACAACGTTATGTAACTATCTACCAACTGTACACGTAGACATGGTAAATGAGATGAAATGTGAATTAAAAAATATACGGCTGTGGTTAACTGTTGATGAGACAACAGATTGTAAAAAAAAATCTATTTTAAATGTTATAGTACGAGTACTGGACCCTCTTAAACCGACAGTTCCACTGTTACTAGCCAGCAAAAGACTAAGTCAGTGTACTAGCGAAACAATTACCAGGGTGGTGCTGGAGACGTTAGAAAAATTTGAACTGTCAAAAAGTCAAGTGTTGATGTTTGTGACTGATGACGCAGTGACAATGCGTTCGGTAGGCTGTTCTTTGCAAGAACAAGGTTGTACGTTTATACATGTTACGTGTAAAGTGCATGCTTTACATCTTGTCGCAGAAACTATTCGAAAAGGTTTTCCAGAGGTGGATGCATTAATAGCAAGTACAAAAAAAGTATTTCTTAAATCTCCTAAAGGTCTCCGTGCATTTCATAGCAAGTGTCCCGGTATTCCTGAACCACCACAGCCGATTCTTACACGTTGGAGAACATGGTTGCAGGCAGCGTTTTATTATGTTGAATATTTCCAACAAATAAAAGCTGTGATACTACAATTCAATCCAGATGAGGCTGCAGCTATTAAGGAAAGCCAGACAAAATTCGAAGATATCTCCGTTGAAACAGCTTTAAAAAATATTGCGAAGAACTATAAACCATTACATGAAAGCATAAAAAAATTAGAAAACAGTTCGTTGTCGTTAGTGGAGTCACTGCAAATAGTGAACGAAGTCAATCTACTGCTACACGCTATAGGTGACGCAACAAATGAGCGCGTTAAAGAAAAGTTCGCAAGTGTGTTAATAAAGACACTGGTTTTACCAAATTAAGACAAACATGTGATGGTGCAGTCCCAGATCCGTTAAGTGCGTTCAAAGACTATTTTACGTATGCGTGTATAACAGTAGATGTTGAACGGTCGTTTTCAAAATATAAGAATATATTTTCACCAAAGCGAACATCACTCATGGAGACAACCATAGAAACATACCTGATGCTGCAAAATGGCTACACATCTTCTCCAGTTTGTGATAAGCAAGCTAGTTCATCAAGCTAGTTAAGAGGGTAAGTTGTACATACATTGTTATACATTGTAACAGTTTATTGTTTCTCGTATTAGTTAATTTAGCGTACGCCACTGTACCACGGAACATTTTTGACAGCTCTAGTTATAAATTGTAGTGTATTTAAACGTACTGTATAATTTTATGTTGAACTTAAGTATACACTTACATGTAAATATTCCCCGTATCCTCACAAATGTCAATTTGTCTAAAGATGTAAAATACAAAAATGTTGTGAATTTGGACCTTCATATTCAGTAATTTCAAGATTATAATACAGTGGGGTAGATGTAAATGGGGAAAACCCCTTTGATACGCAAGCCTGTACCGTTTGCATTATTCTGGTATAGTAATTTCCATATAATTGGCACTAAATTAAGAATTACATAGCAGCAGAAGTAAAATACAGTGGTTAATTTAGAATTTAAAGCGAAATTTTAACGATTAATGACTGTAAACTCGGGTATAAAATCCTCCCTAAACAGAAAAAGCCAATATTGACTGTCAATTTTTTTTATTAACGCTTTAATCGCCTATTGTGTGCATTTATGTCGGTCTATATTTTTCCAGAAAATTTGGTTACATTTTTATTGCCTCTGATTTTATCACCGAGTCTTATGGGTTATTTTTTAAATTGTAAATAATGGCGCAGAGGAGTTTTATGTTGACTACATTTAAAAATTCTGCAATATAAGGTAACAATCATAAAATTAACAATATTTACGAGTTACAGATAAACATATTTTACACTATTATATTGGTGGAGGTTTTTGTTTTTAGTTTGGCTGAACAGGACAGTCTTAATTAAAAATAATATGACTGTGATCACGTATAAAGTAGAGCTTTATGTGCTTTCGGGATATGTAATCAGAATTAACAAAATTATAATATGTACAAGTGTTTATTATTACTTATCCCGAAAGTACGTTTGAGGAATTTATTTTCAAAACGAAATTTCTGACAAAACGTTTATTGAAATACAGATAGCATTTAACTCGTTTTAATGAAATCTTTTTAAAAACCGTATTTTTAGCAAAATACAGTTTCTGTAATTTAAAATACATGATAAATATAGGGGATATATTTTTTTAGTTATAGAAAATTATACAATTACTCCTTTTGCAGAAATTGCGTTTTGAAAATAAGCTTCTCGTTTCAAGAGCCTTTAAAAAATTCTGTATAGTAGCCAGTAAAGTAAAGAATAACCAACTTTTATCCTTCTGATGTCTACCACGACTCCAACTGATAGGTTGTAGTAATTTTGAAATCTGAGAAAGACCCAATTCAAAGCAGACAGGCTTGAGTATGTTCCGCCAATGATCTCCAAGTTTTTGGCTGCGGCGTGGTCGATACGTTGAGCGGTACCAGTTTAGAGCATTCGACCATCCTTCCAGCATGAGCTTAATTTACTCTTACGTGGTTGCATAAGCAAAAAGCAGAACACCTGTTTCTGATATCTTTTCCCATATCATTTATATAAACTTAAAACAATGTGAGATCCACTCAACTTTCACATCCTGTATGAAAATCTCTTTTGAACAAATGGTTCATACATATATAATTTATGACGATAATGTACTCTTTGGCCTATGTTAATGTGTTCCGAAAAGCGGATGCAAAGGGCTATACATATATAGGTATAATTAAATCACACAATAGAAAACGTTCCTTATATCTTTTGGAAAAGTTGACCATAGCTTATTCAGGTAATACATTTTTAATCGAATAAAAACAGATGGCCTTAAATAAATCCTTTTCGTGGCGCCATTATTGTAGACAAATGATACGGACATGATGATATGAGGACAAGGCCCGAAAAGGTCAATTTAAATATTCATTAGAACCTAGATCCTCTTAGCACATGCAAGGGTCCCATATAAATATTTTACGTAAACTTTAAGGTAACCACAGTTTTATAGGTTGGAAAGAGTTATAGAAATCAGAAAATAAAAAAAGTAATTTAAACTTAATCTTTTTTGTAAACAATTGCTTTGATTGGGGAATAAATTGTAATTAAGATTGTTAACAAACAATCTAGCAGGACAATCATTATGTCATATAAAGCACTATTATAAAACTACAAATTTCTTAATACTAAAAAAGCAGGGTTGATAAAAATCATGATTTAAAAAAAAATCAAAAATCACGTTTTAAAAAAAAAATCAAAAAATTATGATTTTGATTTATTTCTTTACATAAACATCCTAATAATTGACATTAACAATGTATTTAGTACTTATATTAACAAAGATAATTTTTGTTTAAACTTACAAATGGAATAAATTGTATACCTTGTATAAGATATCTATAAATTGTGAAATAAGCTAGAGCATACATGAAAATTCCTGTCAGAACCTGAAAATTCGCCTGTCTTTATAATGCGCGGGGATGATAGGAATTGCCATTATTTGCTAATCTGCCGCGTAACGCGTAACAAGTGAGAAAGCGAGTCTAAGTGATTATATTTATAGTATTTAAATATTAAATAATTTTTTAACATGTCCTCTAATAGAAATGGAAGGAAAAAAGATCCTATTTGGCAATATTTTATTGAAAAATCAAGTAAGCTTGATGGAAAAAGTGGTAGTAGAGCTACATGTAAAAAGTGTAATGTAGAAATGCAAGGGCTTGTGGACCGACTGAAAGTCCATTGGAAAAAATGTGCTTCGCATGTAGAAACAAATAATGAACAGGAACAGTGTCCAATGTAAGTATAGTGTTATTTTATTTATAATTATAACTTCTTAGTAAGACAAAATATTAAGAGAACCTTTTTTTTAATTTACTTATTTAACGTCGGTCTATTTCTACGACCTGGAATGGGTTGGAACCTTTGATGTGATAACACTGACGTAGTTTTCCACGAAACACTGCACTCGACGCGCCTTTCGCCAACCAAGTTGGCATCATCTGGAGATGATTAAAACTGTTTTTAACCATCTCCAGATGATGCCAACTTAGTTGGCGAAACACGCGTCGAGTGCAGTGTATAGTGTTTTGGTATTTCATGGAAAAGTACGTCACTGTTAGATTCAAATTTAGCGTTAAAATGATCTAGTGCATTTTCTAGATTTCTAGTAACTTTCCCTGTGCAAATGTGACTTTCATTCACTCCTAGTTTTAAGAACAGAGTATAGTATCTATGCCTGTCTGTGTGTAGCAGGATTTAAACAACATAACAATCTTGTTTTTTTATTGCAGATACAGTTGAACACGTTACAACAAGATGCAGAGGACGATAGTGCCCCACAGCCGCTCTTATCTTCTACGCCATTAAGTAAAAAAAAGAAAAGTAGTGCCTGACTCCAGTTCTGGATCTTAATCATCTTTTGTTGTACGTACGACCATGTCTAATAAAGAAGAAATAGATAAACAAATTGCTAGAGCTCTTGATGCGAAACAGCAGTTTTATGTGTATTGAACAACCTGAAGTAAAAAAGACAATAACGCTTTTACGACCTGGATATGTACCACCATCTCGACATAATGTGTCCAACAGACTGGTCGATGAAGTGTATAACGAGAAAAAGGTAAATGTTTTAAAGATTTATCAGGAAGTTCAGTTTGTCTGTCATTGGATGGATGGTCCAACATACACAATGAACCAATAATATGTGTAACTGTAACTACGGAAAATGGGTCTTCCTTTTTAGTAGACACGATAGACACATCTGGAAATCCACATACATCTGTATATTTAACAAAACTTGCAACAAACTTAATTAAAACTCTAAACACTGACTATACCTGTACAGTAAGAAGTTTTGTGACGGATAATGCTGCCAGTATGAATGCTATGAGAAACCAAATTAAAGAGTCAACAGAACTAAATGTTATTACTTACGGTTGTGCTCCACACATTTTAAACTTGTTATGCAAGGATTTGGAAATTAGTGAAATTATGGAACACGTTACGTTCGTTGTGAAATACTTCCGAAATAATTATTTTGCCTCTGTAAAAAAGTATTTTCTGTAATAATTGATAAAAACATTATAGAGAGATATTATTCACAAATTAGATTTGGAAACGGTATATAACAATGTTTTTCTTTCGCAAAAACGTTTCCTAAATTCAACAGTGATAGAAAAAACAAATCTAAAAACATGCAAGAAACCTCTTCCAAGCAATTGAACAGATCAGGAATGCTTTTTTTAATATGTATGAGACACCATTTATATCGGTTTAGGGAGAAAACTCAGAGAACAGAAATACTTGCCTGGATCTTATAGAGGTATTTGATATTACCCGCTCTTTTCAAAGATATAAAATGTATTTTATTAAATAAATACAGAGGTAAATAAAATAAACGTGATTTTATCGTCAGCTGAAATTATTTTGGAATTTAGTAATAATTGTTTTATTCCGTTATTTAGTAAGATTTGGTTGAAGAAAATACGGAATTAGTTTTGTTGAACAGTCTCGTAATTAAAATATAAAAAATAATTATGTTAGATATTTTTTACAGAAAATTTAAAATACTGTAATGCTGGAATATAATGTAAGACAATTTAAGGATCAAATAACCAGTCAACTAGAAGATGAATAATGTTTGACGTAATTGATTCGTATAACTTCCTGAACAACATACTAAAAGTCGTCATCGTGCCGCCATTTTGAAAAAGTGGCAGCCGTTTCACGCCAAGAGATATTTTAGACTTTTTGTATGTCTTTCAAATTCTGTAACTGTGCCAATATATTTTTCTAATTAATAACTAGATTCCTAAAACGCATTATTAAAATAACCAACAAATTGTAAATTAAGACGCGAACATGTTTATATTTCCGCAATGGGTAAAAAGATGGCGCCACACCTCGAACAGAGTTGTCTATGTAAGTATCTACGTGTTATTCCAGAATGCTAGAATGTTTATGGGAGTCTTTAGAATAACACTGGCCGACAAAATGTTTGTGACATACCTATCTGGAAATAATTATCCCAGAAGCAGAAAATATTCTTTTGCAGAATTTTCCGGAAGCCGAACTTGATGATATGATTTGGATGCAGGATGGGGCAACTCCGCATAGTGTCCTACCCGTTCGAGATCATTTGAATAATGTATTCCCAATATGGATAGGGAATAATGGACCTGTTAAATGGCCACCTAACAGTGTGGATTTGACCCTTATGGATTCATTTTTTTGGAGATTTATAAAAGACATTGTCAATATTAATAATAATAATAATAGTATTCAAGTCATTAAAGACAGGTTTCGGCTGGAAATAAACAATCTGACTGTAAATAATGAAGCCATTTCCGGTGCAATTATAAATATAAGAAGACGTTATCAATTATGCATTGACAATAATGGTGGACACATCGAACATCTTTTATCAGTTATCATTTATTTATTGTTGTATTCATACGCAATACTTGTAATAAAAGGTTTTCTCAATTATTGCTAGATCTGCCAGCCAATAGGGAACTTGCTTATAATTTTAAAAATAAAAATAATACTAAAAAACATAGCGTAACGTTGTAATAAAACGTGTACTTCACAAAAAAAATAAGATTTCTAATTCCACGCGATCAGTATGAAGGATCTAAACAGCGATAAAATTGAAGTGGCTCGAAACGAGCTACTATTGACTGTGACGTCACACCATACAATATTCGGTAGTCGTCGCGCCGGGAAACAACACAATCAGATGTTTACCAATTCCAATTCCAATTTAAAATCTTTATTCACAATTAAGTAGATTATTTACAACTTGTATGGGGTACAGAGTAAGATTTATATTAATATATACATATATTATATACAGAAAAAAGAAAACTAAAAATCAATTCATTCATAAAATGCTTAAAAATAATAATACAAACAAATTAACAAAGTATGATATTCTATATAAACATATGTACAATATGGTGTTATTAGACTGTGGTTGATTTGTTAGTGACTGTTCTGATATAAATATATAATTGTGTTTTTTAGTACCGCTTATTGTAGTTGTACAGATATTTTAAAATAACTGAACAAGGTTTTTCAAAGGGCCAATCTAATAATTTGCCTAAAGTGGATTTGTTTATGGTGGCATCTTTTATACAAAATAATGAAAGTTTTTCCCTTGAAGAGGTCCGCGGGGTCAAGGCAGAGAAGTATGTATTTTTTTAGCTTTTAGTAATAATTTATAAACATAAAATGGATAAAATGAAATAACTCGCAACTAAGCATTTTTAGCAGACTTAGTCTTATGTTTGAAAGAATTTAGGGTAATTCTTTACAACAGCCACTTCTATATTTTTCGTGTTTTTTTTGTACACACGTGTAAAGTGTCTCTATAGAAGACATTTGCTGCAAAGGAAATGTTGCGCAAATGTATAATTACCTATCGTAGGTATTTTCGTACTATGTTTTGGGGCAAGGGAAATAAGTGATTGTGTCGTGTTATTATTCACATAATAGATAAATGTAAGATTTGAATAGAATAAATTAAAGGGCAAGGGAAAGGTATTTGCAATATACTATATATACTAGAGGTAAACATTTTACTCTTCGCAGACAGTAGTGTTATTGAACTTTTATATAATTGTTGCACATTCTGTAGGATACTCTTCGCAGTTTTTTGAAAAGAATCTTGTGTTTGTCTTATAAACTTTATTCTTACAATACCTAATGTATTGACTACATATTTAATTTTTCTCTCCCGATGGTGCCGACTGTATTGGCGAAACGCGTGGCAGTATACTTTATAGTATGAACTATGATTCATTCTTACAATACCTAATATATTGATCACATATTTAATTTTCAACTTTTTTTCATCTCCCGATGATGCCGACTGCGTAAGCGAAATTTGTGGTAGTATATTTTACAGCATTTTAGTGTCTATAGAAAATTACTTCAATTTTAGTAGCACATTGAAAATTGCAACCCTCTGTAGATTCATATTTTTAAATAAAATGTCGTATAACTTTTTTATTTACTATATGATTTTTTTCAAAAACAATGGATTTCTTCCTCTAGCTAACACTAACTTATAGCCCAAATTTCAATTCGATCGGACTTTTCTTTCTTTAGTTATCGTGCTTACAAGAAACGTGACGGACGGACAGATGAACAGACGGACATTTTGAAAGTTGTTCAGAATTCGATGACGAACTAAATGATTTTTTTCTCTGCGAGCGATATTAACGATTTTAGAAATGTCCCGATCAAATGCAATATACTCTTCGTAATCGTATTTGCGAAGAGTATAATAATAAATAGCTGTTTACTTTCGCACCAGGAAATTACCTTTACTTAGTATCACTAAATTATATTCTATCTACTATTCTTATTTTCTAACATTGTATACACATTCTTTCTTTAATCCTACCCTAATTAAAATTCAATAATTCGGAATTCGGAATTCGGAATATTTTATTGCCCGCCTGCGAAAAACTGTAGATAGACATAATAGTATTTAATAATGTACTTACATTAAAATGATCACACACATGTAGATTGTAGAGACCTATTGCTCTGTGAAATGTCTTTTTCATTTCTTCTACACGCTTTTTGCCATTTTGATCGACGAATCTTATCTTCTGGCAATATTATAAATACTTTATCTGGCACTTTCATTGTAGTATTCTTACACAACGGTACAATGCAATATTTAAAATAAGGAGTTTTTTTTTCCAGTTTAAGTATACACTTAAAATTTATCTGAAATCAAGCGGTCGAGTGCTGGGATCTCCGTCGTCATTTATAAATTGTATGGTGTGATGTCACGACTACTCCCGCGCTTTTGAACCTGTTTGAAACGGTTCGCTCGCGCGAAACTTTAATAATTTATAACAAATTTATTATTGGGAATTAAGGCGTCATATTTTGCATATCTTATTTTTTAGTATTGTAGAACATTTTTATGAAGTAAAAAAAATGTGCAAGTTCCCTATTACGCCTTCTTAAAAGAAAGCAAAAATCATGCCATTCAGGAAGTTGACATGTGTCTAATAATATCTGTAACTCTGGGAAATCAAAAATTACAAGTCTCTCGGGTATTATAAAATGTAATACCGAAATATAAACAATTCGATAAAAAACCGAGCAATTCCCTAACCGTCTTCCAAATGCATGCCGTAAAATATTTCATTGGTGAATTGTTTACCGCATAATATTTCACTTTTTTGTATTTGACTGTGTTGCCAATGCAAATAAAAACATATAATTAAATTAGAGTGTTCGAGTCGGATGTGAATTATATACATTTTTAATTTTCAATAAAATATATAGGAGCCACTCACTGGTCATGTTTAAAATGGTTTGATTTGAAACATATATTTATAGTTCAGGGAAATATTACAAATATTGCGACAAATTTGTACACAAATTTATAATTTTAAACGTAATATCAACAATTGTTTACGAAATGTTCATGGGCTTGCTCAAACAGCTCGACACAGTAGAAAAGCCATAGCTGGATGCAGCTTTTAAATTCAGCATTGTCCAAGAATAACTTAATAACAAGTGAGAACGGGTGAACAGTATGAGCGGGTGAACAGTCTGATATGTGCATTAGTTAAGCGTGCGCTGTGCAAGGCATCCTCCTCTGTCGCAATAAAAATTTGTGTATTATTGGCCGCCGCGCCGTTACGATGCGTCGAATCGAATTCGGTCATTAGACTTTTCTGCGCCGTTCGCGACGTAGAGCGCCAACCCCCCGCGATTTTGACGAAAAGGCGCGTACCGAAATTAGCCCCCCTTCCCGACCCCCCAACTATTTTTTCACGGAAACCTCCCCTCGATCATCGCCGCCCACGGGAGCGCTGTCCATAATCTGCCGACGAGTATTTTTTTTCGGCCGATCGAATATTTTCGGCGCGTCGAGGCCGCCACGCCGTTATGACGCGTCGGATGGAATTCGGTCATTAGACTTTTTCCGTCATTCGCGACGGAAAACGACACGCCCCCACGATTTTGCCGTAAAGGCGCGATCCGAAATTTTCACCAACTTTAAGACGTCTGATTAAATTGAAAATTTGCACACATATTAAAGACCGATGACAATACAATAATTTGAATGCGTATCGACGCATTGCACTTAAAAAAATTTTTTAAGCGGATGTCAAAGTTGTGTGATCGGCGCATTCGCCACAATATCGCATCCATGATAAGTTGGCAGAAAGTTAACCACTAATTGAATACCGTAACTCATACTATACTTGTAATACAAGATGAACTAGTTACCAGTTTATGATAAGAATGTTTTTTTTAAAAGCATTTAATTCTTTCGTTTTGTCAAAATATACAGCAATTCAACAATAGCAATACAATAATTTGAAAAAAGAAAATAAAAAAAAATACGAAATAAATTCAAATCAATATATTTGGAAAAAATTTTAATCAAAAAATGTCGACAAAAATTCTTGAAGACTATTACATTTGTTTTCGTTTCATGACTAAAAAAATGAAAAATAAATTATAGTTTAAAAAACCAAAAAAACACGCTTTAATAGCAAACCGAACTAAAAAAGTAAATAAATATTTAAAAGAACTAAAAAACACGCTTTTAAAGCACATCAAACTAAAAAGTGAAAAATAATTATTAATATAAACTGAAAACAATAATGAACGAAAAATACTAGTATTATTGTGAAAAAAGCGTGGGTTGCTCGATATACGAAAAATATGGCACAAAGCGCCCCACGCTTTTTTCACAATAATACTAGTATTTTTCGTTCATTATTGTTTTCAGTTCATATTAATAATTATTTTTCACTTTTTAGTTTGATGTGCTTTAAAAGCGTATTTTGTAGTTTTTTTTAAACTATATTTATATTGCTTATTGATGCTGATATTATAACATATTACGGTCCAACAGATATTTCTGAAAAAAAAAAAAAATTTTTTTTATTTCAGCCATGGGATTTGAACTCACGCCCGAGGAGTCCGTCGTTTCGCGTCGACTAAGACTTGCCCGCTCGGCCAACGACCGAACTGAGAATCACGGAATATACTTATAATATTAAGCCTCTTGCTCTCACGCAGAGGATACGTGAGGAAAGGACTGGCGATCCTGATCAGGATAATGATATAAACTTATCAAATTATTGTATTGTTACCAGTTCTTCGTAAGTGTACAAAGTTTCAATTCAATCTGTCCGTTTAAAGTGGGTCAAAATCGAGTCCAAAGAGTCGGTTACAAACAAACAAACAAACATACAAGTGAAGCTAATAAAAGCGTGTTAAAAATAAGAATGAAGTGATTGACAAAAAAATTCATTTTATTGTAAAATGCGTGGGGTGATTTTTACTATATGTTTACGATAACTCTACTTTTATTAATAGCTACCAATAAAATATTTATAACAATTGATATCAAGCACCCCACGATTTTTACAATAAAATGAATTTTTTTGTCAATCACTTCATTCTTATTTCTTACTTTTTAGTTCGGTTTGCTATTAAAGCGTGTTTTTTTAGTTTTTTAAACTATAATTTATTTTAAATTTGCTAACGGAGTACTGTATATTATACACGCACATCCACACACAATGAGAGTTGTGGACAACCCCAGGTGCAGATGATAGTCTAGAAGGCGAGACTTTTAAATATTTGTTGTGACACTGCCCTGTAGTCTCAACAAAATGAGGATCATTTTTGGCGGGCTGCTGACCCAGTATGACCAGCATGGGCTGGCTACCTGTATAACGGGAGGTTTTGCCCTCGCTATTTCTATTTACTTACTTTAATGATTCAATGAAACTGCAACATGAAAAACATACATATATTCGGAATATAGAACACAAGAGGGTCAGGGCGTGGTTAACAAGTAATAAACTAGGTACATACATATATTTAACTTCAGAAAATCTGGACATAATTCCACAAAACAAGTTTGTTTTAGGGCGCCACCCGCCTTTCTTTTTTTTCGTTTTGATAGTTCACTTTTTAAAAGTCTAAAAAAAGGTTAAACGCATTAATGCCGTTGAAAGGGGGAAAGAACGGTTATTCTTCACTAAAGTGTCTCGCACAGCTCAATATCAAGTTAAAAAAGTCTAGGGGGCTTTTTCCCACTCTAGTTAGGTGGACAAGCACATCAGCCCGTTGATGCAAATTGAATTTCAATTTTCCAGCTCGCACTCAGAGCGGAAGCTGGCTGTTTACAACTCAATAGGTACCTATTTGACAATAATTAGAAGTAAGATAACCTTACCAGCTCATAGAATATCTTTCTTAGGCTACATACGTAGTAACTTCTTAACCATAGCTTTCAGCCAAACCAAATCTCGAACGTAATGCCAGCAACGCACACAACTAACTCACTCAAAGCCCCGGTCTTGTCTTCAAACGTAAAGGTAAAGGTAACGTACATCAACACACCCACTCGGTGCCGAGGCCTCTGAGCTTCTGCCTTCAATAAACCTAACCGTCTTAAGCGTTCCCCCTTGTCCCCACACCGCAATGTTCGCGCTGGTGCACTAAAGGTCCAGTGGTCGCTTAAATTATCAAAGATTTACAATTTAGTTAAGTCTGTTCTAGAATTTTTAGGTCAAACCAAATTAGGCAATTAGCATTAAATAAAACGCAAGTTAATTATATCTAAAGATGGACCGTTACACCTGGGAGCTCATCTTCAGATTCACGACAAGTATTGTTGAGGTAGTACGATGGAAACATCATCATATTTTGTGGGGTTAGCAAAATGGGTTCATATTTAAGACCTAAGTATCCATGAACACGAATTCAGAAATGTTTTTGGATAATATTTCAGTAGTTAAATTTCATTTCACTCACCACATTTATTGATCCACCAGATTATCAGAAAATTTTTAAGAATGGTCATAAAGACAAAGTTAAACATAGAAATGTTGCAAGTCGAAATATAAATAAATAAAATAATCCTATATAAATCTTAGTTTTCTTAAAATCAACGTAATTTGCTTGTTAGTTATTTTAAAAGTAATCACAGTCAACTCCCGTAGGTAATTGATTTAACCGAGAGTGAAATGAAATTTGGATAATAACAGTTTCGGGACATCCCCTGTAATCTAGTCGGTTTCAGTTTGTTTCCGTCGCGTCACATCCGCCCTCCAAGTTCCTTCATTCACAAGACGGTGTGCACAATTTCCACAAGCAATTTTGTTTATGCCGATTATGCTAAGCATGTAAATGTTTTTAAACTAAGGAACGGCTGCTTATTCGGCTCCTCTGAACACTATCAACAAGATGAAACCTAAAATAACATCGACGTAACAAGAATAGTAAATTTCAGATGGGATAAATATATTGCCACGCTGTTTATCTTTTATGTCCGTCTTTTTTATGGTTGTATCTTAATTTTTCGCGTGCTGGAATTTTTATGGGCTCCTCGAAATTGCTCGGAGAAAATACAACGGCAGTTTTAAATTGCAAATAATTCAGGCCTTGTCTCTATTTTTTTTTATCTGACAAGGAGATATTATATTAGTTTTAAATTTTAACGGCCGTGGAGTTTCCAGTAATAATTATTATAAATCATCCAGAAAAATATTACGTTCTGATCTATAATCTAAATACAAAATTTTGATTTAAAAAATTATAAACACTTTTTATTACTTGTCTAATTTTCACTTTATTTGTTATTTTTACAATTAGTTTCATCCTATTCGGACATTTTTAAGTAAACTAAAATATACACAGATTTTACTTTCATTTAAATATAAACTGAACTGAATAGAACGATGGGTCACTTTACAGTTGATAATATAATTCAAATTTGTACGGATGTTATGTCTTTAAATGTAGGGGTTTTTTCAAGACAGTAAATTATATTATTGTGTGATTTTTATTATTAGCAGGTTATCTGAATAAGTTTAATAACGGACAATTATTTAAATCTATTTGGTTGTTTAATATGTTGTAATTTTTATTCCTATTCAATTTATTAATTTCTAGCACTTCTAATCAATTAAGTTTTTTACTTTTCCCACAAATATGTACTATTTTAAGTTGATGGTCGTCAGTTATTGTATGACCAGAATCTGTTAGGTGTTTATAAAAGTTGGAATGTTGTTTTTGTGTGTGAATATGTTCTCTATATCTTACCCCGAACGATCTACTTGCTTGACCTACATATGAGGCGTTACATTCTGGGCAATCTAACCGATATACACCACATTTTTTTGAGATATCAGTTTTTTGTTTTGCATTGACAAGATATCTGCTTTTTGTTAGAACTAAATGATGTTTTAATATTTAATTTGGAAAAAGTATTGCTAATTGAATATGGTAATGAAATGTATGTTTGAACTTTTTTCTCGTTAATAGTGGGGTAAAGTTCTTTTAAGAGGGACTTATTTTGTTTTTTGTAGATTAAATTGTTGATTATATTTTAAGGGTACCCCTTATTATGTGCTATAAGTCTTGTGTCTAATTCTTCTTTTAAATCTGTCTCAGATAGCGGTAAGCTGAAGGCTCGGTGTGTCATAGATTGATATGCGGCTAATTTGTGGGAGAGAGGGTTATAGGAATTAAAGGGGATAGTGGCGTCTGTAAAAGTTGGTTTGCGGTAAATATTATAGGAAAATTATGTTTTATGTCTTTTTATAGTTAAGTCGAGGAAGTTTATTGATTTATTATCGTTCTCTGTTTCTAAGGTAAAAGATATATTATTATGTGTGTTATTGTTAAAATCGAGGAGTATTTTAAATTGTGTATCCCTTTAAAATCTATTAGGATGTCATCAACGTACCTGTACCAAAAGATAATATGTTTTTTTGATATTGGAGAATCCAATATAGTTTCTTCAAGATTGTCCATGAATATATCGGATAAAAGGGGGCTAAGTGGCGAACCCATAGGGAGCCCTGTTTTTTGTATAAAGATGTCCTCATTAAATTGGAAATAATTTTGATCTAAATACAACTTGAATGTTTGCAGTATTTCATTTTTTAATTTTGGGATAATTTTCCATTTTTCTAGTATATTTGAAATTAAAGGAAGACATTTGAAAGGAGGGATATTAGGAAATATATTTGACACATCAAACGATACTAATTTTATAGAGTTGGGGTCAATATTTAGGCTGTTTAATTTTACTGATAAGTCTAAGGAGTTATTAATTGTATTTTTGGGCTTAAATTTTGTAATAGATTTAAACTCGTTATTAAGTACTTCAGATAACTTACGTGTCGGTGTATTTGTGTAGGAAACCACTGGTCTAATGGGTTTATTTTCTTTGTGTAATTTAGCTAAGCCATACAACTTTGGGGCTTCACACAACTTTATCTTCAATCAACTATTTTAAATATAAAATTGCTCAGTAACACGGATATTTTATAAAACATATACATACAAGCTGGAGATCCATGCTCTTTATCCCCATTTCCCATATTTTTAGAATTCCATTCTTTTTATCGAGACATAAAAAGAGGGCTATTGATTAAATAGAATTGTTTTTCATAATTCAGAAATATGAATTTTTAACTTGGTCCCTGTACCCACATGAATGGTAATGCCTTACAATCGTGAGTAAATCGTACATTCCAGGTCGATCCCGATTTAAATAATTTGACTTAAATCATGATTTAAATCGTTTGATTTAAGAGGGCTAATCGAACCAGTGTTTGTAAGGTAATTTTTCAAAATTTATTTCTTCCATACGTTTTGGTCAAATTACACCAAATTTGGAAGATCAGTAGTTGAAAGTGTACTAGAGGGTACATGTATATCTATTTTAATTAATTTTCACTTTATGTAGGGAAAATTTATACTGTAAATATAAGTGAAATTTGGAGGTGATTAGCTCCTCAATTATGATATCAATCGGTAAAATTCGAGGTAAAATTCATACATGTCGTCTAGAATGAATCTTCATAATTATGCTCAGAAAGTTTCAAACTTCTATTCCGTACTATTTGGTTAAAAAGAATTTTCTAAATAAGTATCTTTGTCACTAAAAATGGAGCAAGGAAGTGTTACCTCTATCGGGAATCGCATCTCAATGAAGTCGGTGAAGAAAACGTCCAGTGAAGGTATAGACAAGAGCAAAATTATTCAGCGGCGCATGTATAAAAACTTTCTAGAGAGTGACACAGCTATCCGAAGCTTTTTCCCGACTAGGCCCCTTAAATCATAATATAAATCCATGATTTTTTACTTTCTTATACCTAATGTATATAGTATAGTATAGTAATCGTGATTTTTTTCGACATTTTGATTGATATATACGGTTTAGACCCTCCTGAATCCATTCCGAATGATGTCTGTCGGTGCGTGTGTGTGAATGTGTGTGTGTGTATGTGTGTATCCGCGATAACTCAAAAAATACTAATGAGAGACTTCCCAAATTTGGCAGTTAAGATTGTCAACAACATTTTAGGTGACACATTAAATTTGGTGAATGTGGTACCACCAGAAGAGACATAATGAATGAAAGAAGAAAAAAGGTACAATTTCGGGAAAAAAAATTTAAAACATTTATTGCATTTCTGGACGAATCTCGACGAATTATAATGAAAAAAACATAACTTTATGAAAAAAAATAGATAAAGCTGCAAATTTGTTACACTTGTTCTAATGGCCAGACAATGAAAAATTCGGTGAGGAGCAGAATTGGCCAGCTGAAAGGGGCTCTACGGGACTCAAACTTTTTCGTATTGACTTTACAAAAAAATATTTTCTTGATGAAAGATTATAAATCATGTCTACTATATCAAGCAAAGAAAATATATTTTCCAAGTACTTAAATAAAACTGATGTAAACTGAAATATTTTACACATTTAGCCTCATAAAATGGGGTTAGGATAAATTTAATAGTTGATGTTTGAACGGTCTAATTTAGTTAAAAATGTCAATGCCAATAACAAAAAAATATTAAAATATATGACATGAATTATTATTGACAGTATAGAATGACACTGATAATTAGTTAATTATTTAAAGATTTTAATGAAGCATTTCAAGATACGCTATTAAATTTTAATTGAGGTAAGTGAAGAATTAAACAGAATGATTTTTTTTAGATCAGGATTATATATACTGGAATAAGAAAGTTATGTGCTGGCCACATCAGATATTTTATTTTAATCAATGATTTAAATCAGAAGAAAATTCTGAATAAAATTTATTGAAATTCAACCAAAAATAAAAAAGTTATAGGAGTGTTACCATTTCAACTGAAACACACTGTACAGTCTTCTTTATAATACTCTTTTATTTGTATTTGTGGAACAAAAATTGATACTGTGGTCTGTGAATATACTATCCAATAACTGTGGATTTTGACTCTTTTTCACACAGATCGACAAATCCAAAATATGAATGCACAGAGTCTAGCGGAAACCTCTCAGATCAAAGCTTATAACAACTTTTCTCTTGTATTTGCCAATCAAATTAAAAACAAAATCTATTTCGGGAATCTGGATCCAAAAGTGGCACAATTTAAAAAAAAAATTAAAAAGTAAAAACAACTTTTTATTCTTTAATTTTTTTTAATGCCTAATAGACTAATTCAATAAGGACTTGTTTTCAACCCCAAATTATTCTATATGTTAATACAAGACGAGAAAATACTTTTTCAAAATCGACAAAAAAACGCAAAAAACATCATTTTTGAGAACCTGTTCATGTTTAAACCGTATCACATAAGTTTTCAAATTTTTTTATGAAATAATACACTGATACATACTTATTTAGAAATGAAGGAATTGTAATTATTACTATTGTTAAATAAGTACATACATTGATCTTACCTTTTTCTTACAACCGCTTATTTTTTACAAAAACAATGCACAAATACTTGAATGATTCCATTAAAAGAGACAAAACAACTGTTTCCGCATGAATTTAGATGAATGAAATGATTTCCCGCATAACTTGGACGGTTTCCAATTGTTAAATCTTACCGTCAAATGATACAGGCAATAATAGCCCTAGTGCTACAATATGCACCAATTAACATGTATACTCTTGCAATCTCTGTATAATTTATTATCCGACTTAACTAATTTACTTAGTTTAGTGTGTGTTTGTTATTAGCTTTAATTTAAGTGGATTCTATTTGAACGCGTTCGTTTAGCATTCCATGTCAAGTATGGAAATGTACGAATAATTTATTATTAATCGAAAGACGGTTCTAGAAATTTACTCAATCGAAATGTCAAACCAATTAAATTTAAAAGGTAGGCAGGCACACATTAATTATAGAAGGAAACAAAAAAATTATTCCTATTAACCCCATCAAAATACGTTGCGCAGCACCCTGGAGTTATCTTATCACCAGGCAGCGGAAATACATGCCATTTTTCAGAGCCGGCAGATATAAAAAAAAATCTGTTCTTTAAAGACACCTATAAGCTTTCGTTCCTCAGTAGTTTGCAACACGACAACGTGAGTAGACTTACTTTTGAGGAGCGGTGTTTGCCATATGGCTCGATAAACTAACATACAAAACAATGTGTAAAATTCGTGAACATTATTAGTGATGGGAGACATTTTAATAAGCGACTAATACTAATAGTATTAATTTTCGTAATTTTATTCTCATGTTACTATTACTATTATTAAATAGTATTACGTATTAATTTCTGGAGCGTTTAGGTTTTATTTACTTTACAAACAATAGATACTTATTTAAAAATTAAACTACTACTTTTAAATTATTTCACACTAAGTGATATTAATAAAAAAATCGTTTTGCTAATTATTGTATCTGGTTTACCAAATCAAATCTATGGATCTAAATTATTATATAAAACCAAAAAACAAATATATAACAAAAATATTAAAGAAGCAACAAAAATTGTATCAATCGATCACTCAAATAATAAAATTAGAGAAACGTAGAGAAATATAATAAATCATAGGTTAGGTAGAAATAATCAACTGCATAATAATATTAAATTATATTCCGAAAACACCATCGTTACAGATTCAAATAAACTTGCAGATATTTTTGGTTCACATTTTTCTCTTGTAATCTATAAAAAATTACACTCTTATTTTGGACAAAATCCGTTCCTGCCATGTACACTTCCCAATATTAACCCGCGAACTTTCGTTTTTGTTCCGGTTTCTGAACTGTTGTTAATAAATACAATTAATAAATTAAAAAACAAAACTTCTTTTGGTAATGATGGGCTTTATTTTCTATTGATGAAACAAATTAATTAATACTACCACTAATGTATCTGATGAATTACTCAATTGAAAGTGGTTCTTTTCCAAATATTTTAAAAATTTCTCATGTAGTACCGTTATTAAAATCAGGTGACCCTTTAGACATAGAAAATTATAGACAAATAACGTTAGTCAGCTCTCTCTTAAAATAATGGAAAGAGTTATTTATGACCAAATATAAGCATTTATAGAAAAATACAACATTCTCACACCATGTCAACAAGGTTTTAGGAACGGTAAATCAGTGGAGACTGCCAGTGTCGACTTACTGGATACAATTTACAGTCATCTAGATAAAGATAAATATGTGGTTATGTTACAGATTGACTTATCCAAAGCATCTGATACCTTGGATGTGAATTATATTATATCTAAACTTTTAATCTTGGTATATGTGGTAGTATTCTGGAATGGGTTCATTCTTACTTATTAAATCGCAAAGTAATTGTTAGGATTGGTACCCACTTCTCAGAGGAATTTAGTATTTCTCAAGATGTACCACAGGGGTCAGTTCTAGGGCCCTTACTTTTTATTTTATATGTAAACGATCTACGAACCACATAAAAAGTGCGAGGATGTCGAACGGTCGTTCTCAAAATATAAACAAATTTTTTCACCACGTCGAACATTACTCTCGGAGACAACCATAGAAACATACATGATGCTGCAAAGATTTTACACATCTTTTCCAATTTGTGATAACCAAGCTAGTTAAGAGGATAAGTTGTGCATACATCGTTATAAATTGTAACAGTTTATTGCTTTTATTACTAGTTAATTTCCTTTCTTACACATGGTGCGTACGCCTATGCCCTGCGGCGCATTTTTGCCAACTCTAATCATTATATTACCAAACATTAGACTGTCTGGAACTGTGTTCAAAATATTTTTATAAGCTCTATCTGTAAGTTTCTATATTTAAATAAGTTTTTACCATCCTAAACATTTGCAAATATAGCCCTCTTTTGGTAATAATAAATTATTCAGAAATAACCGCTTTGTTTACCATAGAACAAAGTAAAATACCCAGCTCGATATTACCCCATACAGCAAATACCAGCCGATTTAATTATTCGAAAAAAAATTACAAATATGCGATGTATCTAACTTTTAATTTGCAATCTATATGAAACAATAGTGAAGGGAAATATTCAAACTTTGTGGTGCAAAAACGCTAACGGACTCGGCATGATGAAACCATTGAATGTTTGGTGGTCAAACAAAACAATTATATTGTTTTCGATGCATTTTAATTTGGTACTTAATTGTATGCTAATTACAACCACACAGTGGTTATAGAACTGTGTTGTTTGAGGTAATTTTGTCCGGTATTGTTACAAAGGTTGTTCATTTTGATGACGGATTATTTAGATTGCATTTAATTCTGAATTAAAGTTTCAGCAATAAAAGTGTATGTTTGTGTGTGTGTAATACACACACACTGCGTCACAGAACTGGCGAAAGAGGTGCGATGAACAAGAAATATTCGAACTGTTATATATGAACCAATTTTAGGTTTGATTTTTTTTAATATTGTTAGAATTTCGTACATCGAACAAAATATATTTTTGGGTCCATAAAATACGAAGAATTTTGCTAATACAATTCTGTACACGTAAACTGTTTTTTCGCTAATTATGTAATTTATTTTGGATATTCTAATCTTCCCTTTGCTATTGACTAAAATAGAGAATTAGATCTTTAACATACAGGGTGTCCCAACCAAAAGTAGCCACCCCGAATAACTTTGGATAAAATTTTTTTGAAAAATTGGTGAAACACGCCGATCTTGTTTCCAGGGGGGACATATTTTATTGTAATACTTGTATACCTATCATCATCCCTCTACCCTACACGGCAACTCCCTCAAAAAAATTCAAATGGCAAGGGGGGTCGAGTGATACATCTTTTGAAAAGTCGTTCAATTCCCTACATAACTGTGTATTTTTTTTAACTTTGATATATTCGTTCTTACGGAAAATCATTTTATTTTTAATGATTACACACAACCGAAATCGTTTAAAAAATCTAAAATACACGGCACTGGGTATTGGAATTTATAAAAAAAACTACATTTTTTAGTGCTCTCAAATCAACACGAGTTTTTTCGACAAAAAAAACTTTCCTTGTCCGTTTAGTTTTAGAATAATAAAAGACTCATAAGTATTTGATAGCCTTGAACATTAATTTGTTCACAACCAATTTTAAATCGAGATACATTTTACCAGAGTGAGTTGTCAAAATGGTTTATACCCTTCAGGAGAGAATATAAATTGTCAGCATTTATTTTAAAAACGATAATTGTGCTAGAGCTACGGATCGCATATTTAATAGAAATCACCCAGATAGAAGGATTGGTTCTCAGTATGTTTTACAATTATTGACAAAATTTATGGAAACAGGTTCTGTAGGAAACAAAAAGCATGAACCTCAGCGACCGATTAGAAATGAAGCTGTCGAAGTGACAGTTCTGGGTCATTTGCAGATGGATAATACTCAATCGATCAGGAAAGTAGCTGAGGCTTCCGGTGTATCACGATGCAGTGTTCATCGAATTGTAAAGGCCCACAAATTTCATCCATATAAATTTAAATTGGTACATGAATTAAACGAAGATGATCCCGATCGTCGGCTTGAATTCTGTGAGATTTTTAGTGAACAATTAAACAGTAATGCCAATCTACTGTACAATACGTGTTTTTCTAATAAATCGACTATTCAGTTAAATGGGAAGGTAAACAGGCACAATTGTAGGTATTGGAGTGAAACCAATCCACATTTGTTCATGGAAACTCATACCCAAAGGCTTCAGAAGTTAAATGTTTGGGCTGGCATCTTAGGGGATCACATTGTAGGGGCCGTTTTTTATTCCTGACAATTTAAATGGCAAAAGGTACCTCGATCTGTTAGAAAATAACATCGACCCAATGGTTACCCAAATCCTCGAAGAAGGCGATAATCTTTTAGAGGGCGAACTGTTTTTTCAACAGGATAGGGCACCCCCACATTTTGCTATAGCAGTCGGTCATTTTTTGGGTAATCGGTTTCCTGAGCGATGGATTGGAAGAAGAGGTCCTGTGGAGTGGCCTGCTAGGTCACCCGATTTAACTCCCTTGGATTTCTTTCTGTGGGGACATTTGAAATCGAAGGTATTTGCAACAAAACTCGCATCTCTGGAAGAGTTACGTGAAAGAATTGTTCGAGAATGCCGTTTATTGACTCCTGATGTGTTCAGAAATGTTCGTACAGAATTTCAAGACAGATTATACTACTGTATGGAAGTCGGTGGGGTCATTTTGATCAATACATACGATAATTTAAAGTGCTTCTTTTATTTTTATTTCCCGACCCCAAAATAATGAAACAATTATTTCTCAGGAACGAATCGATAAGTTTCAAAAAATACACAGTTATGTAGAGAATTGAAAGACCTTTCAAAAGATGTATCACTCGACCCCCTTTGCAATTTGAATCTTTTAAGGGGGTGGCCGCGTAGGGTAGAGGGATGATGATAGGTATACAAGTATATTATCACTGTTAACACTTGCAGGAAATGGCCTATGTTTAATCCATGAGGCACATATTCTATAGAAAACAACGGTCACTGCCTGTATATGCCTGTTGTATTAAAAGCAAACCTAATTATGAAATTACTGCATTTTATTAAATTATTCACAAAAATATATAAATTATATGACAATTATATAAGTGCACATTTTAACTATGATATATACCGAATGCACCATTTAATTACTGAAGCCCATAGAGGACTAATGTCTTCATCTCGGTTAAATAAATAATAAGCATTAAGAAAATCCTTTCAATTGTTACAGAATGCTAAAGCCTGGCAGTAAGAAATAATATTAATAATAGTTTTCAAGTTAAAAAAATATTTCACTATTTTTCGATTGTCAAATCTTAACGACACAACCAGAACGTGCAATACTTGTACTTAAATCAGGTGAAATTTGGGGTTATAATAAAAAAAATTGTACTTCAAGGATCTTTATTAGGTCCCCTGTAATATATACTATACTATACACCAAAATACTTAGTGACAAACGTTTTCGTAGTATGTTACTGGTTTCTTTCTTGTTTTTTGGTCTCTTAAATGTAGACATTAGACGAAATTCTATGTAATAGGTCTTGGAATGTTCTATAGTAATTTTCTCAATTTTGGTTTATTTTTGTTACATCGCCGCATTTCACCACAGCTCTTTCTCTTCAAATGTGCATGAGTTTCTAAATTCTGTATATCCAGGCCGTTGGATAGACTGAGGAGGATCACAACTGTGGCCTCCTAGATCACCAGACTTTAACACCCAATTTTTTTCTATGAGGACATCTAATAGCACTCGTTAATAGTCGTTTATATTACCCTTAACCAACACGTGTAAACTCTCATTTAATATTATACTTTGTTTTCATTTATTCATTTATAAAAATGTGAACTGAATATTTCACCAATAAATATGCAACTGAATTTTGTCTAGTAACTCTTAAATGAAAGGAGATATAAAAAAACTGGTGGAAACAAAGAAGTTATGAAACAAATCAGGGAGTTTTCAAAAAATAAGCCAGTGACGTAATACAAACCAATTTGGAGGAGAAAAAGGATACATGACCCCCAAAAAAATATCACTCTGTACATAATTTTTAATTACCTGGTCCGTCAAGTGATTTCATAGAGAAACTCCTGAAGTAGGTTGGAACCTTTAATATGAAGATAACACCAACCAAGTTGGCATCATCTGGAGATGATTAAAATTCAATTTTAATCATTGGTGAAACGCGCGTCGCGTGCAGTATATGGTGTTTTGTGAAAAGCTACGTCAGTGTTTTAATAGAGAAAAGCAAGCATTTTACATTACTTAAAAATCACCTTTTATAATATAACGTTAAAAATAGTGCAAAGATGACCGAAAACGCCCACTTAAAAATTTCAAAAGCATTAGTGTTGCACCAAAGCAACTATAAAATAGAAAACCCTCTTTCTATTTCCAGCAGGGCAGCGTGCCGTCGTATAAAGGTTTCTGTGCAGCTCTGCAAAGAATTTTACGTTTCCGTAACAAATAAAAGCAAGAGAAAAATTGCCGTTGCTCAATGTGGAATACTGTAAATTATAGGTGTAACTGGAGAAGAAAATTATGTATGACGTACAAAAGACCGCCGCGCCGGTCCGTCCAACTCTAGCTAAATAAACGAATAAAATGTGCAGACGTTAATCTCTCAAATGAAATTATTCGGCGACTTCTGAAAGGTTATTTAATAAAAAAATTTAAAGTAGAATAGATAAAAGCCTCATAGAATGACTAAAAGCAATTTACTTGTCGTGCGACCTATAAAAAAAAACAATTATTGCTTTAATGACAGATATGGTTTAATGGTCAAATTATAAACAAAATAAAACAAAAACATAAAGCTTGGCAGAAATATAAAAGAACTTCCAGATCTAAATAGGTTCAAATTATTGAGATCTCAAATAAAAAATGATGTAAATATCTCGCAGGCGGCATATCTTCAAAATATCGAAAATAATATAAAAGATAATCCTAAGAAATTCTGGTCATACATAAATACAAGGAACAATAACTTATCTAATCCTTCGATATTAAAATATAATAATGAAACCATTGAAGATCCTCAATTATTAGCTGATAGCTTCGCTGATCATTTCTCTAACTCCTTTACGCAACCTGGCAATAATAACTTAAATGCTCATAATTCAGAAAACGTGTTGTCCTTAAATATTAGTTCTGTCACGCAAAATGATGTAACGAATGCTATCAAAAAGATTAAGCCGACTATGACTATGGGTCCTGATTTAATACCAGCATTCATAATAAAGGACTGCGCATCAGTTTTGGCTGGCCCACTTACCATAATTTTTAATTTAATATTGCAAACTTCTTGTTTTCCTGATTTATGGAAACTCTCGAGGGTATGCCCTATTTACAAAAAAGGCGATAGAAATGAAATAACAAACTATACGCCAATAGCTATCATTTGTAATTTTGCAAAATTGTTGGAGATTATTCTACATACACAATCACGTATCTGGTATGATATCGCTTGAGCAGCATGGATTCGTGAAAGGCAGGTCTACAGTCACAAACCTTGTGTGTAAATCCCAATATATCAGCGCCAAATTAGATCAACAAAGTCAGGTGGATTTAATATATACTGACTTCTCCAAGGCATTTGACAGACTTGACCACGGTATTTTATTAACTAAACTTGAGAACTTTGGACTTTCCAGGCCAATAGTTAAATTTCTTAAATCCTATTTGCAAGACAGGTATCAATTTGTTCAATACCGTGGATACAGGTCTGGCAGATTCTTGCAGAGGTCAGGCGTACCACAAGGTTCGATATGCACATCTAATCTCCATCGAGTACATTATCTATTATATGCGGACGACTTAAAACTATTTTGCGAAATTAAGTCTGAAACAGATTGCGAATATCTTCAAACAGCATTAGACAACATAAATCTCTGGTGTGCGAATAATATATTACCGTTAAATTTATCAAAATGTAATGTTCTGACATTCACGAGGAAGGTAACCTCAATCAAATATAATTATAAACTGGATGATTTAATATTACAAAGGCCAGATTACATAAAAGATCTTGGAGTTGTTTTTGATCCAAAATTATCTTTCATACGGCATATCGAAACGACTACTTCGTCTGCTTATAAAAGCCTTGGACTTGTCATACGCAATTCAAAGGGGTTTGGTAGCTTGCATACGCTTAGAGTGCTCTATGTTTCATTTGTTAGATCGCGGTTGGAATATGCATCAATAGTGTGGAGTCCCATTTATAATACACATATTTGGTCTTTAGAAAAAATACAACGACGATTTGTAAAATCAGCAGTATACGTACTTGATGGTGAATATCCGGAAAGAGGCATTCAAAACAATATTTTACTTGCACGTCTCAATCTATCCGAGCTTGCAAAACGTAGGGCAGCACAATTTATAATTTTTTTGTATAAGGTGGTTAATAATTTAATTGACTGTATATGGATATTAAACCAAATTAATTTTCAAGTCCCAAGAATATCATCACGTCATAACCGCACTTTTAAATTATCTAAGGCTAATACTAATATTATGATAGCATCCCCTTTATACCAAATGATCGCAAACTATTGCAACGTGGAGGACAATATTGATATTTTTTCTTGTACCAGTGACAAAATTAAAAAAGTTGTACTAAATGAGTGAATGACAATATTTTAATCTGTATAGTTTTGTACAATTTATATTTATTTTTATTGCTAGTGTGCTTGTTGTATTATTATTGTCGAATAGCAATATTTTAATTAATGTATAATGTATTGTTAGTGTTAATTTATTACTATGTATTATATTAATGTTTATTTCTTCATTTCCGTTGTAATATTTATATTTTTTTTTTACTCTAATTGTTGGCAGATTTCAATTTTTTTGCTTTTTTTTACTTCAATTTATTTAAGTGTTTTGTATCCTGTAACTGGGTTTTACCTGTAGGATATGTATATGAAAATAAATAAATAAATAAATAAATAAAATAAATAGATATACCGTTGATACCTGCTAAAAAAATTAACATAAAAATATCGGTAAAATATCACATACGAAAAAATATTAAATGCATATTGTAAAAAAGCCCTTTTATATTTTCCTCCCAAACGCTTCGAGATAAAATTCAGAGCTTCAAAAACCTTAAGCAGAAATTAAAAATATCAATGTAAAATTATTGGAATACCGGCGCCACTGTGACGAATGTACTATGCAATTATACAACGGGGCTTAGCTAAAATGCAATTTTTTCCAAGCGGAATTATATTCCAATTATCAACATGAGATTTGCATAGTTGAAAGTCGATCAATTGTCAAGGTAACGTGTTCGCGTTCGGCACGGTACAGACACCAAATAAAAAATTAAAATCGAGGGACAGGTAATTCCGGACTCATTTATACTGGGTAAACATTCGAGAGCGTAAATAAATCTCATGGCGATTTCAAAGGGATAATTCATCACTTTTGTTGTTTGTTATTCAACTGAAACCTGATTCGATTCTATAATCCACTGGGAGACTGGAACACCCCGTATACTTAATTGATATTAATGATTGAGAGGTTTACAGGTGTAATTTATTTTTGGTAGCAAATATTAATTTGAAAATGTGTAGGCTACTTGGGAATTCAAAACTTTACTTCCATGGGACTTTTGTCCATGTCGATTCATTTTACATGTTCAATTTGTTTTAAAACTGAGCTCCTAGTTCCACAATTACGAAAGGTTACTTCCGGACTTAGTCCTAAGAGAGAATAACAAAATATTTATTTAGTGAATGTTGAGTATTACTTCCAAACTTTGCTTTTAGCATATTACCTCAACTTCACAGTATTTGTTAATATTGAAATGTGTGTATACGTAAATGGTATAAAAAAACATATGCTCCCATATAAAAATATTAATGTACAAAGTAAGGCTGGGAATTTTCCAGATTTTAGTATTCGAATATTCGTTCGAAAAAATATTCGAATATTGGAACTATTCGGAGATTCGAATATTCGGATTATTCGAATTATTCGAGTATTCGAATACTCTATTTGAGTATTTGGTTGGATGGACCACAATAATAGTCGTGACGTAATCCACTAAGCAGGCAATTTGATTTGCTTTCCATACCCACAATAGGGTATGTCTCCTGTACATGTGCTTTAAGGGTCAGAATTATTTAGTTAGTAATAAATAAAAGTGCTCTAAAATTAGAATATTTTTAAAAAAGACGCAGATTGTGGAGGTAAAACAAATACATGAAAAGTCAATAGTTAAATATTTACAGGTTTTCTAAAATTTTAAATTTAATTTTAAATCCTGCCTTAGTACAGTAAGAATAAGGTCGAGACGAGAAAGAGATGGAATAGTTTGACTGGGAGTAAAACGTGCCACTAATGTGGTCTATTTATATATTTGGATTTTACAATAGGTACCTACCTATACCACAAGAATAAGTAATACTTATTCTTGTGCCTATACCTACTATCTACCTACTTTGGTTGGATGCATACTGCATACCTATTCGTACATAATTTAATAATATATTTTAATATTCAAATTTACTCTAATATAATCGAATATTCGAATACTTGAATATATTCGAGTATTCGAATATTCGAGTATTCGAACATTCGAATAATTTCCCATTAGAATACTAGAATATTCGAATACTCGAATTATTCGTACAAAGCCTTAGTACAAAGTATATTTTTCGATGTTTATACATTAATGAAACGATGTTTACGAACGTTTCATTTCATTCAATATATTTCATTGTTTCTAATATTGATAGACAGATTACAATAATTACCACTTTTCTTTCCCATTAGCTCTAAGGACAAACGTTTATGACAAAATATTCTTAAATTTGGTTAAGGAATGCGCTCTTTTATGTGTGACATTCCATTATATCACACCCTGTATAATAATTATTGTGAAAAATGTCACCCGGTCCTTACAGTCATGATGATACAAACTGAAATACTAATATCACGGCGGCGGACATTTACGAAATGAGAAAATAGTTTTCTAACACCGGGACAATAATAAATCTTATAGCCGGACACGGCAAAACATGCCAAACGGCCTTCTGAGATAGAAATAAAGAGCAATATCCAAAGGTTGAACTTAGGGTTACTATTAGCGGGGTAGTGACATTTATCTTTTTTAAGTACGTACATAACTAGGACAATTATAAAAAATCTTCAAAAATGGACAGCTAAGCACACCCTTTTTAAAAAGGAAAAATTAGGATTAAACACCGCCGCGCGCCGTCTGTAAAATTATAATTACTAAGCACGCTGGATAACTTTAACTACTATTACAGTTCTATTGCTACAAAACTAACGACAAACATTACACCTCAGCAAAATCCTATTAACTTCTTTAATAATGTTAATATTGCAGACAATTTTCAGTTGACTCAACGAAGTAAAAGAAGTTATAGGTGAAATAAAACATAAAAATGCATCAGGTATCGATGGAATATCCATAAAATTTTTTGAAAATCTACCGGATTGCGCTCTAACTGTGTTAGTACAAGCTGTTAATGAATCTTTTGCTACTGGTTTATTTCCTACTAGCCTAAAAAGAGGAATTATCATTCCACTTTATAAAGGTGGAGATCTAGAAGATCCATCAAATTTTAGACCTATTTCGTTGCTCTCAACATTGTCTAAAATAATTGAAAGGTTAGTAAAAAAAGAGAATGCTAAATTTTTTAGATAAACATAATATTTTAAATAAGAATCAGTTCGGATTTCAAAAGTCAAAAAACACTGCTGTTGCCATTTTTGCATTTTTAGAAAAAACGTATCTGAAGTTAAATGAGGGCGAAGCTGTTGGTGCAGTGTTTTGTGATTTTTCAAAAGCCTTTGATTGCGTTAATCATGAAATACTGCTCCAGAAACTTAGGTGTTACGGTTTTAAAGGTATGAGACTTAGTTGGTTTAAATCTTACCTTTCCCAGCGTGGTCAGGTAGTAAAGATTGGAGACGAGATATCAGACGTATCAGGTATTGACTGTGGTGTGCCTCCAGGATCTGTGCTAGGTCCGATTTTGTTTCTGTTATATATTAACGATTTAGCGACTATAAACATTCTTGGTAATTTTACTCTTTTTGCTGATGATACTACGATTCTCTGGCATAGAAAAAAATGTTAATAGTCTGAAGGAGACCATAAAGTCTGACCTATATGTGGTCACAGAATGGTGTGATTCTAACCTACTTACATTTAATATAAGTAAAACTAATATAGTCACTTTTAGGTTTAGTTATGATGATCTTATAGTAGATAATCAATTTATTAATAATAAATCACGCACAAAATTCCTTAACGATAAGTTAAAATTTGATCAGCATGTAACTAATCTAGGAAAAAAGTTAACTTCTGGTTGTTATGCAGTGAGAATTGTTTCAAACGAATTGGGTCATAATATAGCAAAAACGGTATACTATTCTTTAATTGAATCACAAATAAGATATGGAATACCTTTCTGGGGATTGTGTAGTCAAAAATTGCTAAGCAGTATATTTGTGTTACAAAAAAGGGCTCTAAGATATGTATGCAAAGTGAATTCCTGTAAACCTCTTTTCTTTTTATCAGTAATAAAATACTAACCGTAATATGTATCTTTATCTTAGAGACAGTATGTCTAATATATAAGAAAATGTTGAATGGGGTAAACTCGGATTCTCAGCCTCAATATAATACGAGGCAGACATTGAGTTTACTTCTTCCCTTACCCATTCCCCGAACAACTGCAACAAAGCACTCATTAATTTATGAAAGTAAACAAATATACAATCACATACCACTGTTTCTTAAAAATATGCCTCAATTATAGAAATTTAGAGAGGCAGTTAAGGTGAAATTGATTGAGAAGGCTTATTATAGTTTATTTGAATATTATAATGACTCTCTATAAACTGTTCTAGTATGTTTTTTTTCATTGTTATTTTCTCTATCTTTCACTGTTATATTTACTAATTTAAGACTATGTACCTGATATTTATTAAATTTTCGTTGTTTGTCAACTGTATTAGTACATGCTTGTATAGTTAGGTCCATAAATATGTATATATTATTGTATGTCGTTATATTTTGTTTGTTGTTTGTTTTATATCTGTATTTTATTATATAATCTATATTTTATACCTTATTTTGACCATATACTGTAACAATATACACTAGTAGCTTTGTCAATAAGAATGTATTTCTTAGACAATAAAGCATATATTCATTCATTCATTCATTCATTCAAAGTTATTGCATTCCAAAACTTCTGTACCTATTCGGGACCACAATTTTCAATATTTTACGAAATGTCACATATTCAGTAAGTCTGATATCTTTAATTTTTTGCAAATATTGTCAATGTCACGACGATTCTAGCTTGGCACTTGGCGGCGCAGAGAGAAGAAATATCTCTAGTGTGGGACAAAGACGAACTAACCGCTTCACATTAAAAGCGCAGGGCTTAGACCATTGCGCATCCAAACTCAAGTGCCAAGCTTGAATCGCAAACTAGTAAGGCCAAAGAAAGTAGCAGGAATTTTATTGCATTAAATACTTTATTCAATTGTACTTTTAATTTTATATTTTACATATTTTTCTTATAAAGTTTATCCTTTATAGCCATTATCATCGGAACTTCATAAATGCATTTTTCTGGCACTGATATGGTCATTTTAAGCAATCAAATGGTCTATATTTATAAAATTTGGAAAGTCATTAACATACAACATAAATAGCAATGGACCCAAGGCAGGCCCTTGGAGGACACCCAGTAAATCAATTTAAAAAAGCTCAAAAATCTGTTGTAATGGTACGGATTGCGCCCTAGACCTGTTTTGTTATAAACAATAAATTTATTTATTTTTTTTATTTATGTTACATCATTATGACAATTAAAAATCTAATGTTAAGATTTCTTCTATTACAGCAGAAAAAATGTCTGGTATTAGCCAAAATTTTCTTTTTATTTATTATAAAATCATTATTATGTAATGTTAGTTAATGATATTAAACTGGCAAAACTGTTCTAATGTCTCTACCAGCCAAGAGATTGACCTCAATACAACGAGGTTTGGGCTAATATATTTTTTCAAGATGTTACGATTCATACTGCATACAATCCAATACACACTGCTCTTGTGGTGCCAATATTTCCATTTAAATGTAAATACACTTTTATTATACCAGACAGAATAGAAGTGTACTACCTATCTAAGTAAAGCAAGAACTGAAACTGGCACTTGTGGGCAGAAGCTGCAGTCAAAATATCATTTCAGGATATACCATACAAATAAACGAGTACGTAACTATCACAATGGTCTTCTTATCTTATCGCTGCGCTGGTTTTTTTACAAATAAATTGTTTTACAGTTAAAACTAATGGTGGGTTTAAGTATAGGACCTACTAGGAGGTACACATCGATATGCTAATCTTTAACGTCAAGAATGAAACAAATTTTGGATATGTAAGTTTAGCTACTGTTTTTTATATTGGAAAACAAAACATCATTGATAACAGGTATGTTTTAAAAATTCTGAAAGGCAATACCAAAATCAATTATGGTTGGAAGTTACTTTTAATTCAATATAAAAAAACCTTCAATAAAAATCCGAGACTATTAAACTCCACTTAGTACAACTGAATGATTACATAACAATTAATTACTGAATAAGATTTACAGGAAACAACTACTCAGAAAACAAAAGTCACGACCTGCGTTGAATTAAATCTGCAAGGCTCGTTTGGTAGTTATGATCATTTGTCAATTCCTCACTAGAAATAGACCGGTTCCGAACTTGTTATGTTCTCGTCAGTATGCCATAAGTAATGGAAAAGGCAAATAATAATAGTAACCAGTCTCGCCTAAAGCAAACTAAGCATGACAGATATAGTGAGTGATAAAGTGATAAGTAAACCTGGCCAAGCGATGGTAGATTCAGGGTCGCGCACAATACCAATGCCACCGCGTGCTTGATTACGATAACGATGACACGACACACTTCAGTTGTTATCTGTCGGTCGATGCATAGAGTACTAATAAATAATAAATAACGTTGAGCGTAAAGAGTAGAAAACTACCGTACGCTGATAAAGCGAATAAATTTATCGGTGAATTTCTGGATTTATTCTATAATGGATGTAAAATAATTTGTAAAGTTTGTGATCAAGACTTAATGTGCTGGAATAAATACGGCTGCAAAATTCATGTCAATAGTAACCGGCATCAAAATAACAAAAATGGCGTGTCTTCTTTGGAACCTCAGTTTATGTTTGATTTACTGTTAATGCTGATTGCCTGTGATGTTCCCCTGCGCATATTGGATAAACCAGCATTTCGGGAGTTCTGGAATAAATATAATCCCCAGGTGAATTTACCAAGTCGTTCATCGTTACGTAGATATGTACCAAGTGTTCGTGAAGACATTGTAAATGGGATTAAATGTGCATTAAAAAATACATGGCTGTGGTTATGTATTGACGAGACGACAGATTGTAAAAAAAATTCTATTTTAAATGTTATAGTACGTGTACTCGACCCTGTCAAACCAACATTTCCACTTTTACTAGCCTACAAAAGACTAACTGCGTGTACTAGCGAAACAATTACCAGGGTGGTGTTGGAGACTTTAGAAAAATTTGAACTGTGAACAAGTCAAGTGTTGATGTTTGTGACCGACGGTGCTGCGACAATGCGTTTAGTGGGCCGTTTTCTTCAAAGAGACGATTGCAGGTTTTTACATGTTATATGTAAAGTGCATGCGTTCCATCTTGGAACAGAAACGATTCGAAAATGTTTTCCAGAGGTAGATGCATTAATAGCCAATACAAAAAAAAGTATTTCTCAAATCTCCTAAACGGCTTCGAGCATTTCACACACTGTGTCCTGGTATTCCGGAACCACCAGAGCCGATTCTTACACGTTGGGGAACGTGATTGAAGGCAGCTTTTTATTATGCTGAATATTTTCAACAAATAAAATACCGTTCAACCCTAACGAGGCTGCAGCTATTAAGGAAAGCCAGACAAGCTTTCAAGATGTTTCCCTTGAAACAGATTTAAAAACTATTTATAACAATTATAAAGGACTACACGACGCAATAGAAAAATTGCAAAATACTTCATTGTCATTAGTGGAATCGTTGCAAATAGTGGACGACGTAAATACACAGCTACAAAATGACTCAATAAATGCCCGTTATTGAAAAATTCGAGAGTGTATTACGGAAAGATCCTGATTTTACCAAATTAAGACAAATTTGTGATGGTGCATCTACACCTGCGATAAGTGAGTTCACTTACGAGGTGTTTTACTTATGCCTGTATTACTTGGTTCAAAATACAAACATGTAGATGCTACGAGACAACGGTCTGATGCTACACAGTTATTATAGAAGTGCTCCAGTTTGTGATAACGACAACCAAGCTACTTCATAGATCTGCTTAAGAAGGTGAGTTTAATACATATTTTTATAAAGTATACCAGTATTAATAAAATTTATTTCCATTTATTTTATTTATTTATTTATTATTAGTTATCACTTAGATATACAATGTACATGTGTGAACGTCATTTAACAGTTTAATAATAATGTGCAGCACTAAGCTTACAAAATATAAGGAAATACATAAAAAAGTATTTAAAGCAAACGAAATAGTACAAAAACATACATCACAATATATAAAATATTTTTGTCTTTATTATTGTACTTATTCAAGCATTATGATATGATGCATACCCAGTACGTCTCTGTAGGATTAATGACCTTGGCCAGACTTAGATAGTCAGTATTCTCCGATTTTGTAGCGGTAATAATAGTACGGTAGACCACGACCACCAGAGGGATATACATTCACTATGTCAACAATTAATTAAACAACTTTCAAATTACTGAATACGATTTGTTTCAGTTCTTTTAACCACTGCCAACTTAGTTCTTGTTAGTTAAGGAAAGCATTTATTTCCAAAAATATTTATAATTAGGGTTAATGTAGGTATTTTTTTCTTTTTAAATGGTTAAAAAATGCAGTTTTTAAGTTGGTGCAAAACAATTTTTCAAAAGTGAAACGGAATTTCTAAAGACACCGAGGTTTGATTTTTAGGCTCACCCTGTAGACTAGTCCTTAATATTTTTATTACATAAAATACTTATTCTTTATGCAAGCATTATACTGAGTAGCATTATAAAATTCAAAGTTAAATTCGGTTAGAGGGATCCAATTATTTTTTGGATTACAGTACAAAGGCTCACAAGAAGAATCATTATTAGTTAAGATGAAAAACAACTCTGGGGATCATACCTAAGAATTTGTATATTTGAAACGGTTGTTAGAGTTTATTTTTAGTACATCATTAAAATGATGCTTTACTTTACAAAATCCACTTGGGTTAAGCTCTAGTAAAATTGTTTAAATTTATGCATTTCCTTCAGCCCTTTTAAAGAGACTTTAGCCACCGTGGTCGTGTTGGGATCAAGCAAACATGAAATAAAACATGTAGTATAAATCCCCTTGGGTAAGTAAAGATTTTGTGAGTAGGTTGGGTAAAAAAAAGATGTACATTATACATCGCGGATTTAAGAAAAGCCTGCGTAAATCAGCTGCTTTTAAAAAACCTAATACTCTGTCCTGAATTTGTGGTTAATTTAGCCTTGCCATTTTTTATGTAATTATGTTTACGTTAGGGTACACCGAAAACGAAATATATCGGAAAAAATTTATAACGAGGTTCTATACTTACTGTTAGACAGACATATTCAGCACATCTAGCTTTACTGCAATAGGTACAACCTTAGACTCTAAGGAGTGAAAAACAACAACGGTACACAATATACTTTGACTTAATATTAAAAAATGTAAATAAAATAGTATAGTCTTGAAAATGACCGGCCAAAGTTAATACCAGCGCCAAACAATACCGGCTTGCACTCAGAAGTACATACACGCATATGAAATACTGTTTAAAAAGGGTCCTTGGTATGTTCATATTTATACGCATTCACTACTGTTAATCTACGCTGTCTTTGGTAATTAAAACATGGGAAATTGTTACATGCTGGGTTATGTAACTCTGTGCCCAACCAAATCACCCTGGTTCCACGAGTTCCTGCCGAGTATTATCATTACCACCTAAAAATAGGACCTCGGTGCTACAGTGTGACGTCACAACTGCTAGTCCCAGTCGAGCCAGCGTAATTTGCCGTGGGTACTGTAAAAAATGATAATAAGCAGCGCTAAATTATTTGTTACATTTACTACGAGCTTTCCTGTAAAAAGTGAGTTGCCAGTCGTGAACTAAATTGATCAGCAGTTTTGGCACAAGTGTTTTAAAGAATTTGTGGTGCAAGTTAATATAGTAATTTGCAATATGCTCCAAATTTCGCATTCACAAAAATCCATTTTTACCGAGATTTTCACTGAAGCAATTAAAACAAAATTAGTGACAAAACCTCTATTATGAATATTCAAAAATTCTGCCTCATAGCCCTGCAGAAATTTATAAAATATAATGTAAATAGATTAGACCATTTATACTACTTTTCGCGAGGAAATCCCAAACCTCCTCGACTTCAATTTATAATGAGACTATAACTATTATAAATTATAGCCATAAGATAGTTGGTCCTAGAGTAATGTTAATTTAAATATTATGGCTTTATCCTTATCATGAATATTATACGTACCTACCTTCCGAAATTGGCAATGTGTTTAGAATATTAGAAATTCCTCATAATTTTTATAACTGAAAGAATTTTGTAGACATAAATATTCTTTTTCACTTTTCTGAAGGACTTAAACAAATTCAGCTTATTCAATTACCCGATGAATGAATCGCACATATTTTAATGCATTTTGGAAGTGTATATCCTGTTCTTAGAAACACAAACTTTCACCATTCGAAAAATAAAACACACGCACTTTCGGCCCATTTACATAATTTACAAACTAATACACTGCATTTATACGCCATGTTTACGAACTTCAACACTGAAAATTTAATTTAAAAAACACTAGTTATAGCGTAAAACCTCTCGGAAAAAAACAAATAATAAGATAAGATGTACCTAATCCATATATAATACGTATAGATGACAGCACTCTAAAAACCAGCAACTTCGGCTGGAGCCTAGTGAGTGTGACGTAAGCAGGTGTCGGATCAGCACTGAGGTCTTGTTTTTACGTGGCAATGGTATTATGCCAACCTTTTTAATAAAGGAACACTTAACTTAGGTCTGAAGGCAAACAGTCATCTCAAAAACAAAAAAAAACTTATCAACATATCAAGTTACAGACATTTTTATTTTCTTTTTTACATAAGTATGTCCAATAAATCACTTCAACCAAAAACACAGCTCCTGTCTTCGTCGTAGGTCAGCTTCCTCTGCCCTCCCGGTAATGTTTTACCCTTGTACCGCATGGCGTCATAATTGCCAGCCAATTACATTAATTCCCTCACTTAACTTTCGCAGCCGGAGGAAGAGTAGTTTCAGGCAGGTTTAAGGGTCAGGCAGGGGCATACTTATTTAACTAACTAAGGTCCGCGAGCAAATATTACATTCAGTGTGTTCAGTAAAATATTTATTGCTCTCCTGTTATTTTGGATAATACAAAATCACCAAATAAAAAGTAATATATCGATTATTATATCTTTATATGTATATATATCAGCGCGGTGTCCTTGAATCAGCCCCTGATTTTTACGTCATGTACTATTTACTCGCGACCCACAAAAATTTGAAAGTAACGCAGCTTAAAGAAAATTGAACCATTACAACTTATCCCTGGAGCCATTGTTGTAAAGCGCAATTTTGTAACAACTGATTTTTAAGAACTTTTATTCAAAGAATCACTCGAATAATCACATCTTTAAATATTTTAGGTTACTTTAAAAAATAATATTTTCCCATAAACATTGCTATATGTAAGCAATTTCAACGGCCCAAATATGAGCCTGCTCTTTTTATCTCATATATGCCATTTAAACCAGCAGCCAGCATTACGTTTACATTAGCGGGGTGTTCCAGACCCCATTAGTCGCGTTAATTTAATAAGCTCACTTTCGCTGCTTTCATATCCAACACACCATCGTTTTGTTCAATTTATATAAACAAAAAATAAGTAGAAATGTTTTTTAAATTGTGTTGCAGTGTTGTAGTGAAGTGTACAATTTCAAGGAATTATGAATGCATTGTGACAAATTTCATTTTTTTCAATCAACTATTAAAGAAAATTAAATAACCGGTTCAGTGGAGTAGTTGGCTAGAGTGCGCGATGGCAAGTGCGACTAGAAATCTTTCTATCGTATCTGCGGGTTCGAATCCCGTCACAGGCGCTGGCAATATCGGTGGGAATGGTTGTGTGTCCGCGGCTTTTCATCAGAGTAACCCCTGTCCGTGCAGATTCGGTATTGAACTCAGGGATTGTCTAATGTTTGTGGTGTTTCTTCAGGGGCCGGAAACATTTCCCTCTTGCAGAACCGGTATTTATAAAAACAATAAACACACCACAGAATAATTCAGGTGGTGTGCTTATTTATATACCTGTGTTCAGAATTCCCTAATTGTATGTTTTTATATGTATATTTTGTGTTTAATATTAAGTATATGTATATAATAGTATTTGGGTACCTTTGGGATTTATATTTATTTATTTTGTTTTATTGCAATTATTAAATTTAATTTCTCGCGTTCTGAGTAACCACTGCACGCTGAGGACGAACGCACCCGGCGTGCGAGAACAAAAGTGAGAAGACAATTGACGATTGCTGATCGCTGTGCATTTCACACACATTCAAATTATCCGTCTTTTTCGCTTTTCCGTTGTACTTCTCCGATTTTTTTCGCGACATTTGTTGCACACTCTGTGCACCGCCTATGCTACAGTCCACGTCGAAGATTTACATCGTTGGAAGCTGCATCTGCAATACGAAGTAAATGCAATTTCAACTCTCGCTTTTTATACTTCTTTTTATCTTGCTCGCTACAACCTGTAATATATAACTGTAACAAGGCAGAATGGTGCAGGATTCTGCGGGTAACCGGAATACTCCTATGTAATTGTATAGGCCAGTTGGCCCAGTTCAGTTAACTTTGCAACATAAAAGCGTTAGGTTCGAGGTGGTCTATGGTTTGATTCTCGCATAAAACGCTCTTAGCAATGGCGCAGTGATTACCGTTTGAGCATAAATTACAAAAAAATGATTGAAAACTACGATGACTTAACAATAGATAGTTCATACATTCTGTGTATTCCATGCAATCGACGTTACGTATTTCATACACGTCGTGATTGTAAAAGAAGTTTAAATTCGGCTATCCATCGATAAAATATTGTCGGTACAGTTACAAAAGGATTTTTTTTAAATTTGTGTGTCATGTTCTGTGCATGTAGTTTTCCTTCACAATACAGCCATACATTGCGTAACACATATCTACCTAGTATGTATAAAAATGTTTGGGGAATATTATAGAGGACGTACGAAATAAATTTTTCTGTGTGACAATGGATTAAACAACTGACTTTCGGTGTAATAAAGTTGTCAATGTTATACTAAGAATTCTGAGTATTCAAAAGACTTTGTCATTCTCAGACAGCAAAATTTGGACTATAAACAATAAACTAAAACATGTTTTACACAGGAACCTCGGATACAAAACAATGTGTAAAATTTGTGAAAATTATCTGCGCGATTTGTCAATCCATATTAGTTATCGCCTGGTATGCTAATGCGATGGTAGACTTCAATCATTCTGAATAATACATTGTATCAAGCGGGTAAGTATTTCATTATTCATTTTATACTTTGCTTTTATTTGTCGACGTGTGTCTTTCTGTCAACCATATGAGGCAGTAGTAGCTGCCGTTCCTGGACTCGGGATTAATTTCCTGACCTTGATTTTTATTACTCGTTTATATGTTTTGGTTGTATTCCCATTAACGTTACTCGACAGCGATTCGTTACTTATTTAAAAAGCAATCCCTTTTAAAAAGCGCATGTATTTCAATTTTCCCTTTTAAATAAATTTGTGAAAATCCGAAAGTGAAAATTGAATTTGGCAACAAGAATATCACATTTCTGTACATGCTATATGTATACAGCGGGGACAACTTAAAACGTTTACACACCATTCTGATAATTAATTGTGTTTTTTACGTTCACATAATCGGATTTTGTAAGCGAGGGACCTTCGTAAAAGATTACCGCTGCGACAATGGCAATAAGCCGCGTTGCTAGAGAAACATCCATATAAGTGGGTTTAAAAATGAAATGAAAATAAATGATACAGAACAATGCTAGGAATATTACATTTTGTTGTGTCAATTTGCGAAAGGTTGTATCACGAAAGAATTCAATTGGGAGTGTGAATAATACTCGTACAAATATATCAAATACAAGTGATTAAGAAGCAAAGACAAATTCAAAGGTAATTTATCTTCATTTATAACACGAAATTTTATTTATTATTTTTGTCATTGGACGGTATCTTACGAAGCTAGCTTATTGTCTCATAGGCCGCGAAGCACTGGCGGTTCTTCTATAGGGTCATTTGGTCAATGACCTCCCACATACAAATAAAAAAAATAGAGCTATTCATTTTCTGAAGTTTAAAAATATATAATATATATATTTTTAATATTCTTAAAAAATATATTGAAGTTTCTAGTTCATTCTATGCACAATACTATTCAAATATCTAGATCGCAGAATTTCGTATCCCCTCCGAGCACCGAGCCACTACATTCATATTCATTACATTATTCATTTATAGAATTTAAAAATCTTGGGTCAATCCACAACTTGTCCTCAAAGCTAGCTACGGACCGAATTTACAACGAATTAAAGTGAAATAGACTTATGCGCGAATCGTCAGAAAGCAAAAGAGACAGAAAACACTGGCGGGGACAATGTCCCTGATACATTTACGCAAACGGTAACGCACGAAGTTCGCTAGTAGAGCAGTCTTAATGCTGACTAGGTACGCGTTGGTCGGTAAATTCTGTCGCGTTGTTTTTAATGTTTTTATTTGTGAACATTTTATTAGTAAATCTTTACTTGTCGTGAAATTAAGTAAAACAGTGTTTTTGGTGTTTACTATTAAATATGAGTGTTGTACAAAATATATTAAAACTGAAAGATGGACATAAGTTGGGTTATGAAGACCGAGTGAAATTCAAAGGTGGTGGCCGTCCAAAACCTAATATGACGATAAAGCAAACATCTCTCGATAAAGCAATTCAAAATGAACTTTTAGATTCGATACTGGCGATTATTCACGAAGAAATAAAATCCGAAATTAATCAATCTGACTTCATTGCAGTTCAAGTGGATGAAACCACAGATAGTTCCAATAAAGTACAAAGATTTTGGAAATTTATTCAGCCTCAAGGGAACGACATCGCAGCATTTGACAGATGTAATTTTAAAAGAGTTAGAATGTCTGAAAATTAATGAAAGTCCTGAAAAATTGATAGCACAAAGTTACGATGGAGCATCAGTAATGAGTGGTGCTTTTGGAGGTGTACAAGCCAAAATTAAAAAAGTTATCCTTCAGCAAATTTTACTCATTGTTACGCTCATCAACTAAATATTTTTTACAAAAAGCATCAAGTAAGGATAAAAGCATAAACATTTTTTTTGCTAATTTATATAGCTTTTCTTCATTCTTTGGAAAATCGCCAAAAAGAACAGCCGTGTTAGATAATGTTGTTAAGGTGAGATTACCTAAAGCGGCTCCAACACGATCGAATTTTAATACAAAGTGCATAGAGACTGTTTATACCGATCGAATAGAATTATTAGATTATTTAGAAAAAATCATTGATAATGAATCAGAAAACAACACTCTAAACCAAGCTATTGATTTAAAAAACTACTTACAAAATGAACATTTTCTTTACTGGTTAAATTTTTTTCATTTAGTTATGCCTCATTGTGATATATTGTTCAATCAATTACAAAAAATGTAATATCGATGTCATAACAGTAAATAAGTGTATTGGCGGTTTTAATAGTAAAATTGAAGACATCAGAAATAAAATTTTGAAAAAACTATTTGAAGGAGACATCCATGCAGTCTGCCCAGTGATGTAAAACGGAAGAATCCAAAAGGAGAATTTCATTAGAAGTTTGTGACATAATTACATCTGAGATCAAAAACAGGTTTGGCTTCAGTAATCATTTAGCAGTGTCTCAGTTATTTCACGCAGATCGATTTAAAGATTATAAAAAAATCTTTCCTCAAGATATGTTTAAATTAGTTAAAACGGAGTATCCAGTCATAAATCATTTGAAACTTAAAACTGAATTAGAAGTATTATATAGCCGAGAAGATTCTTCCAATCGTGAAGGTGCAGTTGCTTTGTTACAGCTTTTTTATTAACAATAATTTGTGCAATACTTTTTCTGAAAGTGTGAAACTGTTAAAAATCTTGTGTACTCTCCCTATGACTACCGTCGAAATTGAACGTTGTTTTTTTCCACCTTAAAAAGAATAAAGACATTTTTTAAGAAATATCATGGGTCAGGAAAGGTTATCTTCTTTAGCTATGCTTACCATAGAAAGGGCATTAATAAAGAAGATAAATGACTTTAATGAAAAAGTAATTGACCACTTTGCATCTCAAAAAAACCGGAGGATCGTTTTGGAATTTAAATCACTTTAAAAGTTAGGTAATACAGTAAACTTTTTCTAATTGACCTCCCCTATCTCTTGACCCACGAACCGCCACTGCCGTGAAGATTAGATAAGGTTCTTACCGTGATCTTAAAAGGCTTCAGGAAAATATGGCTCCAGGAAATATCGAATTTGTCAATGAATTCTATAACGTTGTTGTTCATGATAGAAAGGATGTCTAGTGAATCGACGTACGAAAGTTATGGGTTAATGAATTACAACATTTCGTCTAACAGAACAAGTATAAACTACTCGTAATAGTATCAGCGATGCAATTTCTGCTGAGTAATCTCCGTGAAAATAACGATAAGAAATTGAGATGAGTCATCAGTCATTCGTATATCCTGATTTTACATTGGGTTCAAAACTTTTAGCAAAGTTTTAGTTACATAAGGGAAATAGAATTCTAAACCAGGACGTATCTAATATAACAGAAATTGAGTGGGCTATAAGACGGATCCTTGCGGAATACTGGGACTGGTAGAGAACGTTTCTAGCAAGACCCCATTAACGACAACTAAGGCGAAGAGTTAACGAAAAATATCGATTACAAGCAGAACTCAGTTGGCAAGCCGTTATAGGTTGTTGTTGATAAATATTTCACAAAAAAAGTGTCTACTAATTTTAATAAATTTTATTATTGAATTTTGTTCTACCATTTATAAGGAACTTGTACGAGTTTCATAGGATCGATCCGGTCCTTTAATTATCTTCCATTTCACCATTTAGTGAATGTTATTTTTTGATATCGGTCTATCAATTGTCAGAGACTTCATCGTTTTATTGTGTATCATCAACTTCTTCCGTAATAGCGTATGAAGCGCCATTTGGGGCAACCATTACATCAGCCCTTAAAAAATAATGGGATCATTTAGATGATTTTATCTGGAGAACTTGAAATAAAATAATTTCACTACGTCTTTTGCGCTTTGGGTAATACATTTATAAACAAATAAATGTATACAATGAAATAAAACTATTTTTACCGGAACATGTACTGGCAATTATTTTTACTACTTAAAAAAAAATCACATAAGTATACATTTTTTTTAAATAACTATTTTAGGCCACGATAAATATTAAATATTAAATTCTTTATAGGTTACATTTTTCGTAGCTCAATTTTCTTCAAATTTATATAAAAAATCGTTGTCATAGAGACACTGGACAATTTCCGTGCGTGCAGGGCCGGCATATGGGATAAGGGACAATGATAATCATTTGTACGGAACTATTAAATACCTCGAGTGTCTTAACATTCATAAATCTGTACTGTGTTCAAGGCATTGAGATTGATATTATGGACAGTGTTCAGATTGGAGTGATTTGGTCGATACATCATTTTGCATAGGAAAAAGGAACGTTCCTACGTCAACAGACATCAGCGGTGCAAATTTAAGATGGTTCCTCCACGGCAAACCTCGATGCGCATGTAAAATTTAAAAATCAACACATTGTGTAATTTATATTTAACAGCAACACCAAGTCGCTCAGTGAATTCTATACATAACGGATAATATTTTCAGATTCCTTTACCGGTAGTGTAGTATATTTTAGTTCCGTAAGTGCTTGAATTAATATTTGTAATCGCTCATGTACGTAACTGCGTTTGAACGTCTGGTACTTGAAACGCTGCCTGCTTCGTCTTACACGTCGAATTCTCGGGAATTTAATTCTGTTATAAACTGTTTTTCGCTTTTAAAATGTCGAAATAATGGACTAAAGCTTGTAACCATGTGCACCATCGCATACATACTATTTGTGGTGGCAAAGATAATCCACTCTACTGTTGGTGTGACTGGTCTTTATAAATACGTCTTTTGTACTTGAAATTATTCGGTTGACTGTAGGATATTAATGACGTACTTCGTCGGCTATGCGATGCAAAGCATGGCCCGGACAAGTTATATGAATTTTATTGGGATACGTGGATCGTAAAAACCTGGCAGCTTTACACATATATGCCGCTGCGTCTGCGTCTCATATTAGATAATATTTTTACCACTATTTCCTCAACTGTTGGCGCATTGGTTTGCAACACCCGTTTACTACTGATTAACAGTGAATCTGTACTCTGAAATTTCACATAAAATACGCATAATAACGTTAAAAATCTCTTAAAATCCATGGCTTCGTCAACACAAATCCACACGTACACTACTGAAATATACTTTATGCATATACCAACTTGAGGGTAGTGACTATGCAGGCTTGTACTTTTTACAAGTTTTTTAATTCATGGTGCTCTAAGAGTTCCCATAACAAACGTAGTGAACAAAATAATATACACAAGGTTGTAATCATATGTTTCATACTTTATTACTACGAGAAACTCTTGATTCAAGATGCCGTTTGGCGTGGTTAGTATGGTGAAACATTAATTTTCTGTTACACACGGTACATTGCACTGCGGATCCATTGACCCGAGAATCAACAAACAGAAACAATTTTATGAGTTCAACTGTCGACAAACACGAACGAAAATGCGACACAGTTGTTTACTATTTTTACCCTTTTCTTTAACGTCGCGCCGTCTACACACTGCGACGTTTGCAGGGCAAACTGAATAGTGAATAAACACGGTCTAGATCTTGCTGTGCGTGGTAACTCTGCTTTCCGATGGGAGCTCAGACAGGCAGGTTGGTAAGCCAGTCCGGGATTCACGGAAATTGTCCGGTGTCTAGACTCATAAAGTGAAAGCTAGTGCCTACATAATTTTGTTTTTGCTCTAGATCATACAGTTGTGAACAATTTAATTATGGTTCCATGTGAATAACTTTATATTCCATAAATAATTCTGTAATTTGTTTCGACCACCAACAGAATATTAAGAATGTTTTGTTAAGATCCAAAATGTCAAGTTAAACGAAAAGATTGACTTAAAATTGCAACAATACATTTCTAATGAAAGAAATTAAATAAGTCCGTACAAATTTGTAAGAAAGTTGCTCTATAGAAAGCAGGTACAGGATATTAAAAACTAATGGCTTAAAGAAATAAATTCGCACGAATTGCTTATCAAATCTTAATTAACGTTTGCTTTAAGCCAAATTATTTTCCTTTTATCCGATGATTAAATCGGCACACGGAGTTTACCGGAAACGGTATTAATGAAATTTCACATTTAAAATTCAGAATTGTAACCGTCATATACAACAGCATAAAAAATAATGTTTATAATCGATAAACATATAGTTTCCTGCAAGCAATTGCCTACTGAAAAATTTTCTGTATAAAAACATTTTAATAATTCATTTGTGTTTTTGTGAAACCGGAAGTCATTAGAGTCCTTTAAAGTTGGAATACGTGAGTGAAACATACTATTTCCGCCCATTTGTCCGCGGAAACTGAAAATATATGATGCCTTATCGATTTATAAAATATAATGCATGAACTTCGGTCTAAAAAAATAACATAATACTGCAGTAAGTGGGCCGAAAGAAAGCGAAAACGGAAGAAACATGTAATAAAAGTTATCTATCGGTGAATATATATACAGTGTTCGTATTTATTTTTTATATGTCTGAATTCAGGTCACCGATTTTAATTTCAAAAATAAAGTTAAAACATTAAATCAGCACTAAAAAAGATTTATAAGTGTGATGTACTTTATTTTTAAAATACATGCATTATATGAAGTAGAATCGAGCTATAATTTTAGCCGAAAACACGCATCTGATATTACAAAATGCGGGCTTTATACTAAATCTTACAAGGATGATACTATGAAACGCATCTTTATACAAACAAATTATTTTATTGTATATTATTTCTCGTATGCTTGAGCTATGTAAGTTACGTCACTTTTAAATAATAATTTTAAAAGTGAACATAACGTTTGTAACGAAATTGCAAGCCATTTCATTCCAGTTTGTTGTTTTCCGCGAAAAATTGTTTCTGCCAGTCTAGTCCAGATGGCGCCACTGATTTCTACTGGAACAATTGGTTTAGTAGATTTTTGCGCTTATAAAAAATGCCTAAATATCTATTTGTCTTTATTGCTCATACTTTACTCTTAAATGTTTGTCTCTTTCTAAACGATAATCGAGTTTAGGTAGCAAAATACGACGGTGCTACGTCCTTCTTACTAGTGTAGCGTTCTGAAGACAACAACTCTAGTTCAGCGGTCTGGTAAAATTTATATGTTTTCTGGTATTATCGTGTATCTTCTGAGCATCATTATTTAAAAAGTTGCTATATTGATTTAACGTACCTTTGAGGTAATTTTCATAACAATATTGTACCGTATTTATCTTAATTTATGCCTTGGGCGAATTTGCTTTTCGGTGATCAGTTCACCTTGGTTGTTCTTTGGTACAGCCATCATGAATATTGATTAGTATTGATTTATCGTGTCTTGTTGGCAATTTATCTAATATACCTCTGATATTGTAATAATTTCGTGTGCTAATTTAAACTAACTTTCTGTTATTCTAAATTTTAGATTTACCCGGCAACGGATGTCGCCATTTTTGTACCGTAGTCAGTTGTTTTCTGTCTTTGTCTGTTGATGTTTTAGGTCACTTGGCTACGTTGGTAGCCCTGTGAAAAGTGCTGACTAGTGACATTTGGAGATCGGTATCCGTTTTTGGACTAAACTTATTTGTTTATAACCTTTGTGAGAATTACCTAATGTGGATCATTTGTTTTGTGGTGGATCATTTTATACCAGTGCATATATTTACCAACCAAACCTCAGTAACGTAAGGTTTTCCGAATTTAAAATATCGAGTGCTTACTTGAACGTTTACTTAGTATTTAGTCAGGAACGCTGCTCTAGTGGAGCTTTGCCTAGTTCTCTGGCAAAGATACCTGCCTAGTTATCTGGCAATTGATTAACTTTTGATTATCTGCACATACTGCAAAGCTATCATTATTTAACTTTATCTGGAATTCATTATTACCTCTCTACGAGGAACTAATAAATAATTTAATTTAACTTTACCTTTAATTTGAAAATTATCATATCGTTTTACATTTAGCAAATATTTATTTACGTTATCTTTCTGGTTGTCTGTCTATATACAGACATTCTAAATTCTATTTTCTTGAAGAATTACCTTCTTTTAGTAAAAGATATCTTAACATAATAGTGGAACCTATTTCACTTTGTTTATTATCATAGTTTATTTGTTGGACTAGTATTTTTTCTATATAATGTAACTTTTATTGATACTTAAGTTAGTTGAAATCATCAACTTCCTAAAATATTGTGGGATACCTAGTTTGTTTAGTTTGCAATTTACTCTGTACATTTGTGTTAACTCTCATATTATGTCTACGTAGCTGGACAATTCAAACGTCACAGATTTTTACTTTGTTTTGCCTATAATACTGATCTCATAAAACTATCCCCTTTTTATGTAAATACCTGGACCAAGAGAAGAGGATAACTGGTGGATCGAATTGATCATTATATACTGGGTGGAGCAGGTAAACGATATTCTATACAACTGGCATTTCTTCTCAAGGGTAAGTGCAGTACTGAGAGTGACGATTTAAACTGACACCGAACCCATTAAGAGCTTAACCGTTGGTGGATTCTTCGCTGGGCTAACCCATTTGAAGTTACGTTACGATCTTCGGCCCCAGTGTACATTTATATTTGGTCAGAAGAATTTTTGAGATGAGAGATGAGTCACTTTTTTTTATTTCTTTCTTGGTCTTCAACTAAAAGAGGCCGTCTTAGCCTATGTAAATTTTTGTATATATTCCTACAAGTTTATTATACTTTTTATTAAATAATATCTTTTTTATTCGACTTCCTTCCCAACAGAATTCAAGTATTAACGTTATCTTTACCTTTTAAAGTAAACTTTTCATTATGTCGATGTTGATACTCAAGTAGATGTGGTCTACATTGATTTTTTCTTAGGCACTTGATAGGCTAGATCGCGGTATTCTTCGTAACAAGCTTAATAATGTAGGTTTTTCAACATTCCTAATTAACTTTTTTTAAATCATATCTTAGTGGGAGAAAACAATATGTTGAATACCGTGGTCATAAATCCTTCAAGATATCTTCAACTTCTGGTATACCCCAAGGACCAATACTGGGACATCTATTATTTATTATATTTATTAATGACGTTGTGGATATATTGGATGTACACTACTTACTCTATGCGGATGACCTGAATTTGGGACTGGTATAATATAATGTGGCGAAATGTAATGTTCTTTCCCACAATCGAAAAAGCAATGCTCTTGAATTCAATTATTATTTTAATTTGTAAACGGGTAGAATACTTTTACGATGTAGGAGTCACTTTTGTCCACAAATTGTCGTTTTCTAAACATATCGCCTTCCCCAAAAAACCTTGGTTTTGTCATAAGAAATTCATAGAATAATTTGGCTGAAATACGTTATTATAACTTTGATATCCTATTTAGTTGGAGGTCACCTGGCCCCTGTATTCAGAGCCTGAGTCTGGTCGTACCCATTTGGAACCTATTTCTAAAAGACTGTAGGATCAACGTTTTTGTGAATTATTCATTTTGGCGGTAAGGTGTCCTTTGAGTTTTACTATCGCTATTTACCTAATAGCGTTTCATAAATTTAAAATTTACGGTTATTTTAACGACGTGCGTTGGCGCAGTTGTGGTGATGAGATGACGATGTGCAATTTACAAAGTGCCTACGATCTAAGAACTTTGAATTATCTCAAATGAAAAGTACGCAATAAATATGATAGTTACCTACTCAGTTCAGCAGAAAATTATATTCACAGAATTTCAGTAGCTGATGTACACAAACAAACTGAATATTAATAATATGAACATAATTATAACATAAACATAATATATATGACTATGATATGTACACAAGGGTGCCTGGGCATTTACAACTACCAATTTTTTATTTTATGTTATTTGAAATTATTCCCTGGAGTTTCCTTTCATATATTTTACCCTTATTTGCTTTCAGCTTTTACGGATCTTATAATTTTCACATCATTTTAAAAGTTGACGATTACTCTTACATTACTGGATACATTGGAAGGAGTAGCAAAACTCTTGGATATACTGTAATTTGTAATATCGCAGAATCACCTGGGTATATACTTTTTACACCTTTATATTTATGTACGTGAGATGGACGAAACATAGTTCACATGTACCAGTCGTTTCCATTAAGTTTTTCATCCGGCCCACATCAAACTTTCTCAAAACAATCACGCAGCGAATTACCGGTTATAAATACAGCAATTGTTTTAAGTTGGCTCATAAATCCTTCATGCTTTACCATAATCGAATGAAAACGTGAAATTGTATGAGTTAGGCGTGTTTCTGCGATAAATTGTTTTATTTTTGGCTTACACCATGCACATATTTCTCGTGAACGCCCTCGTTTGTTTCTTGGATCCCGACAACAGAGAATATCAAAGGCAGCGCTCTGTTCATGAGCTTCTCGCTTTATTTAAACTCACACACATGCTGCCTCTAATTGTTCTACTAAGTGAAGAAAAAACTAAAAATTAAATTTAAATATGTGCAAAATATGCCGATTAAAAAAAAGAAAGAAATTTCAATATAATATTTAGTTTCTTTTAACGTTAACTTCTAAAGATTCATCAGAGTGCGAATAAAATTTCAATTATGCATTATTCACATTCGTACATTCTACTGTGACACGGGCCACCACAGAACATGCGGACATGGAGGCATCAACCGTGCTGACCGACAAGTTTTTTTAACTGACGGTTGCTCTATATTTTGTAGGCAATGTTCAAATTAATAATATTGGTTTTAATAAAACATACATTTTTAAAACAGTTCCTGCTACAATATTAATATGAATAATACAGATTTAATTCTACACCTTTGAGATATTGTACAGCTCTAATTATTACATACACAAATTTAAATAAATTAAATTTTAATTTGGTACTTAATTTTGGATTCCCTGTACAATTCCTGTTTTTCGAAAATAGCAATTTTCCGCAAACTTTCAACTAAATGCATACAAAAGCGGAATCTAATAAAATTTTAATTGCTGACCATTTATCTTCACCCCGTTGGATCTGTCAATGACCCGTTTTTTCCTCTACCAGGAGATCTGCGGCTTTGCACTCTCACCAGGGCAAATTATCCAGTAATCCGAAAAGACTGTACTAAATGCTGCCCGTTGTTTTGTCATAGCTGGTTTTGGCGATAAACAGCAGGGTGGCCGAAAATACAGAGCCCTATACCATAAATTATCACGCATTGTGGAAAATCTGTTCTGGATTTTGGCTCCGGTGAATCCACCGAGTCGCGCTAGCTTTAGATAAGCCAATCCACGGTTGGAAATAGAAAGTGAGGTCTACATTGGCGTAGTGACAAAAGCGGAGGAATTTTTAATAGCAATAATAATCAACAGGGCCGGCTTTAAAGCTAAATGAATTTTATATCTCTGAAATGCATAAAATAATAATTGATGGTAAAAAAAGGATTTTTTTAAATTCACATTTTAGAGATTTTTTTAAATTAAAAAAATACCAATTTATTGTTATACATTCAAGAAAAAATATTTAAATCAAATTTATTTTCATTTTTGGAAAATTTAAATCTTACAAAATTATTAATAACTTACCAACCGGTTGGAGCTTCTCACATTATTAATTTTTTTGATGTATAAGAAGCGCTACATTATTGTAAATATTCGTTTGTAAAATTATAACATTATCCTAATTATATTATGCGAATATTGTAACCCCTTCGTTTGTTCATGCACTTTCAAATCGCATTGTACTGACATCTAGGGTCGAAACTTTGGTTACGTTTAGCTGTAATACGCTCGCTTCGGAGGAGTGGAAACTTTTTGCTTTTCAAATCAATCCACTCAATGACTACGACCTCAAAATTTCAAATCATTATTAATATTTCCTCTAAAAATACAATTGGGTTGGACTTGATAAGTGATAAATATATATTAGTGTTCTTATATTAACATGAGTGATTAATCACGACAAAGTAGTTATTTTTGCTCTTTAATTTTTATCGTGGAAGATAACGTTTTTGAAAAAATTGTTACTCTATTAAATATTGTGAAATTATATGTAAATTTACGACTACGTGCGACGTAGTTACACCTCACCACTTTGCACGCCCCTGTAATCGAATGAGAATAAATACATTAAACTGTGGTCGGCCGGTAGCAAATCGAAAATTTTCGGTTTTATCTTCTACTTGGATTGCCAAGCTATAAATTCCGATAATACCCTCGACCTAAATAATTGTACTGAAAACTGAGTGGAATATTTATTTTTTTTGTTTGCATTTTCACTTTCGTATAATCTCTGCTTTGTGCTCTGCTAATGATTTAGGGATTTTCACTTAATGAGTGAAATACCGACAGGATTCCCGAATAGATTTTGCTTTGTTAGTCTTCGGGGATATATTTGTTTTAATTAGGAAATTATACAACACCTTTTTTATGCTCTTGAATATTTCATTATCCTGCTCTTATTAGCTGCGAAGTTTTTATAAATAAGTAGATCGAGTTTTATAACGAACTTTGAGTTAATTTAATGGTGCTGTGCCATTTTCTTTAAAGAATTATGAAATCGAAAAGATCAGAATAATGTCTACAGAAAGCGAATGTTTTAAGGACAAATTGGGGATTTCTTATACAGGGTGAGTATAATTTATATAGAATGTCCATAGGATAACTAGAGATTCTTTGACTCAAAATATAAAGAATTAACTAAACATGTTTAGTCAAATGTGCCTAAATAAGATACAAGGTACTGAAATAATTTTATTTAAACGATTTTTGGGTGCAACTGCTCCAAAATTACTTGACGGATCAGGTAGGTTCCCTGAGGTGAGAACTCATAATTTCATATTAGTTTTAACCCAAGTTATACAAGGGCGTTCAATACAATACATTAAATGATAAAAACGTGATCTATTTTTTTTTTCAGAACAGCTTTACGGACATTTTTTTTGAAATTATGATGTATTCATTAATGAATTATACCTTGCCTTTGTATCTCTTGTAGTACATATAACATTGTTTATGTTTACGGTCAGCTCGGACTTCTTCTCTGTTTGCAAAAATCCGCTCTCGAATTATTATTCAATTAAATTAAACGAAAAAAAAAAAGGAATACGTCAACGATCAGAACTAGACACCGGAAAATTTCCGTGAAATCCGGACCGGCCTCACAACTGGCCCTTCCGAGCTCCCATAGGAAGCACGCACAGCGAGATCTAGATAGTGTTTATTCACTATTCAGTTTATCTGCGAACGTCGCAATGTGTGAATGGCGCACGGTTAAAAAATAATGATGACAATATGTCGCATTTTCGTTTGTGTTTGGATGTGTGGGACGCGAAAAATCAGTACGTGTAGATTGGTGTTAAATAAACCATGAATTTTAAGGAACACAAAATTGTTAATGTTACCGAGCTCGGTATCGTAGAGAGCCAGAGCGTTAAAGTTGCAAACGCAGCTGGTTTACTGCTTAACGACTCCCGGGTTCAAATCCCGGTTTCGATTCTGACAAAATCGAAAGGTTTGGTTGTGCATGTCCGCGTTTCTTTCAACTGTGTAACCTCTGTCCGTACAGCTTTAGCTTTGGTTTGGGGGTTGTCTAATTTATGTGGTGTGTTTTATGATTATTATGCGTAGTTTAAGTACTATTCAGAGTACACCTCCATTATTAATATGCAGTAAATTAGTGTTGCAAATCAATGCATCAATAGTTGAGTAAATAGTGGTAAATGTTGTGTAATATTGGTGTTAAAAGTGAAAATATTTTATTATTTTTATCAGACGCAGAGGCATATATGTGTAAAACTTCCAGGTTCTTACACTCCACGTATCCCAATATTATGTAACTTGTCTAGTCCATACCTTGCATCGTGTAGCCGACGAAGTATACCCTATACACAAAGTGATGTATCGACCAAACGTGAATGCTGTCCACGCAGAAGAAACTCTGATAATATCAATCTATACTAATCCCTTGTACACAGTACAAGAGGTTTCATGAAATTAAACACTACAGATAATACAACTCCCTGTATCTCTTAAGGTACTTCAAGGATACATGGTGTGGGAGAGGACTACACATTTAGAAACTATGGGCACATACCCAATGTTCAAGTATGCTACGATTAAATTCTGGTTTAGAAAAAAATCCTAGCTCTTCGACCGGGGATCGAACCTGGGCCTCCAGGGTGAGGCAAGTGTCGTTATCACTCGACCAAGAAGCCACATTGTTAAGACACTCGAGGTATGTATTTCAATTGTACCATATGACTATTATTGTCTCTAACCTACATGCCGGCCCTGCACGCAAGGAATTTGTCCGGTGTCTAGTCATAACACGTAAGAACTACAATGCCGCAATTTTGTAAAATTGGCGGTTAAATTGTGTTTTATTTGAAACGGGTTACTGTGACAACAATATAATATTAATGTATATTAAATTTTCCACAAAATTGATTAGTACACATTTTTTACGTAGGTACAACAGATTTGGACTTTTTGTTAATCAGCAAATGACCGATAAATATGAAAGCCTTGCGGAATACACAGTTATATGTAACAGTTTTGCAAAAATGCAAGTTGTAGCACTAGCGGCGTATGCTAGATGCAAATATCATTACAAGCTTCCTTCATTGCGTGAAGTACTGTTGTGTTGCATGATATCGGAGTTACATTTTGTATATAAAAAGAGTTATTTTATTTGGCGGTAATAATTTTTACCACATAATATGTAAATTTTTGAAGTTTTATGTTGAAAACTTAACGCTCATAATCAAACTGACCTCGAATTCTATTTGCAGATAATAAATAAAAGTATACCATTAAATAAAGTAGCTATATTTTTTATCATGACTTTTGATGTTTAAATTAATTTTACATAACGTGCAATACGTTGTGAAAAATTAATTCTTGAAACGAAATCTCACAAACTACATCTCTGAATTAAGTTCTGCAAAGACAGTTAAATTCGAGAGCCCATCTATAACTAAAACCAGCTGGTACATAAAATAGAATTTGTTACCGCCACTACGACTATACGACCAATTTATTAGATATATAGTGTCCTACTGACCTGGGGTTCGGAGCTCAGCTTGCGGTGATGGTGATCGTCGGCCTGGAGAGACCTTTTGTGGACGTGCTTGTGCTCGAATAAGTAGAAGCCCTTCAAGCTGCCAATCTGCAACAACAAAATGCTTACGTTAGGAGATCGTTTGATCTGCAAAGAGGCAAAGCAGTTTCTGGTATGCATATTACATATGTAGGGGTGAAACGTGCGAAAAAAATCATGTTACGCTTCGTATAAGGTGTGAAATATACGCAACTGGTCAACCCGCACATATTTATTTCTTTCACTGTCTAGAGATAAAAACATTAAAAATTTCCTTTAGTGGATATAAAATCTGGCATTTCGGTATTTCGAGAAAATATTTATTCCAGCTAACATCTCTACCCAAGTAACAACTCTAAGATACTTTTGATTTATTTAGGTTTTAAAAGTGCTTTAACATGTTCAATAAAATGATAGTGGTTTTAAAATTACCTTAAGATAAACTAAAAGTTCTTAAAGACCACTGATTCTTATGCAAAGGATTTAATGCACTCTTTAAATTAAAATAAAAAAACGTTTGTCCTAATGCCCTATTGATCTTATACTAGTTTTATAATACTCTTGACATTGGCTATTTTAAAACTAATTTGCCTTTTAAAGAATAAAATAGCAAGTTGGTTTTAAAACAATCCATTTTGGAACAAATGGTTTTAATGTAGTTGTATGGAGTATCCTTGATGTAGTCATTAAAACCCATTAAGAAAACTATTTTATCTTAAGCCTATATGCTCAATGAAATTCCACATTAAATCCTAAAACATAGTTTTTACTTTTTAAAGAGTAAATTAAGAATATTTTAAAGGTCAAAGGTTTTAATTTAGTCAATTTGATTAAAAGAAATGCCTATTGAATTTTTTGATGACTTTATTAAAACTCAATTCTACCCCTCCATAATCGGAGAAAATACCATCTCTCAATAAACTGATTGCTGATTTAGTGAACCAGTGCAGTCCGTGTACCTACTTTATGCATGAATGAAAACTAGAAGACATATTTAAAATGGAAAATATTAGTGACAAGTATTTTAAATTAAAACGAAGTCACTAAATCCAGCAATCACAAAACTGGCACAATTTTAAGGTTAGGATTTCATACGCGCGCCAGATCATTTAAATCAATAAGGCCACGAGTTTGAACATATTAAAGCAACTCAGTTTTAAAAGGAAAGTAAATAAATGTTGGGAGAGTAATTGTACTTAAAGTGGTAAATAAAACGCTATTTTAAGTCTTGTAAGATTTAAAATGTTCTATTAACTTCAATCGTTTTTATCTAGACCACGCCATTTTTTATATAAGATACAGACCCGCCATGATGAATATTTTCAATAGCCAAAGAAAAAAAATTATTGAAATATATGCGCTTTACATCCTCTTAAATAACTGAAGGACGGTGTGTCCAAACATGCAATTTAATAAAAAAAATGCATTTGGATGTTTAGATGCAAAATAAAAATTGACGATATTTTTAAAAAATTTTTTAGATAATAAAAAAAAACAACATATTGGTGGCGCTCGAGTTATGTAGAAGTATTTTAATATATTTTGTCAGAAAAGTGCCATCCGTTGGTAATATTTACCAGAATAGTTTGCATTTGAATATTATTTTTGATCAGCTTTATATGCGTTACGTTTAAAATATTACCACTCTGCCCCATTAGAGACTTGCGTTGTTTTAACTATTTCACGCATAAAATTGTCCGACCTTAAAACAAAATAAAACCCTTTTAGTATTAATTATAATGATTCTCAAGGCAATTTAGTCTGCTGCAATTTTATTTTAAATGCAAAACACTTTAATACATAAATTTAAGGTTGCCTTGAAGAACTCTTTAAGAATATGAAATTAAAACTAAATGGTTTTTAATATAGTTTTAAAATTTAGACTTCAAGACCCTTTTAGGATGGGCCCTTTTTGGCTAGAAGCTGCTTTATGGTGATCCTAAGCTTGTCTTGAAGATCATTTGGTTTTATTCGAAGTTTTATTGTATAATTTTAAAGCGACCTTGGAGATCTTAATAAGAGCATTAGTGTTACCTGGGTAGTAATCTGGGGTGACTTGTGATTTTATGGTATTACTATGGTTGCGCAGTGCGGAGTTATATAAGTGTTTTAGAGCTTGACTGTTACTTAAAGAGCCTTAAAGCCGGTGATGGAAATGCTTCCGTTACTACCTTATAAAACTTAGTGTGATTATTACCAACTGTTATATAATAAAGTTATACAAGGATTACCAAGTTACCATATTATAGAACTATTAGTTCTTTAGGGTTGTACGGCGGTGTTAGTTGTTACAATTATAAAAATCTTTTTTAATCAGTAACAAAGTGTAACCGTTAAATAACTTAAGAACTTAAGTAGCTACTACAAAACTTTAGTTGTTTATAGGTGACCTATTTAGTAACCTCGGCAACCTTTATAAAAATTAAACTATTAACGATGAGCAAAAACATCTGTCATAAAACTCGTTGGTTATGTTTTGTAGACTAACTACAATAAAAAGCAGACAAAATGTTAAATTTGTGATTTACAATGGATTTGGTGTCGCAAAATTGGTATGAAATTCCGGATCAATAGTTGAAATTGTTTGGGAGCTAGAGCGCACAAACTTTGACAATTATTTTACTTATTAACTCAATGACAAAATAAACTGGATTACCCTTATCTCCCCTAAACGATATACATATAGTTTGTGATATACATATTCCCTGCTACCAGCTCCTGAGAAGTGCATTGTAACATATTTACTGCTGCACCAGCTAAAAGACAAATGGATATATTGAGAGTTTCCACTTTTAAAAAGGAAGAAGTGTACCGAGGCACTTCGATGAGGAAATTTGGTAACAGCAAAAATGCAGTCACAAAGTATTTGAATAATAAATTAGTCGAAATGTTACTTTTATTTGGTAATTTCTTTTGTTGTTGGTGAATCTTTTCTCTTCTCTAGTGGTTAAAATGTCTCACCTACATACTCGTAGAATTTACCATTTTCACACGAAACATGATAAATGCATTTTGATTTAGATATAACTTACAAGTGCGCATCGGTAGACGTTTCTTTAAAATACAATATGGGGTAAAATAAATTCTACGGAGTATCATTTCAGATATCTGATATGTGCAACCGTGTTTCCTTGTACAATCCAACAGATAAACATGTTACCAGTTTAAATATGCATTATCCAATCCCACAAAATGAAATAAAACAAAAAACAGCGCTGGGACAAGTCCAGCAAAATATTTGCTGGTCACCGATGAATCGTAAATTAACAATTTGGTAAATAAATCGAGGCCGGTACAGGTATGGTGGCTGCTAGCCGTATTTAAAATGAAATATTCACACTATATGGCACTTTTATCTTGTTCAAACGAGGCTACAAAACATATTTAACCGACACGATTTTTATTATCTTCACGGTTGAAGTGTGTTATAGTTGGTTGCATATCTGGTGTTTCAACTATATTAATTGTCGAATACTAAAATCCTACAAATTTAATGAAACCATTAGGGCAATACGTGGAATTAACAGAAGTTTAGTTTCGTTAAACAAATCGCGCATAGTATCGCGCAGTTACAATTTTGTATATTCCTTTATCGCTGTACACTTTCACGTGAATCCTGGATTTTCATCGACACATTACGTTGATTGAAATTGTTTATTATTATATCCTGAAATAAAATGCGAGGGTAAATCCAGCATAAATCCTCAAAAGTAATTTATTTGGCTGTGGATTGCATTTGGATTTCAATGACTTTTAATACCTTTGATACGTAATCAACACTGTGCTTTTATGCTGATAAATGGATAGACGACAACTGGTTTTCTACCGCCAAACAGACGGTTACCACGTCAGGTTCAGTTGCTAAGGAGCAATCTATTCATTAAATTTTCGATTGGATTTAAATCGGGCGAATATGCAGGCCACGGTAATACTATTAACATGGTTTTTAGGAAATCTTTTTACAACAGCCGTTGAGTGTTGGCGAGGTGTTGTCACAATGGAAATTATTTCCAATTCTTTTTGCACGTGAAAGGACCACAGATTGATTGATCATGTCACAATAACCAATTTCATTCAAACAGCGCTCTAGTCTCTATTCTCCCATTACTTTTATGTCTACTCTTACGTCCACTCTAACGGGCTTTGGCGATTTCTCTTGATGCAGTTGAATGACTAATTCAGACGCAGTTATACTGTGTTGTCTTGGAGCTTGAAAGTGTAGAAACTCAGTTCGATTAATTGTTCTTGTAATCCTGTACGTTTTCACTCACAGCACCGGTTACCTGATATCTCAAACATAATCAATTGGTAACAGGTTCATTGCTGTTGAGAGTATATCAATGGTAACTGAGTTGCACGATTTAGATGATTTTCTACATGATCAACTAATAATTATAAAATGGGTATATGCTGTGGACAGCATGCTACTGGTAACTGACTGTTATGATTAATTACTGAGCAAAGACACGAAGACAAAATTCTATCCGACACAAAAAAAGATATGATCTTGTTTCCAATGTGATAAAATACATTTTTATTCCAATAAATTTTGTCAACCAAAAATGTATGCCAAATATTTTTCAACAGATGAAAAATCGTTATAAAACTTTCAATCTCAATTTTTTTTAGATCACAAAATATCGATATTTCTGAGCTTGTATCCAAGATTATTGTAATCTGTGTTTTATATCAAACGTACATTAAGATTCCCCAGAAATAAAAAACACGTATTACTTTCTTCAACCAGTCCAACCATAGAAAATACACCCTGTGGCGTCGGAGACCACAGGAGGCCCCACCGGCATCGGATATTCCGAAAATAATAATAAGAGCCAGATGAACTCTCCACATGGGCGAGAAGGCGGAGTTGCTGATGTAGAGTCAGTCACAGAACTTCAGCCAAATCGTCTGAAAGCCCGAATCACAGCTGCTAAACAGGAAAAACTGTTTCGGCAGCATGTCGATAAACCCCAGCATGGTGTCTTCTATAAGAATATAGAAATGTTAGGTTTATCGACCAGGCTAATATTCGCCTTTTTAAGGTCAACCGGGCTTGTCAGAGACCGAGAGATTCATTATGGCCTGCCTGTCAGGATGGTGTTATCAACACCTTGGTCTACAGTAGCCGCGTGTGGCGTGTAGAGGTTCCTGATATCAACTGCAGAACCTGCCGTCAGGCGCCGGAATCGCTCATGCACTTATTCTCTGCATGCCCCATATATGCGATTTCGGCCTATATCCACCAACATAACACGGCGTTACGAGTGCTATACTAATCTAAGACACTCGTATGAGGTAAACCAGACACCAGTGCTGCCTTACGTCCCCGGAGATATTGAGTCTGTTGTCGTGAAAGAGAAATGCCGGATTTACTGCAACTACTCGTTCCCGACGATCAGGCTAATTCAAGCTAACAAGCCTGACATAGTCCTCTTCAACCATCAACTCAAGGTGATGTATGATCGAGTTCTCGGCACCTGCGTAGAAAAACATCTCCTTGAGGAAGGAGGAGAAACGGACCAAATATCGCGATCTCTGGTACGCGCTCCAAGTGCTGTACCCGGGCTATTTGGACAAAATGGTCGTCCTAATAATCGGTGTACTCGGAGGGATAAAGCCTACGCTGCTCTCGGAACTGAAAATCATACCGGCCTGCCAAACATCAGCCGAGTGGCTGGCAGAATTTTCCAAAGGCATTCTAATATTTCTGTGTGGCAAGAAGGGATATGATGGGGCGTGACCTCTTTACTTCACAAACACAACGTAGCAACGAGGCAACATTGATGCATAATTCTCTTTCTGTCCCATGCATTACTTTGCTATTTTTATCCTTTATGCACACACTATCAAAGCAGGCACTCTAATTAAACGTTTTCCAATATTGTATGTTCGTTAAACTTCAAATCTGTGTCAAATAAAATATCTAAATTTTCTACTTTATCTACAATATTTAGAGGCTGACCACTAATCTCTAGTTTTAAATTGTTTTGTAAAAGTTGCCTCTTGCATTCAGAACAAAAAATAATTAGAGCACATTTATCAGGATTAAGTTTCAAATTGCTGTTAGCTGAATAATTTGATATGGAATTTAAGTCACTGTTAATATTTATTGAAGGGGTTATTGTATTATTCAAAATAAAAGAGTATAATAACTGAGTATCGTCTGTATAAGCTAAAGATTGAATATGTTGTGTACACTCAAATATATCCACAGTGTCAATTAGGAAAAGAGGTGGCCCTAAAATGGATCCTTGGGGGACTCCGGATGTGATTCTTCTAAATTTGAAAATTGGTCATCAATTATAACTTTCTGAAAACGGTTACTTAAGTATGAAGCGAAAAATTTATCTGAAACGTCATCGAACTCATAGAATTGTAATTTATCGCATAATAAGGAATGATCAACTGTATCGAATGCTTTAGAAAAATCTAACAAGACTAAAGCATTTGCCTCACTAGTGTCTAAATATGTTACGATTTAATGATTATAAACGCAACTAAATTCTGAATCACACTGGTACATTTACATTCCCTTTATGTCTTTTCAGATTGTTGCTGCAAGTCAGTGAATTTGACACAACCAAATCCCTAGCCTCAATTTGCCTTTGTCCGAGTATTGTTGGGCTCACTGTACTGTACTGTACATGATTCTTGTGTGTGTGCTGGTATAGTCGTAGAACGTGTTGGGAGTCCCATCTGCAACCGCACCATTGGTTTTGTGGCTGAATTACGTAAACTTGGCCGCAGTTTGCCTTTATGACCCGCCGGACGCCCAGCTATTTTAATAAAGAACTAAATACTTCGGTTAAGTAATGGTCGTGGGCCTGGCGACCTACGTGAATCGAGTAACGTTTTTGGTATTTTGGAGACGTAAAACGTAATTTACGAATAATTTCATGTATACAAAAGAACGGTTGGTGGGTTATATCAGACATGTGGATTTATCCAAAGTGCGCATTGTATGTTTTATTTAAAAGCTTTAAAACGTAGGGTACAAAATGTATTTAAATCTATAAAACGAAAGTAAATTTACAGTCAACAAGCCACCGAATAATTTGACAAAGTAATTCAGAATCAAATATGGCTCCATAACCAGATTTAAAACCATATCACTAGAATTTAATTAAAAAAACCGCTGCCAATTATTTGGGGATCAGAACTTTCTCGCCGTAGTAAAACTCGACGGGTGGTGGAGTTTATATAAAAGTAATTTTTGACGTTTTAAAGAAACTCGATGTGTGGTGGAGTTTGTAATAAAAGTAATTTTTGACGTTTCAAAAATGTCACATTGGTGGAATGTCACTATTTTTTTTTGAAAAAGTAATTTTTGACGTTTTTAAAAAAGTCACATTGGTGGAATGTCACTAACATGTTTTTTGACATTTCAAATTGACGTTTCAAAAAAGTCACATTTTGACGTTTCAAAAAAACTCGATGTGTGGTGGAGTTTGTAATAAAAGTAATTTTTGACGTTTCAAAAAAGTCACTTTGGTGAAATGTCACTAATATTTTTTTTGACATTTCAAATTGACGTTTCAAAAAAGTCACATTGGTGGAATGTCACTAATATATTTTTTTTCAAATTGACGTTTCAAAAAGTCATATTTTGACGTTTCAAAAAAAAACTCGATGTGTGGTGGAGTTTGTAATAAAAAGTAATTTTTGACTTTTCAAAAAAATCCCATTGGTGGAATGTCACATGCTTTTTTTTGAAAAGTAATTTTTGACGTTTCAAAAAAGTCACATTGGTGGAATGTCACTAATATTTTTTTTGACATTTCAAATTGACGTTTCAATAAAGACACATTGGTGAAATATCACTAATATTTTAAAATATGAAATGTCAAAAAAAATTTTGACATTTCAAATTGACGTTTCAAAAATGTCACTAATATTTTTTTTGGCATTTCAAATTTTAAGAATTGATTTTCTCTTTCTTGACCTCTAGAATGTGTGTACCAAATTTGAAAACTTTATCTCAAAAACTGTAGCTGCTATCGCGAACAACACAGACAGACAGACACACAGACAGAATAATTTTTTGTCTGAAATTTTGTGTATCGTCATAATTCGAATACATACCTACCTCACTTTGAGGGTTGAGGAAGTAATTAAGATAAAAGAAGCTCGTATTTTAACAAGTACATTTTTTTTTGTGAGGAATTAAATTGCACTTCAAACGTAATAAAAAACAAGGTCCCAAACCTAACGTCAAAAAAGTTATGGTTTAAAGTGTCAGAAAAAAAGTACTGCAACTAGCGCCCTCTATAAATTGTGATGTGTGCAATATTACCATTGTAATCATGGACCTTACAAATATATCCTTACCAAATTCGAAATCGATAGATACGTATAGTCTCTGAAATAGACAAAAAAATTAATAAAATTTTTTAACATTAACACCCTGTATCTTGAAAACGAAAAAAAGTTAGACCCCCACTTATTATGCTATCGACTTGTTTGACGTCAAAAACCTACAGCTAAGCGGTGTCCCAATTTTTTTCGAAACACCCTGTATATCTATAGTAACCTTGCATTCCTTCCACCTTGCCTGTTATTTTAGTTTGATGTTTCGAGTCTCAAGTGAGAACATTTCCTGCCATTCCTCTCATAACTATTAGGAAGGGTGAGTTACTTCAGATAAGCATTATCCACATAAATGTTAACTGCGTAGGCCACAGTTTTGTTTTGAAAGTTCTTCAGAAAGTCACAGAGAAAGCGGTGAGGATTATTTGGATTAAATCGTTCGGAATTTAGAACACCGAACAGGAACTCTGTATAAAACATTCTATTCGGGGTTATTGTGGATGATCGTCATCTGAGGATGTGTTTATAGACGGTAATGGCTTCTTAAGGAGACTATGCCAATTTCACTATATTGGCAAACACATCAAACGAGGATTACAATGTGCGATATATTTGGGAATTTTTGATGCAACAAATATGAAAGAGTCCAGATGTGTTGATCAATGGCTTTTGGGATTTTCTACCCCTTTTTACGATATTCTAAAGCGGATTACTGTATGGCTTAACGACCCTTCCTGTTTTGCTTACTTATCTAAAGGAAATATTGCCTTTTTTGCTACATTTTTTTCCCATACTTAATTTAAAACATACTTTGTAATCCCCAATAAGAATGTAACTAATAATAAAACAAGTTGAAATTCAATATCTAAGTAACATAGGGGGATATTAACATTGTACGTTTAATACAGGGTTGTCCATAAGTAATCTGCCATAGGGCAACAGTGGATTTCTGACATTAAAATTTTGCGATTTATCTAAACATACCTTAGTCCAAAAGATGATATTACCAGAGACACAGTGTGTCACAATTCTTTAAATATTGATATGTATATTGGTGAGTAGAGGTTTTCGGGATCGGGAAATCAAATCCGTTCCCAATGTTGGTGTTGCTCCTAGAGGGCGCCACCTATGCTACCCATAATTTCTTAAAAAACCGTAATTTTTCTGTGCCTAACTGTATAGCATTTTTTATAAAAAAAAATCTTGGTACAAGGAATTAAAGCATTTTATAAAACAAATGGTAAAAATGGTATGGGTTCCAAAACGGAAATTTGATTTGGAATTAGTTATTAATTTGGTTATTGTTATTAGTCTAATAGATCTACATAATTGGCATTACATTTAATATCAATCCGACACATGCATGTTTTAAACTAGTTTTATGTTTCTAAGTGCCAGTTTTTTCCACCTCCCATTAAATGTAGTTGGTGGATAACTTCCTTGGATACGATTGTATCAACAATTGTTTCCATAGAATTAATGTACCACATACATTTAATGGGAGATGGAGAAACTGGTCCTATTATCATATTTTGTATTAGGTAATAAGTATATAACAATTATTTATAATTAATAATAATTTCTATCTACATACGCATTTTCATTAATTAGCAATATCTACTTATAGTCCAGGAGGCAGTGACGATTTTCGGTACTTATTTTTCCAGTCGGCAAACATGGATAAAATTGTTCTGTTAGTAATTCTAAGCAAAATTCATATATATTTAGGGGGGGGGTTCCGATGGGTTGAGGCGGAAAATGCGTCAGAACATACAAATACACTGCCCTTTTTTTCCAGTGATAAAAATAGTTCTAGTAGTAAGACGTATACTGAAGTTAAGTAAAAAAAATAGTCTGGCTAATCTGTGAGTATGGATAATATGTCTGGCAGGTGAAAAACTGAAAAGTTTTTCATCAAAAAAAATTGCCCTCATTTTCGCAGTCATGAAAATTTATCATATGATGGCCTATATTATAATAACAGCTTAAAATACAATCTGGCTAATGTGCAACACCCCAAAGCCTTGCCAGACTCGTCTAATGATCGTCAGGCGCCCTAAATTCGGCACGTTTGATTATACAGGTGATTACACACACGTCTTTCTGCCATGAATACTAGGGTCAAACTACCGGTCGATGTTCTGTAATATTGTCATGTGGTAGTAATAACGAACTCAAAATCCGAGTAACTGACAGAGAAAGGGATACAAGGGACAGGAGTCTAGGCAGCTGTTCTCAGGTAACTCGCATTCCAGCGTCGTTACCTAAATACGCATTTGCTGCTATTCCGCTCCTCGTTTAACTACCTGGCTTATGAGTCTGGCAAGGCCTTCGTGATTGTAAATGTCAGCCAGACGTGTATTTTCTATGAAAATATAGTATAATCTATCATGTGACAAATTTTCAAACCCGGGAAAATAAGAGCAAACATTTTCTATTTTTCCCATTTTGCGGATGCCGCCAGACATTTGTCAATTTCGTAAATCAGCCAGACTTATTTTTAATTACAGTTTATGATTATAACAATTTATATGCTAAATTTCAAGCCTGGAAAAATAAGGGTTACGGATCCGCAAAATCGGTCAAATTTTTGTATCCGCAAATTTTCAGCCAGATTCACTTTCCGCTATCTGAGATAAGCCAGACTGCTATTTTCATAAACTTAATATTCCACTTTAGTAAATGTAAAATATTTATGACTGGGAAAATAAGTGGACTTGTATTTTATTTTTATTTTTTGAATCCATCCAAAAATTTTAGCCAGACTCAAAAATTCATGTTTTTTGTCACTAAGAGAACATATTAAAACATATATACCGACTGGGAAAATAAGTACGAAAAAAATTCACTGCCTCCCGGACTATTATAATAAACAAATGTATATGTTTTTTATAACGGTTGGGACACAAGCTGCAATACGCAATATTCATAATATTAAAATAAACAGGTACCTACGTACGTTTATGTTTGCACATGAAATATAATTATAATTACTTTATATACAAATATGCCCATGTGAATTCAACTGCCATTTACAATCGTAATATTCAGAAATAATATCCGGAGTGCTACAAATTTAATCGGTTAAAATGTGTACATATGGCTTATTACTAACAAAATTTTGCTTAGCAACTCTTGGGTGCATAATAATTTGATAAAATCCCCAGACCGACTTAAGTCCAAGCTATTTATTAATAAAAAATTTTGTTAATAATAAGCGATTTAAGAATCGCACGAAGCATTTACTAAAAAGTTAAATTTTGCAAATATACACCCCACAAGAATTATCGCATCACCTGAAATTTACCATAACTTTGAGGCTAATTTTGTCGTTTGTTCGATTTGGATGATCTTTTTTGCATTATAGGTTGACTCTTCAGGAATCTTAAAATTCAAATTGCTCTGTGGAGTGCACCATCAACAACAGCACATTAAAATGTAGAGTTATTAGTTCCATTTTTTGTTAACATTCTCGTTTTTAGTTAATTTTATTTTCTCTGTTATCAGATGAGATAAACAGTTTTACAACACATGTTTTTACTGATATAGCATTGTACAATGAAAAACCTGAAATAAGTAGAAGGCTATGAAAAACAATAGATTAAAAGTAACGTCATCAATTTACAAAATGTCAGTTTTTGTTGTGCAAATTGTTGCATTTGATTTCTTTACTCTCTGCTATGGTTTTTAATCGTTGATTTAAATTGTGTGCTATATTGTAGTATTATGGATACTTAACAACACTTTGTACGTCAAACCGATAAAAAGGCCAGGCCATAAGAGTAATTGCTCCGATTGGAGATGGACGACGTCAAATGTACCATAGTCATCAGCTTAAAGTCATCACCTTCTCATATACTCCCTTTGTAGTACTATTTGAAGTGAGGTGTGCCAGAAAGAGAGCAGGACCTCGATTCTTGATTTGAGTGAGTAGAATTATTAGGAGAATAAGAGAGACGGAAATATGAAAAAAATAATAAATTAGACAGAGACATAACTCCCTGAGATAATGAAGAATAAGTTCCTGAGAGGATGGTCGTCACTTTCAGCTGATGAGTATTGTACGTGGCTAGTGTAATTGGTGTGCAACAGAGTACAATTTCGAGAGCTATCAGGCGTCACAGAGAGACCGAACAGTGTTTCAAGAGAGAGGGGCAAGGACGTAGCAGAGTTACTACAAGTGTTGATCGTTTTTTACGAGTTACAGCCTTAATAATTGATGTTGACGCCCGGCGCCCGAATGCATGAAACTGAACTCTTAGAAGTTGGGAATGTAAACATTTGGTTATAAACAGTCTCCGGGAAAGGAATTTACGACCAATGGTTTCAGCCGCAGGCCCACGTTCTACTATAGCATACTGGATTGCCCGGTTACAGTTTTCTAGAGAACACACTAAAGGGGTCTTAAAGAAAGTTCAATGTACTCTTCGTGGATGAATCAGGATTTTACCAATATTCCTCAGATAGATGCATGCCAGTGTATAGAAGGCCAGGTGAGCGTCATTTCCAATGTAACTTTCGACAAACGGAAAGTTTTGGAGGAGGGTCAACCATAGTATAAGGAGAGATTTATTTTCATGGGTGCATGGAGTTAGGGCAAGTCAATAATGGACGGACAAAGGCCGATCGTTACATAAGAGGTACTCTAAAACGTCATGTGATCCCATATGGCCCTTCCAATGGACAATAACGTATGGCCTTACGCTGCCAGGAAAATCGCTGATTAAACCAATGATCATACATAAATGATGAATAAATTCAAACAAAATCAAAACTACATACAACACACATACATACTGAAAAAAAATTTATATGCATACAGCAAGATAGTGAATATTAAAATTAATATAAATACGAACCAGGACTATAATAGTGCTGAAATAAAACATGGAAAAACGAAGAGGTATGTACCTATGTATCATACTGATGATACCTGTTATTAAGTAACAAATATACAGACATATGTATTATGAATATTTTAGTGCATTGTGATTTTTGTTATTTTGTTTATATTTATATAGGTACGTAGGTGTAAAGCCAGACTGAATAAATAGACATTTTGATGATACTTCAAAATGTTCTGTCAATATTAACTGCTTTTAGCCATCGACTTCGGCGATTTTCCTCTCTAGGAACTGACAAAAATAACTTTAATGAATTTTTCGAAGTATTTGAACAACAAGGCACAAAACATGATTTTGTTTCCATGTCTCGATTAATACAGGACACTCTAATTTTAACAGGAAAGAATCGAAAAAACTACTAATTACCATAACCCGTACTTGACAAGAAGTGCCAACTGTCAACTGAATACAGAACTGAAGATTTAGGAACGGGACAATGCATTGTTGTCGGCTTCATTTCGTGACGTCACGGATAAATTGACGTCAGAGTGGAAAATTTTTCAGCTTTATTATTTTTTTTAAGGATAAACAGTTAAGAAAAAAAATTCACAAAAAAATTCCATAACCCTCTTATCAACTACTATCTGATAACGTAGTTAATGAAAAATGGTGTATTAGTCCATTGCTAGTGGTTTATTTATACAAACAAAATATAAAAAATGATGGCTTCTGATTGCCTACATTTTTGATGAGGGAAATAATCATAATAACATAACAACGAAAATACATATGACTGGAACAACGCAAACAATTTATTAATTACAGAAATGTATTTTCATAATGTAGATAGATATTTAATTAATTTAGATAATTAAAATTATAATTAAATATGTTTTCGAATAGTGCAACAAAATATGCATTAATTTAATGTTTTGGTATAGTTATATAATTATAGTATAATTAACAATTTTAAGACACTAAATTTCGCTGAGGCCAAATATAATTATATTATTATTACTGTTACGCCAATAGACTATGTGGACTAATAATTCCAAAGGGTGCCTAGAGATAGCCATACCGGTACTAAAACTCACATTAAATAGCTATGGAAGTCTATATTTATAAAGAAGGATCTAGAATTGTTCGAGAATGATCAGGACAAGTGCAAATATTTCAGTTCAGCTGATTGAACTGCAAATTATTAACCAGCCGCAGCCTGGCAGGCTTTAGTGCCTATATAGTCGATATGGATTATTTCATTAAATTAAATTTGTTGATTTTCCTGGCAAAATGTGATTTATTTTGTGAAGGTTTTTAAACAATGTTTATAAATACTACGACAATTTGTCGAAAATTTCAAATGCTAAAAGTCGTATCATATTCTAACCAATAATGTAAAATACGTTTCTCCCAATAATAACTATACTTTATACAGGGTGATATCGAAAATTTTACCAGTCGATAGATCTTGACGAAATAAAGTTATTTTGTGGTATAAAATTGTTTCTGCAGGGTCCTTTTAGAGATATAAGGGGTTGCAAAAAAGAATATTTTTGTAGTTCCTTTTCTCCAAAATTATGCGACATTTATATATTGGTATGTTGGGATGCATTATTTTATTAAAAACAGAATAAAAATTGAATCACCATTTATACCCAATATCTCATTGTGTAAAACAAAACTAAAACTTATGTAACATATTCATCAAAATATGTTGCAAATTATTATAATGAATATTATTTTCGTATATATATAGATACAAAAGAGAATGTTAAAAGTTTCTACTAGACGAGAGTAATTTGCAGTGTTTTTTTCAATAAAAACCGTGTGTGGTGCAGCTCGGAACGTATTATTTACAAGCTCATACACCCCCATGCCGCCCAGAAGTCCCCGTGTCTGTGTATCTCTGTTTGTAAATGAAACGCGATCGTGCTGTTAAGGATAAAACAGAAACATTCGATACGTGTTGGTCAATACTCTGGCATGTAACTATTGACAATAACAGGAAAGAGCAAAAAAAGATTAAAAACAAATTTTTAATGAAGTTGGGTCGATTTCCGACTAGAGATTGAATTAATTTCCACTGACACAACATACCTCTAATATCACTAATTTAAAAGTGCTGCTAGAAAATATGTCATCAAACTTGAAATAAATTATTCAAATTACTTCGATATATTACAAACATACATGTGTGCCTTTATGAAGGTAAAAGAGAATATTGTACAGAATAAGTAATTTGTAGATAAGTCCACGCACGATAGCGATCATAAATAAAACTAATAACAAATTGTTCCTAATATTTAGTCGAATTCTGTAGAATTCTGTGAAATAAATAAGATACATATCCATGTACATCTCTGGTTTTTTTTCTTTACGGGTTGCGGTTTTGACTGCCCGCTGTACTGAAGCTTAAGCTTATTGTACCCCATAGTCTCATTACTCCATAAGACCCGTTCTATTCCAGAAGGTGAGTGTACAGTTTATGGGAGCTCTGTCTATCTCTTCCGAGGATACAAGTGGTCCCTCGAAGTGTGTTAGTCTCATTACCGTTAGGGCTGGGCATTCGCATAAGATGTGGTGGGGAGTTTCTTCCTCTTCACCACACATCCTACAATCTGGATTGTCCTTCACCCTCATGTTGGTTAGGTGTTTGTTTAGTGTCCAGTGTCCTGTTAATATTCCCACTGCACACCTCAGCTGTTTTCTGCTCAGCTTTAGCATTTCGTTGGTCCTTGCTCTAGATATTTCTCCGATGAACAAGCGCGACTGCCTCATTCCCGGCATCTCTATCCAGTGCAAGTAGTGTTTCTGTCTTAATAGTTTCTTTACCGATATTTTCGCGGTGCTATAAGATACCCCGCAGGTCGGTTCGGGACCTGTTAGAATTGATTTAGCGCCTTTTCTGGCTAGCATGTCTGCTTTTTCGTTTCCCGTATTTCCCTGGTGTCCTCGTGTCCACTAAAGTTGTACACTGTTGTGTTCTGTAAATTTCTCCAGGAACTCCAGTCAGTCTTTTACTGTTTTAGATCGTATTTCTACTGCTTCCAAAGCTCTGAGGGCTGCTTGGCTGTCAGTGATGATGCGGATTCTCTTATTTTTGTATGCCCTCCGTATCATTTCTTGTCCCCGGACCTTTATTGCTGTGATTTCGGCTTGGAACACTGTTGCAATACTTTCAAGGTTCAAGCTGATGTCTGTCCCTGGTTGTTCTCCCACAAATCCTGCTCAGGTATTGCTTGACGTTTTTGATCCGTCAGTATACCAGATGATATCATTTGGTTGTCTTTGCATCCTGCCTCCTTCTCCATCCCTTTCAGGTATTTTTACCCTCAATGTTTTTGTGAAGTTGTAGCTTGTGCTGATTCTGTCTGACTGCATATCGAGTAGACGATTTCTTCCTACATGTTGAAATACTTCAGTATGATATCCTCTCCTTGGGATGTTCCCAGACCCAGTTGTTTTCAGCCTGCATGCTGCCATTAGTGCCTCATTCTCCACCACTAGGTGTACTGGTGGTAGGCATAGCAGTGTTTCCAAGGCTGCGGTCGGCGTTGTTGACATTGCTCCCGTGATCCCTAGACATGCAAGTCTTTGCAACTTGCCTAATTTTCTCATCGCCTCTCCTTTTCCGGCCTTATGCCACCAGATCAGGGAGCCGTAGGTTATTATTGGTACGACGACCCTTTGGTACAACCAGTGCACCATTTTTGGTTGAAGTCCCCAGCTCTTGCCCACCACGCTTCTGCAGGTCCATAAGGCCCGCGTGGTTTTGATGGTCACTTTGTCTATGTGAGCTTTGAAGTTCACCTTGGTATCTAAGGTTAGTCCCAAATATGTGACTTCATTACTCACCTGTAGTTTTCTTTTCCCAGAAGATATAGTTTCTTCAGATTTTGGAGTTTTCTTTTCCTTGTGAAAGTCACCACCGTGGTCTTTCCTGGATTAACGGAAAGCCCTTCCTGTGTGCACCATCGATCTACCGTGTTGAGAGCTCTTTGCATCATTTCTGAAGCAACGCTCTCAAATTTTCCCACTGCTAGGATTGTGACGTCGTCTGCATATCCTTGCGCATATATTCCTTGCTGTTCCAGTTGTGCTAGGATGCAACGCTCTCAAACTTTCCACACAGGATGTGACGTCGTCTGCATATCCTTGTGCAACTCCTCCTGTTCTAGTTGGGCGATCCTCATGGTTAACCAGACACCTACATCTTTGGTAAGTAGCATTCCACAAATATATCAACAGTTTACAAAGTTAAAAACATTATAACATCCTACAAAACAAAAACGCCCTACGACCTGAAATCGAAAAGATGATCCTAGGTCTGACAGAGCCTGATAAGTGCAAGACAACAAAAAGCAATTTAAAATTACAAAATTACAAAACACCATATACTGCATTCGACGCGCGTTTCACCAATCAAGTTGGCATCATATGGAAATGATTAAAACGACCTTAATGCTAACAGTGTATCATGTTTATACCTAAACTATTGTTGACTACTTAACCAAGATAAAGGATTCGCCCTCTGTAATTATCCATATTATTTTTACATTGTAATTTCAAATTTTCAAAACACCAGCTTTCTAATATTAGCGTGTTCGACAACACTAGACATCTGTTCTACCATATTTGAGTTGAACCATATGTTCCTTGAATCTGGTTGGAATTGATCGTCTAGTTTGTCCAACATACTTTTGATTACAGTCCATACAGTTAATTTCGTAAATCCAAAATTGAAACAAATGAAAAGACGGGTGCCGAAAACACCTTTTAACAGCAATAACTGAATTTAACTGGATAAATTTATCAATTTAAAATATATGATGCTCTATTTTAATCAACGCACTATTTTGCATTCTGCCAAAATACGTAACAAAATTTCCAAAGCCCTTATCGTTTAATTTAAAAAAACTGCCCTAGCGAATACGTGATTAAATTTCTTCTCATCGAATACATTTTTCCGGACGCTGTAAATCATTTACCAAAGAAAAATTTTCTAGTACACCCGGTATATATATACAATTAAGGTAAGTAGGTAATTATGGTTAAGGGGTTCCCTAACTAAGAACAAGACAATATGTCTTCAGTGATGAGGTTCGAGGAAATGCACTGCCTATTATGTTTCGTGGATGATTCTGCTGATGTGCGCTATCGAATTATTCTACTGCATGAGCACTTACATGTGCCAATTAAAACAGTCGCTAATTTAGTTTCCGACAGATAATGCTTACTTGTGACTCTGTAACTTATGTAGTTATCAACATGTTCACAAAGTACGGCACTTATGTGTGCTTGAACAAGACCAAAGGAAATAACTTTGCCACCGCTGCGCTGCTGGTTCAGAACTCGAATTGTACGTCCTAGGAGAAGAATTATAAGAAGGGTCATAGAGTGTGGTGGAAACCAAGTATTACATCATTTATTTAACTTTTGCATTATTTATTTTACTTTTGTGCTTTCCTCGCAATTTTGGTGCGTAATTCTTTTAAATATCATGGAAAATTATATTCGACAAAAAAATATGATTTTTCAATTAACCTCCCTACAGCAAATCTACATTTACATTTTTTACAAAACGTTTACTTGTCCCACAAAAAATTTGAACACTTAATCTGCAACTTTTGAGGGCAAAGAAAAAGTTCGAGGACGTGCATTTTAGCAAGCAAGATGGCCACATTACTTGCCACAGTAAGACAATATCTAGCAGATGAATTGGACGACGAGGGAGATATGCATGGCCGGCTGGTTCATCTGATTTGACAGCATTGGATTTTTTAATTACAATTACAAATTAAACAAAACGTATCTTAACCGCCTTCCTAATCACCAGAAGTCGGATTTCCAATCGGATATGACGTAAAACCAGGATTGGCTTTAGGTGGTTATCATAAATTCCACTAATCTAAGTTAAAATTACGTTGCATGTCACTGCAAGGAAAGCCACCTACGCTCCGCTCCGTTTATGGTATTCTGAGGAAATATGTCCATTAATATTTATGTTGCATGACCACGAAATTGTTTTCTCACATCTAGTGCAATACAATTGTCTATCATCAAATTACAAATTGGTAATAACGCGAATCCAAGAATTTACTTTTGCTTCCGTCGACTTAGTATGTTGTGATATTTTAACTGCGCGTTTTTAGTACCTACATCCGAAGGAATCCACGTTATGCAAGATACTGTTTGATCGTGTTATATTTTCTCCCCTCCACGCAGAAATGTAAATTACCAGTATACTGCAATTTAAAAGAATCTATTACGTATTACGTTTTTATTTAATATTGTGCATTCCCCGACAAAACTAAGTTACGCATTAACATTGTAAAATTAAACAAAATGCACTTAATATGTTTTCTTCTTGTAGCTTGGGAATATTTCAGTAGGTGTTTACAATATATTATATCATCTGTAAAAGTCATCCCTGGAATCCGATCAGTAAATCCGACATCTGCTAATCACCGAAGGAAAATCCTGAAAATCAGGGATTTTGTGTCGAGTGGAAAAAAATTTCAAATAATATTTGGAGTCGAAACATCGATCTAAGCTACCAAGGAAGTATAATCCCCTCGCCCACTTGGCTATAATGCCCATTCTTCCTTTCGGTCATTGGTAAGACGTTGTTTTACAGTCCCTACAGGATTTGGAGCGAAAATAGCCGAGATCTTCGAAATATCACCAGCATAAGTGAAAGAGAAGTTTCATGATAGGCTTCTGATATGCCAGAAAATCAGTGATGTTTATATGAACATTCGATGTAAGCAACATTTGTAATAATAATTAAGCCTGGCCAAGCGATGGTAGATTCAGGATCGGGCGCAATACCAATGCCATCGCGCGCTTGTTTACGATGACGATGACACGACACACTTCAGTTGTTATCTGTCGGTCGATGCATAGAGTACTAATAAATAATAAATAATGTTGAGCGTAAAGAGTAGAAAACGACCGTACGCTGATAAAGTGAATAAATTTATCGGTGAATTTCCGGATTTATTCTATGATGGATGTAAAATAATTTGTAAAGTTTGTGATCAAGACTTAATGTGCTGGAATAAATACGGCTGCAAAATTCATGTCAATAGTAACCGGCATAAAAATAAAAAAAATGGCGTGTCTTCTTTGGCACCTCAGTTTATGTTTGATTTACTGTTAATGCTGATTGCCTGTGATGTTCCCTGCGCATATTGGATCAACCAGCATTTCGGAAGTTCTGGAATAAATACAATCCCCAGGTGAATTTACCAAGTCGTTCATCGTTACGTAGATATGTACCAAGTGTTCGTGAAGACATTGTAAATAGGATTAAATGTGCATTAAAAAATACACGGCTGTGGTTATGTGTTGAAGAGACGACAGATTGTAAAAAAATATATATTTTAAATGTTATAGTACGTGTACTCGACCCTGTTAAACCAACATTTCCACTTTTACTAGCTAGCAAAAACTAACTGCGTGTACTGGCGAAACAATCACGCGGGTGGTGTTGGAGACTTTCGAAAAATTTTAACTGTCAACAAGTCAAGTGTTGATGTTTGTGACTGACGGTGCTGCGACAATGCGTTTGGTGGGCCCTTTTCTTCAAAGGGACGATTGTAGGTTTTTACACGTTACGTGTAAAGTGCATGCGTTCCATCTTGTAGCAGAAACGATTTGAAAATGTTTTCCAGAGGTAGAAGCATTAATAGCAAATACAAAAAAAGTATTTCTCAAATCTCCTAAACGGCTTCGAGCATTTCACACACTGTGTCCTGGTATTCCAGAACCACCAGAGCCGATTCTTACACGTTGGGGAACGTGGTTGAAGGCAGCTTTTTATTATGCTGAATATTTTCAACGAATAAAAGCTCTGATACTACAGTTCAACCCTAACGAGGCTGCAGCTTTTAAGGAAAGCCAGACAAGCTTTCAAGATGTTCCCCTTGAAACATATTAAAAAACTATTTATAACAATTATAGAGGACTACACGACACAATAGAAAAATTGCAAAATACTTCGTTGTCGTTAGTGGAATCGCTGCAAATAGTGGACGACGTAAATACACAGCTACAGACTATAAATGACGCAAAAAATAAGCCCGTTATTGAAAAATTCGAGAGTTGTATTACAGAAAGATCCTGATTTTACCAAATTAAGACAAATTTGTGATGGTGCATCTACAGCTGTGTTAAGTGAGTTCACAGAGTGTTTTACTTATGACTGTATTACTTCCGTAGATGTCGAACGGTCTTTTTCAAAATACAAATATATTTTTTCACCACAGCGAACATCGCTTACTGAGACAACTGTAGAAACATATCTGATGCTACACAGTTATTATAGAAGTGCTCCAGTTTGTGATAACGACAACCAAGCTACTTCATAAATCTGCTTAAGAAGGTGAGTTTTGTACATATTTTTATAAAGTGTACCAGTATTAATAAAATTTATTTCCATTTATTTTATTTATTTATTTATTTATTATTAGTTATCACTTACATATACAATGTACATGTGTGACCGTCATTTAACAGTTTAATAATAATGTGCAGCACTAAACTTACAAAATATAAGGAAATACATAAAAAAGAATTTAAAGCGGACGAAATAGTACAAAAACATACATCACAATATATAAAATATTTTTGTTTTTATTATTGTACTTATTCAAGTATTATGATATGATGCATACCAAGTACGTCTCTGTAGGATTAATGACCTTGGCCAGGCTTAATAATAATTTTAAGCAACGAATTCATTAAGAAACTCTACTTTCAACATGCTTGATTGAATTCCTTTAAAATAAAACAATCACTCAATATCTCATGAAAATGCAGTGTATTTTAAATAATTTCAACTCGTTATACGATCGTTCAAATCATGGTCCAGGGTACTACATCAATGGATTTCCACAGAGCTGTAAATAGTGTTTCATTCTTGTGAAAATTGGAAACGATTACAGTTACGCTAACGTGTAACGTGTATATATCACAACGTTTGTCTTAAGCTGACAATGAGATATGTATTTAAACTTTTCCATAGCAATAATTCTTTTAAAGTCTGAAAATGCATGTCCTGTAATTGAATCTGAACAAAAACCAATCGTGCGAATATAATCAAACATATCTTTTTGAATTAAACATTTCGACCATGTGGTATAGTCGATTCTCGTTTCATCAAATGGATTAATATCCTATGTGATAAATCAATCTATAATACGAAATGAAATATCGGCAAAATATTCATGTAACTATGATTTATTAGGGCCGGGTTATCATACGGTCGTGATATGTATTCAATGCATTTGTAATTTCAGCGTAATATTACCTATTGAATATGGCTCACTGTGTTTTAAAAGCACTCAGAAATTTGTAAAAGTTCGTGCAGAACATCATTCAATATAAAACCATACAAAGACAACAGAGACTGGTAGTTCGTGGAGTTCAAAAATCAAACAAAAGGGATTCGTGCGAAACCCCAAAAACAAACAAGATTGGGCTGCGGATATCGGTGTTTCGGAATTAATTTTCTTCATCAGCGTAGCGTAGCTTAAGAAGTGGGATATAAAATGGAGTATATCAGGAACAACTAACGAGTGCTGTTTCTTGTCTCATTTTGATGTATATGGCACAATTTTCTATTGCTTACGAGGAGTGTATCAGTATAAATGAAAGAAACTCTTACCAATAGAAATTATTTAATGATTTAAAGCCGGCCCGTTTTTAGAAATTGACTGGCGTCGGTAAAGGACATGGTGTATCTTACGAAGACTTACCCCTTATATCATGCTCGTTAAAAGTTGTTTATGGTTGTCAGTATCATTAATAAACCTTCTATAGTATCCTCTGCCTTTTGTGCAGCCGGCTTTGGATGACAAGTAGTTCCTTCGTGACTAAAAGATTAGATATTTCATATTTTCTGCATAGGCGAACTTTTACTCCATTGGAATAGTTAGATTTACTTTATGATATATAATATGATCTTTTTCTTGTAAAATGGTCCGAAGATTTCGTTTCACAAATTGTTAGTATGTAATTTCATTAACGCGTTATTTTTAAAAATTAATTGGCAATTTTATTAAGCAATTAAAAAATGTAAACAAAAATGTAACTAATTACTTTTTTTATACAAAGTTGTTTGATATCGAAACTAATTTCAACATTTCCTAAACTAATTTGTAATTATAATTAATTACCCATTATAAAAGTAATTAATTCATAATTAATTACTTAAGTTCTGAAAGAAAGATACCGGGAACTCTTTTACAAATAGGTTTACATAAAGAATTTCTTAAGAAACTGAAAATGTTTGACGACAAATTAATCTCAATTGTAAATTACCAATTACAGACATAAGAGTCGACTACATGAAACATCGATCCTTCTATTTATGGCAGCGAATTGTTCACTGTTCATTATTCCTGTGTGTACCGCTCTGACAAAAACAATTTAGTTAACACATGGACGAAGGGTGGAGGTGTTCTACTAGCTGTTAGTGATACTTTTACGTCTTCGGCTTTAGACTTAAATACTTCACAATTCGATAAAGTTGACATAGTGGTCGTAAAAATTGTCTCTAATTCACACTCCTTATATATTATTAAAATGTATGTGCCTCCAAATGCTCTAAAAGCGGATTTTGAATGTGTATTTGAATCAATTGAATCTTTGAATTATTTAACACTGGCGTAGTTTTCCACGAAACACCAAAACACTATATACTGCACCCGACGCGCGTTTCGCCAACCAAGTTGGCATCATCTGGAGATAATTCAGTTTTAATCATCTCCTGCTGATGCCAACTTGGTTGGCGAAACACGCCTCGAGTGCAGTGTATAGTGTTTTGGTGTTTCGTGGCAAACTACGTCAGTGTTATCTTCACATCAAAGGTTCCAACCCACTCCAGGTCTGAATAATTTGTAAAATAACACTTAGTCATTCTTAGTGACTTTAATATTTTCAAATATGTTTCTTATTTAAATGAATCACAACCAAATGGTCAAATAATTCTGTTAAATAATGTCCTAAACATATATATATGACTCAGCATAACTTCATCTTAAATGACAATAACAGAATACTTGACTTAGTCCTATTTAACAAAAACTGTGTTGTTGAAAAATATCTTGATCCCCTCGTCGGTGAAGACAGTCATTACCCAGCATTAGAAATTTCTTTTAAATTTAGTACTAGTGCTAATTTAAAGCAGAACTTTCCTATGAATTATAGCAAATGCTACAACTTTAGAAAAACAAATTTTTTACTGTTATATGAGTCAATTTCTAATATTGACTGGAGTTTTTTGTCAACTTTTACTAAAGTTGAGGATGCTAGTACCTATTGTGGTAAGTTATACAGCACTTTTGATCTTTGTGTACCTAAATTTACTTTAAATCGTTAGAAACGATACCCCCATGGTTTACCTACGAAATTATAAAAAATATCAAAACTAAAGCTAAACTCTAATAAATAATGATCTAATTACCCTCGACGACTTAGAGCTAAAATAAAATCGGATATTGATATCTCATCAAGAACTACATTCATTCAGTTGAAAATAGCATTAAGAATGATCCAAATAAATTCTGGGCATTTATAAAAAATAAAAGCATATCTGGCATATCTAATAACATTTATTATAATACCAATTATTTGCTAACCCTAAAGATATTTTAATATAGTGTGTATCACGAAATTCACTGCTGAATCAATAGATAAGCAGTCTCAAACTGACATTATTTACACAGATTTCTCCAATGGCATTCGACAGACTCGATCATGGGATACTACTTAATAAGCTTAAAATGTTTGGACTTTCTGACTCACTACTAACGCTTTTTGCATCTTATTTATCTAATAGAAAGCAGTATGTAGTTTTCATTAGGTTCAGGTTTATCGAGTACCTTGCAACATCAGGAGTTCCGCAGGGATCAGTACTTGGCCACTGTTATTTAACATATTCATCAATTACATTGTTAATCAGTTGGATGTCAATTGTCTTTTTTATGCAGATGACTTAAACATTTTTGGTATAGTTCGAAGCATGAGCGACTGTGAACTAATCCAATACAACTTAAAAAAAAATAACTGGTGTCAATTAGACAACTTACCCCTCAATCCTGAAAAATTCGATTTATGTCTTATACGTTAAAATCGGTTACTCTGGCTTTTGAATATAAACTGAAAGATGCGATTTTAGAGCGCCCTAATAACTTTCGTGATCTTGGCGTAACTTTTGACAGTAAATTCTTGTTCGTAAATCATATTGAGACCATTGTATCTGAGGCATACAAAACTTATGGATTTATAGCCCGTTGTTGTCGTGATTTTGAGGATACGAACACCGTAAAAATTCTTTATAATTGCTTCGTCAGATCCAAACTTGAATACGCTGCGATTGTGTGGTATCCACGCTATAATGTACGTCCTGTTCAGTGTAGATTACTTAAATTACTTAGCTTCAAATCTGATGGAGTATTCCCGCCTATCGGTTTTCCACAACAAAAATTGCTGGATAGACATTCAATGTCTAGTTTTAAGCACATAGGTAAGTATCAGTCACAGGTTTTCTGTATAAAATTATAAATCATAAAATAGACTCTCAAAACATTATTGAACAATTAAATTTTCATATTCCTAGAACATCCTCACGTGAAAACAAAACTTTTTATTTCTCCACCACGCGCACAAATATACTTCACCATTCTCCCATATATACAATGTGCAACAAAAAAAAATTGCTAGGTAATAAATTGGATATATTTTTTTGCCTCCTTAATGACATTCGAATAAGTGACTTGTTTTTCGGTTTACATTTTTTTGTCTCTAATGTGCTTTATTTCAACATTTTACTTTCTTTTCACTTATTTTCTAGTTTTCTTACCCTCCTCTTCTGTAGTTGGGTTTTTACCTGTAGAACAGTGTATAAATAAATAAATAAATAAATAATATCCTTTCTAGTGGCAATTTCCTTAAACATATAAAATAACAAAGTGACTTTTTATTCACATATACACTACTTGAAAAAATAATATTTTTACATTTTTGGCGGAACTAGCTAACAAATTCATCCAGTGTGTTTTCAAACATCCTTGACCGCGAAATTCGTTTATCGACTCTGAAATTTGCCAGAAGTAAAACAAGAATTTTAGCTTTACGTGACGTGCTTTTGAAACATGGATATCTGCCGGGAAATCTTTTTCGCGATAATTCTGTTTAAAAGTAATCGATAAATATCTAACTAAAATTCCGGTTGAATTTTGATTACATATGAAATTCAAATGCAAATAAAAGCTGCGTGGAATTGGAAGTAGATGGAAGACTTACGGTGTAGCAATTATTTGAAAAAAACTGTGAAATTATCGAAACATCGTTATAGTAGGTATTTTCCAGTTGGATTTCTTATTGACTATAGACATAAAATATACATTAATTACCATCAGTATAAATGACTGCTTAAAATCATCATTAGGAATTAACTGGCCTATTTATCTGTTATTTGATTTTTCATTTGTGGAGGAAAAGATTCTTTCTATTAGTAATAAATTTTCAGCACGTCCTGGTTTTGATCAGAGCACCAATATGAGCGTCTATATCCCTGAATAAGTCGTTGTTTATTTGATCTGTGCTTAGAACGTCAGCTTAGTGGACTTAGGTGTAATCCGCAGCAGACCGGAATCCAAGGGGCTCTTGACATTCTGAAGACTGCAGATTCTGCATGGGTATCAGTGTGCAAACACTGGCGTGCGATGAAATTTCATCAAGGACACACGATTGACAGGAAGCCGAAAGTAATAGATCTTCTCAAGGATAATAAACTTTTTATTTAATAATTCAGAGCCATGAACTCAGTAAATATGAACAAAAAAAAGCATGACAATCCTTCATTGATCATCTAAAATTTTTAAGCAGTTCATAGCATAACGCTCTGTCTAATAGCACTGACATAAGTCGCTTGTGATGGTGCCAACAATGCAAATTTTATTGAGCAATCTCCGTGAGAAAATCTAATTAAGGTATCTAACAATACGACGAAAGATAAGCGAAGTCGTAACCGTTCTCCTAAATCCGAGGACTGAAATTGTTAGACAAAGTCAAGGAATATATGTGTTCCCATGATGAGACTGAAACAATCATATATATATATTGAACACACTATTAGACATATTAGTGTAAGAGACGAAATTATAAATTAAATCACGAAAGAATTTCATAAAAGAAGGGAGGAAATGGCAAAGCCTCATTTCAATTAGAGATGAGTTTACAAAAAGATAAATAAATTAAAAAAAGTATAATAAAAGCGTTGAAATATCAAAGAGGCTAAGTACCAAAAACCGTTTATTGAGATATTTAAAACTACAAAGCAAAGCTTGGCACTTGGACCCATTACATGTTGTTTTCGCTTGTACATAGCACTTTTCTACGTAACTCAATTTCGCTAAAAATGATATTTCAACGCTTCAATTGTGTGTGTCATAGCAAATGTGATCTTGTGGTTTATGATTTGACAAGTTGTGCTATTGTCAAAACAGCCACACAGTCCACGGGTTTTGAATTATTTTATGTCAACTAATCTTGAGTTTCAAATAAGATTCCCCCCATTCCCTCTTCTAAATACCTCGGAAAGGTTTACAAATTAAACTCCCTTAATACAATCTTTCATTTACTTATTGGACGCCTATGAACGCCTACTTTTTTCAACTTCAAACTTCAGCTTGAGTCCTTCCCGCCTGTCTTCTTTTTTCACCCCCAGAGTCCGCTATTTGCGATCCACCACTTTCCGGCCATATGATCAGATTTCCTATTAACTCTCAACAACATCCTCAGAACTTAACACAGCCCTCCAGCAAAGTTAATTAAAAAGTATAATGATTATGGAGTCACTTCCATAGTGGCTATTCAGTGGTGGTAACAATTTCTATGTGTAGCCTGGTTTTCCTTAGTTCATTAGTTAGTAATTTTCCACGTCGATAATTAAGATGCAAAAAGTATTACTTGGAATTAAGCACAGGGAAGCTAAGATATTCCAGGACCGACATCAGGCTGATACGAAATATGTTACCATTTGTGTATATAGGTGTAGACAAGTAAAACAAATATATCTACACTAATAACAAAATACATACCTTTATTCAGGTGAGTGAGGAAGGTACGGTAATACGTGAACATACACGATCGTTACTATAGTATTTTCGTAAATTCTGTAGAGTAAAGGAATGCGGATTCAATGGAGTGCATGCGTAGGAAATAATAATAACATAATAAAGATGGAATAATTTGATTAAGAATACATATGAACTCATTGATGATTATTAATATTTTCTCTTATAAATCGATACATTTCATTTTAGGTATGAAAAACAATCATTAGAAAAAGTTATGTTGTAATTAAATACATTTATATAATCTGAATTTTATAAACATTAACAATATATTATTCTTAATAAAAAAAAATAAAAACAAAAAAAAAAAAAAAAATTAAGTATTTTTTTGGGGGGGGGGGGGGGCAAAAAAAAAACAAAAAAAAAAAAAAAAAAAAAAAATAATTTTTTTTTTTATATGGGGGGGGGGGGGGGGGGGGAAAAAAATAGACAGGGAGGGCGGCAAGATAATAAAAATGGGGTTTGATTAAAGTTGGCCAAAAAAACCCAAAAAATTTGTACTTAATATTATTCATTATTTACAAATATAGGTATTGATTAAAGTTCTAATTAAAAAATAACCTCACAAATGGATTATTTGTGATTTCCCTTATAAAAAATTGTATTTACAACACCCAAATAAAAACAATGAATATCTTTCTTACTCGCTGGTCTGTCTTACTCCAGACGTTTTCTCTCGCTGCTCGAAAGTATTTCCTGCGTGCTACGCTCATTACACAATGCTTATAGGAATAATATGAAAGTGGATGGTCTAAGATCAATTGCATTTCGATTTCCGTGTGTGTAGATACCTACATATCGAGATATTCGCGATGCATAACGTTCAAATTGGTACATGTGAAAGAACTGCTCTTAGTTGCATTAAATGAAGTGAAAGCGGAAAATTGGATTAAATATATAGATCATGTTAAAAAAGATCGAATTACGGATGTGGGACCTTCATACCAAGATGGATAATCCCGTTAATCCAGTCATAATAAGAGTAGGTGAAATCAGTAGTGAAAGTGAAGAAATGTTTTCTTCAGACAATGAATAGTGCCATATTATATATGTATAGTCAATAATAAATCAGTGATCGTGTATAAATAGTTTTCGTCCACAACTTACGTGTTCAAGTGTTTTTTATTAATGTGTGTATAACATGTGTTACGTATATCCTATATAGTGTATTATTAGTATGTATTATGTTCGTGAATTGTGTATAGTTGTTACATTGTTTTGGTGAGTTATTTTTTCATTCAGAGTTTATTGTTGATTTTACTAACTCTTCTACTTATACTAATATCTCCCTCTACTCTACCTTTCCCCTGAGTGAGGTGAAATTGTTTACGAATTTCCTCGGCCACCAAATTTGCTGCATGCGCTAAGCACGTGATGTGCATCATACTGTGAAACGTTTGTTTTAAACAATTTGCAATCTTTAGCATATAAACCGCCATGATCACTTTGTGCACCCACATTAGCTAATACATTTTCACTAAAATTTCTATGCTGTAGTTGAAGTTTAAATCATCTCCAGATGATGCCAAATTGGTTGGTGAAACGCGAGTCGCGTCGAATGCAGTATATAGTGTTTTAGTGTTTCGTGGAAAACTATACAGTGTTAAATTTACATGTCTTTCGCAATCGCGACGTGTACGAAATAAATAACTTCGACTGCAAACAGTTCAGAGTTTTCATAATTTTCAACAATACAATTGTTTATAGTTTATATATATACGGCAATATATGTTCCATTTTGCTATGAACCACTTCGTGCAAACCGGTGTTGGCAGTGGCGTTGCCAAAGCGATCGGTTTATTGATGTAACGCAGGTAATATTTCCAATGTCTGTCCTGGAAAATGGGTGTAATTTCCAGTCTTTACTTGGGATGAAGTCTGAAGAATTTTCAATAAAAAGTCGAACTTACTACTCCATACAAAATTGTTATATAATTCAAAATTATTAAATGGTTTTCAATATTGGGCGTGACCTACTTAATATGGCGGTACCATTAGTTAATGCAAGAGGCAATACGTAGCAAATATAAAATTTGAGGAAAAGTTGATATAGCCGTAATATATCTTTCTGATTCCAATAAATAATTTGCCAGTTCACCGTGCTATCTAGAAATTTGTGTCAATACATACATACCTTGGAAAACTATTTATAAAAATTACTACCAATTATAAAATAAAAATAGTAGAAATACACAGCTCCATAAAAAATAACTGTCATGCGTAATTAATATTTTTATATTAGAAGAATTACTGCGTTAGAAATCCACGTCATTGGCAAACAATAAAACGGAAAAAAAGAAATTCTAGCAATATTTATAAAAACCAAAAAAGTAACGACCCTAAATCGGATCCTTGGGGTTACACTAAATCATATTATTAAAATTTGGTATGGAAGACTCAGTAGCTAGTTATTGGTCTACGTTAAGTTTTGTTGGTACAACATTCATTGTTCTATATGATACGATTTACAAGGACACAGTATACAAGGGAAGTATTATTGATGCTATACGCTTCAGTCCACAGATTTAAATAATGAAGTATTGAATCTGCTAGTATGAGAACAGAGATGATAATCAATAATACAAATGTAAATCAATATGACAGATTAAGCCTACACCAACAGAACTAATCTACATGAAATCGGTATGTTTACAGCTCATTTCAACATAGGACGCTTTACTGTATGAAGCTGCCTAATAAAACCAATGATTTTGCATCGTTTAATTAGTTAATTAGAGCGCCTCATTTCCTTAATGCTCGAGACCAACAGTGTCACACGTTAGACTAGCTCCAGTAATTGGTTGTGGTCAGTCCACTTAATTGCCACACATCAAGGTAATGCGTAAAAGCGACAAGAGAGTGGAAATGGTTACTGGTAAAAACGAAAACGCGTACTTTGTTAAATAAGGATGCGATTTTTTTCAAACCTATTTTTATCAAACGAGTAATTCATTCTCATTGAATTTAACAACACCGAATTATCGTTCATTCAGTCAAATTATTATTATTATTGCTTAACTGCAGGTAAATTACGAATTGGAAATGAATAATATGAACATAAAAAGATATTCTTTATAACAATTAAAGCTCATCTAAGTACTATCACATGTGAAAAAAAGTTCTCTTATTATTAGTTAGTCATTACTATCCTTAATTTCTGTTCTGTCTTACTATGCTTTTAAAATTCATGCAGTAATAGTAAAATTAATACTCAAAACTTGATCACGATATTTATTGTGACAGAACACGCAAGTAAAGAGAATTTAGAACAGGATGTGTTTCGAAACTGGTAATAAAAATCATGGTGTGCCTCAGGGCTTCATTCTAAGATTGCTGATGGTCATTGCTTACATATTTGACCGCCGTCTTATGTATTGTATTTACATTTTTATAGGCGGAATGTTTCAAAACTGACAGCAAAACTTATGGTGTGCCTCGAGGCCTCTTTCTGGGATTGCTGCTGGTCGTAATTTAGTCTCCTTCAGCTGATTGGCTAAAAATATGTTTACGGACGGGATTTTGTCATATGTTTCCAAACTGATAATAAAAATAATGGCGCGCCTCAGGACTTCATTCTAGGGCTGCTAATCATCATAATTTATACCTACTGATTTTATCATCAACAAAGGGTGTATTTTTAGGGATAAAACAATTTTAGTAAGATTTGATACGAATTATAGTAATCTGATGAACAAATTTAATGTTAGACATTCAAAACCAGGCCGCACGTTTTTGTGTCAACAAAATTAAACTATTGAAATGTGACTTTTTAGTGTATTTATACATATGGCTATATTCAAATTAGTAAAACTGATTATATTAATAAAAAAGGCTGAATTGATTATGCTGGTATATGTATCTTGATATTTAAGCTTCATTACAGGGATTGTCCTCTAAAATTAAAACATTACATAAATAGTAATGAAACGCAACAAAACTACACAAAATCTGATGATGCAGAGAGTAGGGCGTTAATACGAAAAAGAAACACAGTGGGTTATATATAACATGGATCCTTGTGGAACACCAAGTAGAGAACGTATGTAGAGTGAATTCATCAACTGCAACATAAGGCAAAGTCCATATCCACAAGCACAACCGAACGCCATATTATTGAAAACTACTGCGTTATACTAAGTGTCTAGGAATGTTCGCCGTATTTAAATAAAACAGAACTTAGACAAGCACAACTGTTACTTTAAATAAATGTATTAATAAAGAGAGGTTCTCTAACTGACCCAGAGAATACTTTTTAAGGTCGAAAAATATTCCAAGACTATTTTCATCTCTGTCAGTGCAAAGTGGAAAACCATGTTTCACTTTTACCCTAATAATTACGTGGAACGGACATAATGGCTCTAACTAACTCGTGTATTTACGCTTCAATTTTCACTTTGTTTTTAAATTGCCTCCATAATCTCTTTTATTATACTTAATTTCAATTTTGAAGCTTAATGGTTCGCATCTGAAATTACAAGTTGAAAAATTGAGAGCATTAAAAATAAAATATAGTTTCTTTCACTGTACTACAAACTGGTGGTTATTTTTTGTCACCGTTCAACCCTTAGAATTTTGTTTATTTGATAGCTGATAGTAAAGACAAACCTTTACAAATGAGAGTATTAAATGCACAATGTGTTTTTGCTTAATTTTTATTCAATGGTGGAAGACCTAATACAAAAGTGGCTGTTAGAAGCGAACTTTTACACCGCGTTTATAAAAAGCTTTCAATGTAATGGGTTGATTGTGTAAATTGTTAAAAATTAATGCATGCATTTTTTGTACAAAACTATCACAAATTTGAATAAAACTGAATGTTCTCCTTGTTTTTTCATCCATTTGTAACCTCTGCCCGTGTAGCCTCGGCTTTGGAATCGGGGATTGTTTAATTTCTGTGGTGTTGATATATTTATTTTTACGTATCAAACAAAATACATCGTACCTTAACTTCTAATTGGTCTCGTGTGGCTATAGGTGTGCACTATATGGTTTTGTGGTGAAAATTTGGGTAATTTGATGTTTTTCTTTGGTTTATCATTATTTTGAAGTATTTTGATACATCTTGTAACAAGAGAGCACAATTTGTTAAAACAGCATTTACGAACGAGGTCCGTAAAGAAGTTGGTTACCTCTTAACTTGGGTGAGGAAAGACGAAAGGCGAATGTAACGCGTCATAGTGTATGCCGTGTTGTGAATCATACGTTTGTTGTGTTCATTTTCTAATCGTTTTGTATGGTTATTTGCTATAATTTTGACATTTTGCTTACAGTTATTATTAGTTATGTTATACTATATTGTTAGGGACCTATTATTACAGTTTGTACGTGCTTTTTTGACATTTTAAGTGACATTTGGATTTTTATACAGGGTATTTCACCTAAGAGAGATTCTTCTGTAACTATGTAACTGTAAAATTTATAAAAAAATGGTTTTAATAAAAGTTGTCTGGAATCATGTGGGCCATGCAAGAAATATTTTTAGCTTTACAGGGTGTGCCATTTCACGTGAGCGCTACATAACTTTGTTATTTTAAATGGAACACCCTGTATATTATTGCATTTTTGAATTCCTTGGTTAATATTAGGTAGAGTTTATTAAATGTACATGGTGTTTAAATCTTACCGTTTTCGAGATATTCAGATGTTTTTGAAAAAAATCACGATTTCAGCTCACTAAATGAGGCTAGATAGCATCTAAACGTAAGAGTTAGAAACGTGTAGTTTTCACAGTTCGCTTTGGCATAAATTACTCTATCTTGTTGTCTGCGAGCAAAACGTGTACGTTATTCAGACTCGGAAATACTGAAACCTACATTTAATAATCTTACGAGTTGAAAAACTTTTTTTTTAAAATGGAATGACCCATATTAATTGTCATGGGTGAATTCAAAATTGAATGCCCTTTCGACTGGTATAAGGTTGTACATACTTATCTCTAATAGTTTTCCAGAAAAATCAGATTCTTTTCTAAAGTCCGAAAAAGTAGCTTGTAACAGCATCAAGATGGCCTTGCAAGACAACTTTTCCCTCACATTTTAACAGACTTGGGACTGACAGTGTCAATATTTACTGGCATGTTTAAAAAGTGGTTTGACAAATAAAAGTAAACCACTAACAACAACTAAAACAAAACTCAAAATGAAACAAACTGAAATTCGGAACACAACAAGGAGAAGAATACTTAGACCGCTGATTTACAAAAACTGCTCAAAGTGTCCTCCATTTTGATTAATTCATAAACGAATTCGGTTTTTTAAAAGACTGTTCAACATTGGTCAGCATGTGTGGCGTAATTTCTTGAAATGCTACTATAATGCGCTGCCGCATATCTTCCGCGATAGTTGATGGTGTAACGTAAACTTTACTTTTTATAAATCCCCATAAAAAAGAAGTCGCAACTTGTCATATCTGGACACCTTGAAGGCCAACTCACTGGTCCCCCGCGCCCAATCCATCTGTTGGGAAAAGTTTCGTGTAAAAACTGACGAACCGCAGCGGTATTGTGAGGTGGAGCACCATCATGTTGCATCGACATTCTTCGAAGTGTAGCTAAAGGAATGTCGCCTAACAAATCTTCTAGAGTGTTTGTTAAACAGTTTAAATAAACTGCTCCAGTTAGATGCTGGTCAAAAAAGAATGGTCCAATGATATGGGTTCCCAAAATTGCTCCTCACACGTTCAAAGATCATCTGTGTTGGCTATGAAGTGTCCGGAATTAGTGAGGATTTACTGTGTCATGATAATGGCAATTATGACGATTAACGAAACCATTTTTATGAAAAGTAGCCTCATCGGAGAACATGACCCGTTTAAAAAAATCATCATCTTGATTTAACATCTCAAGTGCCCACTGACAAAACTCTAGTCTCCGCTGAAAGTCTACTTCTAGCATCTTGGTGTAATTGGATACGATAAGGATGATAACTGTGCTTTTTTAAAATCCTATGTATCAACATTGTACTAATACCCGTTGTGTGACTAATTTGTCGCACACTTATTTGCGGGTTTTCCTGGGGTGTACCCCAGCACAAAAAATTCATTTTTCTCCGTAACTACAGTTTTATGGCGATTTCGTTTTGTATGTCGAATATTATCAGTATTTAAAAACCTATCAAGCACTAGTTGAAAGGCTTTACGCCGTGGATGTGGTCTGTCTGGATAGCGCTGTGCATAAATTCGTGATGCCAATAACGGATTTCTTTCGCACTCACCGAGGACAAAAACCATATCAATCATTTCTTCCTGCGTCAGCGACATTTTGAAAATATTATAATAAACTTTTACTCTCTACTTAGCAAAATAACTACAACGTCAACGTTAATCAAAACTAGAGTGACATTTAATTTGCTTTGTATGTCCAACAATGCAATAAACATTGTTTGCAAGGCCTTCTTGACGCTGTTACATAGCTACCTTTTCGTACTTTAGAAAAGAACCTGGTTTTTCTGGAAAACTGTTAGAGATAACTATGGACAACCTTATATCGGTCGAAAGGCCATTCAATTTTGAATTCACCCATGACAATTAATATGGGTCATTCCATTTGAAAAAAAAGTTTTTCAACTCGTACGATTATTAAATGTAGGTCTCTGTATTTCCGAGTCCGAATAACGTACACGTTTTGCTCACAGATGACAAGATAGAGTAATTTATGCCAAAATGAACTGTGAAAACTGTACGTTTCTAACTCTTACGGTTTAGATGATATCTAGCCTCATTTAGAGAGCTGAAATCGTAATTTTTTCAAAAACAACTGAATATCTCGAAAGCGGTAAGATTTAACGCCATGTACATTTAATAAACTCTACCTAGGAATTCAAAAATGCAATAATATACAGGGTATTCCATTTAAAATAACATGTTATGTAGCGCCCACGCGAAATGGAACACCCTGTAAAGCTAAAAATACATTCTTTACATGGCCCACATGATTCCAGACAACTTTTATTAAAACCATTTTTTTATAAATTTTACAGTTATATAGTTACAGAAGAATCCCTCTTAGATGGAACACCCTGTATAAAGGACAATATTTGATTTAAATTACAGTTATTTTGAGAAGGTATGTACAATAAGATGAGGTATGCACATGCCAGAAACATTATAAATTATGACATTTTCGAACTGGTTGGTCGGATTCTTAAACCACCTAGTAGGTACAAACGCAATTTTGTATATTCGTCTTGGCTCAAAACTATTTGCAAAATTTCATTAAAATCGCTCTGGCCTTTCCAAGGATCAAGTGGGGAGTAAATACATCAAATAACAGACAAACATACGTATTTTTAAAAACCATGCCAAAACATTATATGTTATATGATTTGTTAATGAAAATGGTTAAATTTGGTGATAATTTATAATTGACAACATAAAATTTAATGAGTAGTATGAGTAGTATTTTCATTGAGTCATTTATAGTGTTCTTTTAATTATTAAAACACATGTTTAATTAAATAATAAACATAAGTATATAAAATTAACATAACTCATAAACTTTAAAGTTCTAAACGAAAGCATACCAATGTACGCTAATTCAAATTTGGCATACAGGTGACGTATTTCCGCCATTAATTGTATTGGTCAAAAGTTAAGGGTTAACCTACTCCTTTACGGACCTCGATTTACGAATACTGGGTGGAGAGTCAAAATTACTTTTCAGGCATTTAGTTAACACATGTAACAATTAAATTGTGCTTCTGTACAAAAAAATACTCAATTGGTGCGACTAGCTAAACACAGTCGCCGGACTATATGAAACAAAAAGTAGAACTGTTTAAAATATATTCGGTTGGTTTAAGCTTAAGAGAAACGGAATAGGCAGGCCATGAAACTGAATCGAATGAAGCAAATCAGACGTGCGGGAAGCAGCAACTTAAACTGGGTTAACTATCTGAATCTGAAGGGTCTAATTTGGTTAATCAAATACGTTGTGTTGTTTGAAACAAGGATCAATAACTGTACCAGTAGTTTGGGATAACTATTAGACTTGCACTTATTGCTGGTTATAACATACAGTGATAAATTAGTGTACGAGGGAGAAAGATATTTTGGAGGGCCAGACAAGAAGTTTAATTTTTTTTGTAGATAAAAGTTTTTGTCAAAGATTTTACTGCTGTCTAAAATAAAATTTTTCATAGCAATACATTTATTCTTTAAAAAAACAGTTAGAAAACAAAGTATAGTACTGTTAAAGAAATATTCATGGGCGAATATAAAAAATCAATATTGTGACGCTCACAGTATGTCCAGCACCGATTTTTGATGCTGTTTACTTTTGGTTGTGTTTCTAATACGGTCTCGGGCGCCAGTTCGTTTTAAAGTGTAGGAACACCACTTTATCCTATCATCACATAAAAGATTGGATAACTGCAGTGAAGAAACAGTATGTCCAGGCGGTATATTTTTATGATTGTCGGTTTTGTAGAAATGGACAACTTACCAGTCGAAAATGATCCTCAGTTTACTTCCAGACTTGTTACTTAAAACCAATGCTTTAAAAAAACTTTATTCCAACTTTACTTACTCTATTTATTGAAGACTAGTCTCACAATAAAAAAAGAATAATTTAAATAACAGTGTACATAGTAACACATATTACAAGAAAGCAAGTCAACAAACCAAGCAAGAGGTTATAATAATGCAAGTTGGTATATCATGTAAAGCTGAGTTACGGAAACTTACTACTGCTGGATTCTTATAAGCAGACAAGATTCAAACGGTTACTACGAGTATTTGCACAAACGAATGAATTGGTAATTTCAAGTAAAGCTATGTTACGGAAAGTACTACTACCGGATTCTTACAAGTAGGCAAGATTCGTAAGTTTACTAGCGGCATTTATAGAAGCAAATGAATCGGTGATTTCAAATATAGCTAAGTCACGGAAACTACTACTACTAGTATCTATAGCAAGCTGTTAATGATTATACAGTGACTAGTGCTAAAGGCGGTACTATGGCAGGCAGTTTGTGCAACAATGCCCAGGTACAAGTGGTTACATTGTACAAGCTTGATACTACGGTAGAATATCAATCCAGGGACTAGTGGTCGATGAGACTTTCTAATCGTGATTGTGTTACATAGCTAGATTGGCCCTTACGTCCCTTATTAGGGTTTAGTAAAGTCGTGTTCTAATTTGCTGGCCACTTCGTCATATTCTATAATTAAGCAAGTGACTAGAATCTCACTAGTGGTTTTTCTATGACACTGAGATTGGATTCTATATTTAAACAAGTGACTTTAGAATCCAATCAGTGTATAGTATAATAAAATATCAAATGAACACCGTGTGTTCCTGAAAGACGTCTAACTAAGATTCTACCAACTTGCATATTTGTCAAATGTACTGGGTGAATCCTAAAATTCAAGGCAACGGTTGTATATACTTAAAACAATTGTATTAGCTAAATTTCTGTAATTAAAATTGGCTTCTCTACTTGGTTTAGGCGAGCGCGGCGCCGAGCCGAGCGGTTTAATATAAACACAGTAGTTAATCTTATCACTAATAGCGGAATTGTAACATAATAAAATAACTATTATTTTCTAAACAAGACCCGGTTTGAAACAACTGTCTAGAGAAATAATTACGTTATTTCAAGGAATGTAAAATAAACTGAACTCTCGTTCAAAGCGGTTTGTACACAAAAATAAATACAAATAATAATCGTTGTATGTAGTGTGTACCAAAGCGAAGGAAGAACCAGATTATATCGTATTATAATAACGAAAAAAAATAAACGGAAAAATCACTTCGTTACAATATTTAAAAATGTGTTTTAACTGCGTTTCAAGTCATGTAACTCCTGAAAATTCAAAATCTACAAGTGGGCAGAGGTCTACAGTTCATGATAGAGTCCGAACTACTTAATATATATACACACGAAGTTATTATGCAGATATAATATTACGTTGTCAAAATTTGATAACAAAAAAACAACAAAAATTATCTAAAAATCCCTCCAAAGCAGTAAATATTATAAGCTGGAGGCTACCTTTTCGAGACAGCGGGCACACATCCAACACAGTAGTATATTGGTATTAATACATTTTTGAGAAAATGCCACTTCCAATATTTTGGATCAAATATGGGATTTCTGGCTGAGAAGCAAATGTTTTCAACTTTCAACCAATCCACCATTGGCAGTAATAGTGTACGTCCTATTTAATAATACTTCCTTAATAGCTGACTTAAAGCTGTAAATATTGGTTGGTATTCGTTCGACTTTTAATGCGCACTGACCTATCTGCAGAAGTTGATTTATTTTTAAATATAAATTTGATTTTCTCGACAAATCCCATTATCCTAAAACATACTAAATTACTGTTTTTATTGGAATAAAATTTATTATGTACATATAAAATACATCGGTTTCCTTGTAGGGCGAATGAGGATATCTCTTCGGCCAGTCCGAATTCACTCCCAGGACACCAGATCCCAAATTAATAAGGATCAGTTTAACGAAACAGGATAATTCATTTTAGGAGCTTCAAGAGAATATCCGACCAAGTAGGGTAGCTCGCTTATCCGGGAAGTTCGCTTGATAGTCGGTCCATAAGCAGCTGTTTATAAACTACGTCGCACAAAGTTTACGTCACACCTTTTATCATGCTAAATAAATAAAATAACTTTGCCTAACAATAACTTCTGACGTTTTGACGGGCGCTAACATATTTACAACTTTTTGGCACACCGGATGGAGTTTTTTCTTTGCTAACCGCCTTATAGAGACTATTAAATTTGAGTGTTGCGAAAGTTTCGAGATATTAAAATTTATTTACTGAAAAAAGGTAAATGGGAAAAGAATAATCTTAGACAGTTTAATCTTTATAGTGGCTCCGGCTAATCGAGTTGTTGTCTGCTGAAAAATATTGTAATTCAACATTTAAATATACATTTAAAAACATAATAGATAGATAGATAGATAGATAGAAGTTTATTTACTACTTTATATAAAAAAAATTACATTTGTAGCAAGTCTAGGCTGCTGTTTTCACCTTAGGTAATGCAATCTAAAATTACAAAAAAAAAAACACAAAGTACAAAATAGATAGCGGACAATTAAAACTGGGAGGAAGCAATGAATATACATCATAAATAACAAATACTATTATACAACAGAAAACTTTAAAAAGTATAAAAAATACATACCATTTTTTTAAAATTATCGAGACTATCGAAAATTAAGGGATCCGACAACTGTTTATATGGATCTCTAAACAGTGCTTAACAGCCAGGTATCTGACTGCTTTATTAATTACACTATTTTCCGCCTTATAACTGATTAATTGGTACAATAATAGAAGTTATATTAATATTCATTGAAGTTTTAGAATATTACCGGCGACTCCGCCACTAAATAGGAGGGCCAGAAACAAGTTTAATTTGTTAAAGAAATATTCAATGGTGAATATAAAACAACAATATTGTGACACTCACGGTATGTCCAGGCACCGGTTTGTGACGCTGTTTACTTCCAGTTATGTTTCTAATTACAGTCTCGGGCACCAGTTCCTGTTTTGAAGTGTAGGAACACCAGTTTATTCTATCAGACTATCGAAAATTAAGGGGTCCGACAACTGTTTATATGGATCTAAGCAGTGTATAATAGCCAGGTATTTGACTGATTTGTTATTTACACTATTTTCAGCCTAATAACTGATTAATTGGTACAATAAGTTATATTAATATTCATTGAAGTTTTAGAATGTTACCGGCGACTCCGCCACTAAATAGGAGGGCCAGAAAGAAGTTTAATTTGTTAAAGAAATATTCAATGGTGAATATAAAAAAAACAATGTTGAGACGCTCACGGTATGCCCAGTACCGGTTTGTGACGCTGTTTACTTCCAGTTATGTTTGTAATTACAGCCTCGGGCACTAGTTCCTGTTTTAAAGTGTAGGAACACCACTTTCTTCTATCAGACTATCGAAAATTAAGGGGTCCGACAACCGTTTATATGGATCTCTAAGTAGTGTATAACAGCCAGGTATTTGACTGCTTTATTATTTACACTATTTTTAGCCTAATAACTGATTAATTGGTACAATAATATAAGTTATATTAATAGTCATTGAAGTTTTTGAATATTACCGGCGACTCCGCCACTAAATAGGAGGGCCTGTAACAAGTTTAATTTGTTAAAGGAATATTCAATGGTGAATATAAAAAAACAATATTGTGACGCTCACGGTATGTCCAGTACCAGTTTGTGACGCTGTTTACTTCCAGTTATGTTTCTAATTACAGCTTACAGTCTCGGGCACTAGTTCCTGTTTTAAAGTGTAGGAACACCACTTTATTCTATCAGCGTTATGATAGAAGCTTGGATAACTGCAGCGACTATTCGAAATTATAACGATACAAAAAATAAATTTACACTAACCAACAGGCATGGACTATTGCGATTATCTGACCAATATTTATATTAATAATAATTGATTAACGTAGGTAGGTTAATCCCATATGAGTAATTTATTCATTTAAGACAAACAGAAAAATTCTCATAAAATTCCTTTATTGGTGTAACCAATAAAGGATATATATATATATATATATATATATATATATATATATATATATATATATATATATATATATATATATATATATATATATATATATATATATATATATATATATATATATATATATATATATATATATATATATATATATATATATATATATATATATATATATATATATATATATATATATATATATATATATATATATATATATATATATATATATATATATATATATATATATATATATATATATATATATATATATATTAAGTTAACATTAAAAACATGAGAAGTTGCCAGAATTCCAGTGCATATTAAGGCGCGAAACGATTATGATTGTGGTTACATCTTACTAGAGGTCGCGGATGACCTGTTATGAGTACTGTATATAGACATATCATTTTATTCTTTATTATTGAAACTAGTGTAACGTCATTAAAAAAGAAATCATTGTTATGAAATTGGCAAAAAATTCTACCCAAACTTTCCCCCTCTAACCACCTAACCGCGAATAGTGAGGGTCGAATATGGAAACACACTGTATATAGAAAAATTGTATTTTAAAAAGTCTAGTTATTTGCACGCTTTTACCTTTTTTTAAAATTAAAAAAATAATGAATGCATTCTATTTTGATATTAATGCACAAAGTCTATAACCTGTTATCCATTATTTTGCAAAATAAAGTAATAGGGGTTGTATTTCTGGATAATGAATTTGCCTGAACTTTAAGGCAACTTCATACCGTCAATTTATTGTAACTTCATCATAAAACCATGTTTGGAAACATCATTTTACAAAATAAAATATTACCATGTACCTACTCCTTTCAGCGATAAAAGTGATTGTGAGGAATTTTGAGGGGAAAATTATATCAACTTTTGATTCTTAATATGTACATAACAAATAGTTAAAACTATAATTCTAAAACGTAACGTATACGAATTACAAAAAAGGGAATCAAGAAAATGAGCTCATTTTCATTTGTTTCTGGTTGTTTGTCTCATGATTCGCTGCCCAGTTATCTTTTGTTCCATCATCGATCCAAATATCACTAACCAAAATCTTTAATTAACATTTTCTAGGCATAAAATTTATTTTCCTACATTTATTCAATACTTATACATTTTTGTGATAATACACCTTTTATAGATACAGTCCATTAATAATGTAAACACACTGAAATGAAAATAGAAATAATAATCATATATCTATATAAATAATATATAAAATTACTCTGCTATTCGATACCAAATAATGAACACATAAATAGTTCTATTTATATCTGTGTAATGAGCCATTACAGTGAAGCAGATATTAGTGGAAATTATTTTATTTGATATGAAATAACACGTTATTTTCATAAACGAAAATATACTTGTCAATTTTATAAATCTATAAAGTCATACTATTCAAAATTATCACCACTGACTCCTGCCCTGCCCATATCGTAAATAAGCCTATTTCACAAATCCTTCACCTCATGAAAAGTTCTGGCTTCGGTGATTCGTTGTTAGAGTCCTGCAGAAACTGGTTGTATCCTGTACACGACGGTTTTCAAATGGCCCCGAAGAAATAAATTCAATTCTGGGGTGGGTTAGAACCTTTGATATGAAGATAACACTGACGTAGTTTTTCACGAAACACCAAAACATCGTACGCTGCACTCGACGCGCGTTTCGTCAACCAAATTGGCATCATCTGATGAAAACGCGCGTCAAGTGTAGTATATGGTGTTTTGGTGTTTCGTGGAAAACTACGTCAATGTTAATAAATTCGATGGTGTCAAATATGAGAGACGAGTTGGACATTCAATTGATTACCGACGTTAACACATGTGTATCTTTGTTCAGAAAATGTCTTACTGGAGTGTAGAAATGAGTTAAAGCACCAGCGTGCAGGAAAAAGTTTTTCCTGCAATATGTACTCATTGTCCTCAGCAATTTGAACATTTGGTCAACCATGACTTTAAGCATCTGCGGATATACTGACAATGTAATGTTTCTCTCCCTTAAATAATGGTTCAATAATTTGGTACACTAGTCCAAACATTCAAGTTTTGTGTAAATTTGATGTGGTTTCCGTAAAGAAATGCAGATACCATCAGTATGGAACAAACAAGTGCATCTATCACTAAAATATTTGGTATATTACGTATACCTTCACATTGCAATCCCAAATTCGAATAGTCCTTAGACAATTGACGGTACCATCTGTAGTTTATAAGTTTATTTTCAAAATGGTTTGAACGACAGCGTTGTATATCTTATCTTAACTATTTTTTTTAAATAACATGGATTTGGGTATGGACGACATGTGAGTCATGCTTTCAGTTGTAAAATTCTTCATCAATTCCTGCAAGATTTTATTAGCCATGAGCAATAGTTGACAATTTTGAGGCAGGGGACATAATTTTTTTTTGTCTTTCAAATGGCTCTTGATATTTTTTATTGAAAAATTTAAATGATTTAAAGATATTTTCAACACGTCATTTATATCTAGTTGTGCTTCGATGGTTAGTATCTTCATGTCTATTTGCAATATAATTATAGTTCTTTTAAATATTCAGACATAATTTGGCGAAAAAATACAATCAATTATGTATAAAAACGAAAAAAAATTGATAGGGGGTCAAATAATAAATTGGGCATTTTTCAAGTTTTCTGTCAGTAACCTAATATTTTTCAAAATTAATATACAAGCACTTTATTTGCAGAGTTTGCCCAAATTCACCTATCGATTAAATTTAACCTCTCCAGTGGTCCAGTAGCTTGCCACCTAGGGGGTCTATAATCAACCACTGGCCGCTCTGCAATTAAACTAAGAGACGATATACCGATAAGCAATAACAATTATCAAAACATATCTAACTGTGCCTCCGGGGTAATCCTAATTGGTCAAACGGTACACAAATGCAATCAAGCAAATTGCGTTTTAGGCCAAAAATTATATACTACATGTGTACAAACCTGCATTGCATCTACGTATGTGACAATCTGCGAGGACTACTGTTTGCTTATTTGATATTACTAATATTATTCGTTCGTTACTGCTTTGAAATATACGTTATTGACCTAACAGTGAGTTATATATGAGTCCCTGTGTGTGTAATATGCAAATGACAGGCATTGAATTACAAGTGAACAATTTAGAATTACCAATGGATTTTCAATTTTTATTGATATTGAAAACATCCCTCACGTAAGACGTTTTCTATACAGAATATTTTCGATTTAGTTGGAATTGCATAACATCTATCCGTATTGTTTTAGTAGAGGACATTGGTCACAACTGTTTTATATCATCCATTTTTTTATCCTATGCGCAAATACGAGTATCGCTCTTTTAACTTTACAGGACGAAATCAGTTACTCCCGAAATCGAACATTTTTAAATAATATGAACAATATTTAGCAAAATACCGGCGGACTTTTTTTCCAATAACTTGATTTAAATATTAAGCGATGAGAGACGTATCCTTTAATGAAATTGATGCCACCAGTGCCCTTTTCAAATATTCAAGCGTCCTCGAAGCAACGTTTTATTTCGTATTCAAATTGCGCGTTTCATAATGGATGCAAGAGTGACAGTCGTTTACAAGCGGCGGAGAGAATATTGTACCTGTTTCTCAATTTGTCAAGTTGCCTTGGTGCAGTGAAAAGTGGAAATTTAATTGCCTGTGTCAACTTGAAAATAAAAGACGTCACAATTTTCCTACATAACTACAAGAAAAAAGGAACAGTGGGGTTGAAGGCTGTCAAGGCGAATACTTTCTTCGTTCCCTAATTATGAAATAAAGTGAAGTTTTGTCTTATTAATTATTTCAGTAACTTATTTGAGACAATGATCGTTTTTTGTGTAGTAAGTTAATATACAGCAGATAAAATAAAAGCAACGATTCTACTAACCGTAATCTTATTTATTTTATTGTTTGCAATTATTACCGAATACTTAGGTAAATAAAGTAATAGCATTAATTTATAAAAGGTGAAATCGATAAAACGTAACGAATTAAATAAAAAAAGTAACAAAAATTTGCTAGTAGTAGTGAAGTCGGTTTTGGTTTACCCCCCCCCTCATACTTAATAGTAGCATATAGGTCACGTCAAAAACGAATTAAACTAAAATTTATACAATAATTTTAGAAAATAACCTGCATGAAATTGTCACCATTAGTTATCGTTTCCGATAATAACGACAAATTTAATATAACAAATACTCGAATCAAAAAGAATCTGTGTATCATGGTGAATCAGCACAGATACGAGTGTAACCTAAAACCACCCACTTAAGTAATATAAGTAAAACACCTACACAAACATATTTCGATCACATACTTCATCATCAGTAGCTAAATTATCAAAATCAATATCAAAAGATATTAATAAACCGAAATGTAACGCATTAGACATGTAATAAACAATACTTCGTATTATATATGTATCGATTCTGTAATCAATAATCAATGGGTAAGTAGGATTTTAAAAAAGACAGTAAGTGTACTGACTAGGCTTGAATCACTACTAAGAACATCATTTATTTATTTTTGTGTATAAATAGATTTTGTGCTGTGGCAGTGTCTTGGGTCCGTTGTTGTTTAAAATATTTGTGAACGATTTAGTAGTCAACATAAATAACTGCTTTTTAACTCATTTGCAGATGACACCTCTGCTATCATAACTGCTACAAATGTAGACCTTTTAAGTAAAAATGCTACTCTATGTGTAGATAAAATTTCACAGTGGTGTCTCAACAATGGCTTAATACTAAATGAGCAAAAAACTGTATTTCTAATGTTCTCTCCAATTGGTACAAAGCTGGATTTTAGTCTCTTAGTTAGGGGTAATCATAATCTTCATCAGAATGATTTTGTGAAATTCTTAGGTGTACATATGGATAAGACTATGTCATGGGAGATTCATATAGAGAATCTAACAAACAGACTGGCTAGTCAAAACTTTACTCTCCTCCAAATGAGAGACTCTGTTAACTCTAATACTCTGAAAGCTTTTTATTACGGCAATATCTATTCGGTTCTGCAATATTGCATATTGTGCTGGGGAAATAGTTCCGGAATAAAAAAGGTGTTCATTTTGCAGAAAAGAATATTGAGAAGTATGTTTAAACTTACCTACAATACATCCTGTAGGGATTATTTTAGACAGCATGGCATACTCACTATTTACTGCATATACATTTTGCAATCAGTATGTATTGTCAGGAAGAATATTAATAATCTTTTAAAATGTGGTGATATAAATAAGTACAGCACTAGATCAGCAAAAAATATTTTTGTACCCAGCCATAGATTAGAGCAAATAAAGAAAGGTCCCTTTATCTCTTCAATAAAAATGTATAACCACCTCCCACAAGTTATAAGAAATGCAAACAATTTTGTAACATTTAAGAAACTTGTAAGAAGATATTTAGTGGAGCAGTGCTTTTACTCTTATGAGGAATACTACCTCTCTAATTAATGTTATTAATCTAATTTAATTAATTTTGCGATAAAAAAAATTGTGTACCTTTACTTAGTCATAATTGTTAATTATGTTTGTTTGTCTTTATGTCATATGTTTAGTAATCTACCATTATATATGTGTACATGTGTTTGTGTATGTGTGTATATATATGTGTATATATGTATATATGTGTGTATATGTGTAGGTATATATATTTTACATTTTATAATTTACATTTTAGTATTTGACAATTCCGATACTGTTATGGTCTTATGGAAATAAACATATTATTATTATTATTATTATTATTTCCTAGTGGTTGATCAATGATAATAGAAAATCAGAATACAATATACTTACATACAAATGTATAATCATAGTGGTATTGTACGCCAGTACAATTGTACAACGTTTGCTTTTAAATAGTTAAATAAAATTAAATTGGAAAGGATTAGAAATTAAATAACTCGTTACTCAGAATTACTTCAATAAATTGTATGCTCTTTACGACTGAAAATTGAGTATGAAATAGTTTTGTACATATTCTGTGAAAGAGACAAGCAAATTTTGGGTAATTCTTTTATTTAATTCATTTACGTAATATTTGAATTTAAGGTTATATTCTAAGTATTATATTGATATTTAATAATGTTACAATACATTTTATAACCAATTTATTGAAGGCCTACATAAAGCAATTTAAAATTTAAACAAACATGAATAGGTGACAGAAAAAAATAATATAAGACCCAAGGAAAGTAATGATCGAGCTAAATATAATTTTGTATCGATAAAGAACAAATTGTTGGCCTCATCCTCAAGTGGAAGCTTAAATTTCTGATATCTAGTTACTGGGTGTAATTTTACAACTTATTATCCGACGTTGGACAAAGCTAACTTGCTTTAGATAATGTCAACTTCGTTGGTGAACGTTACGTGGAGTATACCGTGTACTATCTTGATGTTCGTATAGACTATTTCAATAACTACTGTACTATTACTACCACTGTTCGTTTTAACAACAACAGCAACACACCAAATACAGTACAACACAGGGAAACTAACGTTGTGTGGGAGGGGGAACACATTTAGAGGCAATAGACACACACCCAATATTCACGTATAATAGTTGTTAATTAATTCCATTGCCAAGATCGGGGATCGAACCCAAAACATTTTGGTGAAAGCCAAGTGGGTTTGATTCTTGACTTACTGTTAAATGTGTACTTAATGAATAAGTTGCTTGTTAGATAAATTACAAAAACAAAGTTAGCAAAACAAGTTATCCAGCTGTATTTAAATCTCAACGTTTTGCTTTAGCAGAGAGCTAAAGCGCAAACTTGTATGAATTACGTGTTAACTTAAGCCTAGAATATTTTAAATTACAAAATAATATGCTGTTAAGCAGTTAAAAGTATCAAAGCGGAAGAGTTCGACATGTTTAAGACATTACACATTATCTAAGGTCGCAAGAGACTCACATTGAGGCGTAGCATGCATACTTCGTAACATAAAGATGTGGCAAATCCCTCAGCCAACTAATCTAATTTTCCGCTAGGTAAAATACATCAGATATACACGTACCTATACGTAATGTAATTTTCAAGTTTAAATTAAATAATATACTTAATATGTTACCTTACCTCACAGATACAAAATTAATGCCTGGAATTTAAATTCGCTAAGCAGATCTTACCTGCAACAAAAGAAAACATATTTTGAATTTCTCACAATGCAATGTGTGTATATTGTGCTTCACACAATTTTTTTCACAAATTTAAATTTCTGGGGTTAGTAAAGTTTTTGAAATTAAATATTTTTTATTTGAAGTACAGTTTTTACGAAGATATATAGTTTTTAAAATTTATAACATATTAAGACATAAGATAATGATTTTTTTAAAGGATATATTTATAAAAAAATATGTGCCGGTTATGCTTAACAGACCAGTACAGGTGTTATGACTTTATGAAAATACTGATGTATCGATCGCGAACTTTGGTCTTCTCTCAACATCCCCTAAGCGTTTAAGTGTCTACCCACAGCCGAACAAACGAAAAACACAAAGCCAAACAAAAATCCAATATTAAAGTAATAGTTATCAATATACGGTTCAATTTCAAGTTTCTTTCTGTTTGTTTATATACTGTTTAGCTGTAGCGTCTCAACAACATCGATATATTTTTAAGTATTAGGTCCGGCTGTTTGTTTTACTGGTCTCCAGACGCAATTGGTCCGGCGACAATAATGTGGCAATATTTCTCAATTTTCTTCGACATTCAAGGAAATCTCAGACACTGTAATCACTTTTAAAGGATAAATCTCCCATCCACAACTCACCAAAATTCAATTTAGGTGCTGGTGGAAGCCAGCAAGTTTTAGTTTGTTCGTGTTCCATCTCAGATGCCTAACGTCTTAGCAATAATGTACTCTAATACTACCGTTGCATACTGAACAAATAATAAATAATCGACAGCTTCATCTGAGACCGTTGCTATAAGAATTCAAGCAGTCGAAATCTCAGTCATTAAAGAGATATTGTAGACAGTAGTTATCTTAAAAAAAAAATTATGAGGGTGATATTTCACTGAAATATCTTTCTTTACTTAAAAAATTTAAAACGTAATAATACACCCTGAAACAGCTTAATTGTTATTATATAAAGAGGAACGGGAATTGATATTTGTCATTTACATCGATTACAAATCAACCCAGTCCTGTTTTCATAAAGGACAGTTTTATTAGTTTCTAACTAATAATAATACTAATTTGAACTTATCCAAAAAAACTATATAGCGTAGGTATGTGTCTTGCCAAAAACTGGACAAGCAATTGGGCTGGTTTTAAACTTGAAATATTTATCTTACCCGTAAAGTTTCTCATAACTTCTAATGTACTACAAATAGGCTACATAATTATTACTGATACTCATTTTGAGTTTCACTTAAATTTCTGTATTTACCACATACTGTGTCAAAAAATAAATAAAACAAAGCCTTCGCAATATTAATTTACATGTACCAACTTTCAACAATTGAGTAAAATTTTACAACTCTGGTTCTTACTACCATAAACAATAAACAGTGTCTATACTAATAGAATAAAAACTAAAACATTTATACAACAAAGTGTAATGTTTTATACAATCAAGGTACAAATAAAATTTACTCACAACCCACACTGTAATTGTGCAGGTTTTGCATAACTAACAGAGTCAAAAATAAATAAAAATTTTCTTTTTGCAAAATACGGGGCAATCAAAAAGTGGACCGTAACAATCATATACAAATATACAGGTTCTGAAAAGAAATGGAAAATTATAACATTTTACACGTTTCAACGATCTGCCAGCATGAAAAATAAAAGTTATATGCAGTGACCACCATTTTTTTCCATTACCTTACTGTTTTACATTTTCAGTCTTTCCAGAGAGTGACAGAGCATATGACTATTTAGTTATAAGCATATTTACCTGAAAAATATCAGAGTCCTTCATATTGAATTTGGCCTGGAATAATTCAAGAGTAATTGTAATTATATTTTGGAGGAGTTTTTAGCACCTTATATTAACGACATCTATTAATCATTAACTGAATTGATAAAAATATTTCAAGGTATTTAAAAAAAACATAATAGATGAATGCTCTCCAGGGTATATTTTGGGCGCCTGTAGCATCAATCATCCTTCGTGTATTAACGTTCTAAAATGATCTGACTGTGCTTAGCAAAAATGGCGTGTTAGTATAAGAAACGTCAGTGGAATCAGCATCGGATTGTCAACGACACCGCTGTAATTTATATGAAAACTTGGCGATATCCACTTTCTTTCTGTTATATACATCTAACATGGGTATATGCCATCGCAAAATTGCTTTTAACTCCCTCCGCCATTATATTAAATTATTTTTATTATGCTATATTCAAGACGACTCTCATAGTTTCTGTTTTTGGAATCAAAGCTAGTCTAATTCGAATGTATATTGATTGTGCCTTTTATTTCAAATCATTTTGAAAGGAAGCTTTGGGGTCGAGAGAACGAAAAAAATAAATTATGGTAATAATATGAGAAAATCCCACAAATAATACTCTAATATGATCGTATCTTTTTTGATATATCGCAGGTTTTTTTGTGTTGTATAACTTTAGTTTTATTAAATTTATATTTATATCGCATTATTTAATAAATTTTATTTACTTATAGGTTTTGTTGACTTTTTTCCTTTGCCTTTGCCCTAAATAAAAGCAGTCAGTTCATTTCGGTTTTATATTTGTGCATATATGATCTGTCTATTTATAAAATGCAATAATCTACTAAGATGAGCATTTTAATATTATTCGCTTAAAAATAAAATAATACATTTTAAATTACAGAAATCCAATTTTAAACGGCTTTCCTTCTTTTGCTGTCGTTGGGCGATTTATGACCATTTGAAATGTTTATATGAAACTTATCACGGAATGGATTTGAAACATAAAATTAAATTTTGTTAGAAAGATAATCACGCTTGGTTCCCGCTTTCTTGCATATGTGGTAGAGAATTATGAAAGATTTACCACGGAATTCCTTAAAACATCATCCTCAAACTGCGGAAGTTTTCTACATTCTTATAATAGTCGTACCGAGAATTATATTAAATACAGTTTTCAAAGCAAATAAAAAATTACATGTATTTTGCACGAATGAATTCAGAACAGATTGATAAACGAATATCTGGTACAGAAGTACAAATATCTCGTTCAAATGTTAAGTTCCGGAAAGTTGCCAATAAATTACTTGTGATTTTAGGTAAATCTACAAGGAGAGTATTCTGTGCTCAGTTACGCCTGAAGCTACTTTAACTTTTGATACAATTGGCACATTATCACAGGTTTTAACAACGCCTGACTGTCATAAAATTAAAAGACTAAAGAAGCAACAATAACATTTTAAAATGGCCTATTTAATAAGATTAATTGTTCTACAAGGAATTTATAGAGCTGATTTGGAATAAGAATTAAGTTTTAAAACTTAAGTCAAATCATAATCGTCCTGAAGTTGGGCCCATTGATATGATGAGAATGATAATAAAGCAAAGAGAGCCGCAGAAGAACTCGGTCTCGACATAACGCGGCTTTACGAGTGCTATATTGCCAAGGCAATCATACGGGGTAGGCCAGACACCAGTGCTGCTTTACATCCTGGGAGATAACGAGTCCGTTGTCGAGAACGAAAAATGCCGAATTTACTGAAACTACTCGTTTCCGACCGTAAGGTTAATTCAAGCCAACAAGCCTGACAGTCCTCGACCATCAACTCAAGGAGATGTATGTCATCGAGTGCTAGGCACCTGTTGAGAAAATTATTACCTTGAGGATGAAAAACGGACTAAATATCGCGATCTCCGGTAGGAGCTTCAAGGCTACTCGGTCAAGATGGTCGTCCTAATAATCGGTGTACTTGGAGGGATAATACCTACGCTGCCCTCAGAACTGAAGATAATACCGGCCTGTCAAAAAATCAGCCGAGTGGCTGGCAGGCTGCAGAAGGCGGTTATTCTAGGTTCTCTCCGTCTACTTAGGACACTCGATTCTGGAATCTACAGCCACTAACCCTGAAGGGTGTGGGTTGCGACTATAAGTATTATGCTGACGCTCCTCCCTTGAAGTCTGGAGACCATGGGAGGACTGTACAGCGTCGGAAAACTGAAAAAAAGAGAGGAAAAACCTAAATTAGACAACCCCCAAATCCAAAGACGATGATGTCAAGAAGGGGGTTATACATAGAAAAACGTGGATATTTAATCATCCTCACCGAGATTGCCGGTGGCGGGATTCGAACCCGCAGCTACGATAGAAAGATTTTTTGTCATGCTTGACATCGCGTGCTCTAGCCAACCGACCGGCGATGAAACCTAACAGTGAAACAATTTACGTAAATACAAAACATGCGATACTATACTCGATGCGCATTTCGCCAAATAAGGTAGCATCATCTGAATATGGTTAAAATTCAGAAATTTAAGATCAAGGTACTTTCTCCAATGCTCCTATGGTCACGACGGTCTTATCCACAAAATTATGTTTTGATTTAAGTCGCTGAACACAATTGCTGCCTAGTGTTGTTCTATGATTCCCATACGACAAACAATACGGACCTTCTGAATTTGTGCCGCGCTGCTTTGTCTGTAATTAATATGTACTTAAAATATGTTTTATAACTAGTAGAAATTGGGAACTGGTACAATCCGAGTTGAAATTGTGTGGATGGTTCATTTTTTTTTTCGTGCTTTGCAGATTTAATTTATGACGGCATAAAACGGCGTTGGGTTGTAAACCTGTTTTTATTATGGCAATAAAGCGGTCGAAATAGGTTAGTCCAGTACAAGGAGGAAACGTCCTATTTGATTAATTTAACCTGTGTGGTAATGTGCGTGTGGTGCGTTTATGTGCGTGCTGTTTACTTCTCTGCTTCGAATTACCGGTATTATTCACAGAGCAACCATGAAATCACAACACGGCAGGGATAAGACGGATGGATGTGTATACGAAATATAGTTTACGACTTTAACAAATGTGTATTTTTTAAAGGCGTACGAATCTGGCTCGAATTGCATGAATAACTGTTACCTTGCCAACCAGGTTTTTAAAAGACAGAAATAAATTAATAATATTCATTATTTGAGAATAAAATTCGGCCTAAAAAAAAATTGATTAACAGTTGTTTTCTACAAGACAGTATAAACACAGGAAAATTTCCGTGAGTGCAGGGCCGGCACATGGGATAAAAAGGGCAATAACAATCATTTGTATGGAACAATTAAAATACATACCTCGAGTGTTAACATTTTATGAAACCTTATGTAGGTACTGTGGTTAAGAAATTGGTGAAGACAGTTGAATCTTTAAGCCAAGTTTTGACATTGGCAAATTGAACATAATTGTGTTGTCCATTATTTAACAAACCAGTATGTCAGTGGCTTAATGCTTAGACGTTAGGCTTAAAACCAAGGGGTTCCAGGTTCGAATCCTGGCTAGCGCATGGATGTAGTGGCGTTACTAAAATACCGAGACGGTAGCACATTTGGCTCGAAGCGTTGTTGGTAGCACAACACGGCTAGTCATTGTCTATCTCTCCTAAGTAGTCCTGAGTTCGATTCTCAGCTGCGGCATCTGGCAAATGTCGGACGGAATGGTTGCGTGCGTGCTTGTGTCTGTACTGGTTGAGTGATGGAATAGCAATGTGCTAAACTCCGCCAGGACGGTAATATAAATAAGACGAAAAAAAAGGGGCTTCCTCTAACTTAACCCAATGAAAATTTAAAGGAATTATTTGACAACTATAAAAGTTTGTTCATTGGCTATTAGAAAATTAGTACTTCAGATCACAATTCAGATTTTTATTTTTGGTATCTTTGAAACGATAGTGTCTCCGGACCCCATATTGCAACGTATGCGCCTCAAGGAAGACTGCGGAGATCTTGCAAATGTATAATCGAGCCCATCGACATTTTTTAACTTAACAATAGTAAGAGGTATGCCCCGTTCACATATAGATATATTCATGTGGCCTACGCCCCTGCTGGGCAGCGCGATTTGGTAACTCTAGTGCTAATACACTCATCACTTCACTTCATTTTTACCACCGTACGTAGAAAATCTATATCTTTACTTTTTCTTACATAATATGTTGACAAGAATCATAACCCGGAGATGGTTTTCCACAAAACTGATGTTTTAGACATTCCCAAACGATGCCAACTTGGTTGGCGAAACGCGCTTGGCTGCGAGGTGAAAAATTAATTGACCGTTTTTTCTGAAACTACTAACTAAAACTACAAATTGTCATCGTAAAATCATGGAACTCACTCAACGTTTCAAATATTCTCCGATCATCTTCAGGCAAATTAATAGAATTGCATAGATTGTATAGTTTTGCACAAAATATTAATTCTGTAAAAGAAATACATGAATTTTTCTAAGATCAAAGAACTGAAAAAAAATAAATAAAAAAGTATTCGCAGTCAGCAACACCCGAACCAAACTAGATTAATACTAAGATTTCCTATCTATCTAAGCGATATACGCATGCTCCTGAATATCCACGTTGGAAATCCAACTAGAAATCACAACAGACAAAAAGACAAGATAAATCATCTCTATGCAAGAAAAATATTTGTAAAGAAAACCGCAATATTCCAGCAGATCGCGAAGGAAATTGCAAGCGTTACTTTTCTAGAATCAACATCCCAGCAGGCGCATCGTATATTCGTATTTTCGCACGGTGGCATATCCTGAGAGCCCGATCCGGTAAAAAAACCCACCGGGTTATGCTTAAATAAACGGACAGAATTTCTTATATGGGCTTCCCGAATTCAGGCTGTACGACCGGCCGTATTTCACGCAAACCAACGATATATGTTGACAGGACTCATCTCTATACGTGACTGTAGAAAAAAAAGCTCATAAAGCGGATAAAGTCCATACGTACTCGATTTTTTAACTCCTAAAATAGAGAAATTTAATATGTTCAATTTTTACCCTCAACAAGAAACTGTGATTTAATTCTTCTGTTAGAAGAATAATTAAAAAAATATTGCATGTTACTGTTACACTCAGACGGTTAGGCTGTTTGAATTAATAGGAGAGGCTCCAGCTGCCAAACCAGTGTTAGTGATATTATTAATTCGTTTAATTCGTAGTGTTGAGCGGTTCTATAAATGAATAAAAAAATATAAGATATGGGAGAACGTGACATGGTCGATTTAACACTCGAGACAATAGCAATAGCAAGATAATCCGAAAAAAAATAAAGCCTCTTTGATAGTGATTTGTTGTTAGCAACGTCCCAAAATTATTTACACTGACTTGCAATCGTATCGGTATCGGAATGGTAACGCTCGTATATGTTATCAAATTTGAATGGCTTGTGTGTGCACGTTGTGAAATAATTTTGTCAGAAGTCATGGATCCTTTATACGGCAGGTATCTCCTTATAAGCATTTTAATCGAACAGTTTCAGTTGGTTACATATTTGAGTTTGATTTTATGTTTAAAATAAAAAAAAATAAATTGTAACCAATAATTACCGAGACCTACAACAATAATAATAATGATATAATAATAATGTTTATTGGTGTGTACAACAAAAACTATTTTCCATTAGTCCAATAAAAAAAATAAAAAAGTGGAATGAAAAAAATAATAACGCTGAAAAATTTTTTTGCTAATTATTATTTACTACTTTTACAAAACTTATCATAGATAAGTACAACATATATCTTTTTAAACAATTATTTTTCCGGCTATTTGCCAAAATGCTGAAACTTGGATTACAAAAAAGATAATATGCACATTAAGTTCAGTGTGATTGACTCAATAATGTTATTTTTAAATCCAACTAGTCTGTTCAGCAAAACCAAAAATAAATAAAACAAAAGGTACTCACCAGTTGAACAATCACTTTAAAAACTTTAAAACATCTGACGACACGTGTTTCTGCTTTTAGCTTCGTCTGGACAGCTCATTTAAAGGATGCAAAGCAACTAAATACTAGTAAACCCCAATGTAATAAACATTGATAGTTTTAGAGAACAGGATAATTGGAATTAAAAATAACATTATTGAGCCAATCACACTGAGCATAATGTGCATATTATCTTTTTTTGTAATTCAAGTTTCAGCGTTTTGGCAAATAGCCGGGAAGATAATTGTTTAAAAAGATATATGTTGTACTTATCTATGATAAGTTTTGTAAAAGTAGTAAATAATAATTAGCAAAAAAATTATTATTTTTTCATTCCACTCTATATTTTAAACTTTTACCAAGAAGAGGAAACCTAATGTATTTTTATTTTTAAAAAAATATATATGAAGTGAAAGTAGTATACATAAAATTCAAAAATGTATCTGTGAAACACAGTGTAGACTTATTAGCCCGAAACTCATGTTGACTGTTTGTAATAACATTGTATTTTCCAGTAAATTTTAAAATAAAGTCCAAATGACATTCAAATATTTTTGCGAATCCAGATAGGACAGTTATCGCTCTATAATTTTCCATAAACTGGGAAGCTTGGTTTTTTTATGAACTGAAACCTCTTTGCCTACTTTTAAAATTTTTGGAAAAGTTTCCGTTGAAAAAAATATTAACCAAATAAGTCATGGGTTGTAAAATGTAACCAATTATTTTTGAGAGTGTAATTTGAAAGTAAAGACTCAAAAGAACATTTAACCCATAGCAGCTGCTGTCTAATTTATTACAAAAAGTGTCTATATGACTTCCCCAATGCAAATGCCTCAATCAAAAGTTGTTTCTATATGTTTTAACTGATTCACAAGAAACAGTGTCATTTTCATTAAAAGGATAAATATCTAGGTTTCTATGTAATGTAAATAAAAATATTAGTTTATTTAGTTTATTTTTGCCAGACCATTTAATTATATTCACCGACACTAGTTGTTCTGCAATGTTATTAACAATATTTAAGTCATTGGCTACGATTAGATTATTCGTGTCATCGGCATAGCAGACGATAATAACATTTGATATTTTATTTAGATATGTTAGTGAATTATTGGAAAAAGCATTGAATAGGATATGACCTAAAACGGATCCTTGAGGAACTCCTTGTATTGTGTTATGTCTAAAGCTGGCCGAGGTCACCTGGCCGCCAGAGCCGTCATATGACTCATATGTTTACATCATATCATAATACTTGAATAAGTACAATAAATGGAAATAAATTTTAACAATAATGTTACATTTTATAAAAATTTGTATAAAACTCACCCTTTTAAGCAGATTTATGAAGTAGTTTGGTTGTCGTCGTCACAAAGTGGGGAAGATATATAGTATAATAGCATCAGGTATGTTTCTACAGCTGTCTCCGTCAGCGATGTTCGCTTTGGTGAAAAAATATGTTCGTATTTTGAAAATGACCGTTCGACATCTACGGATGTAATACAGGCATAAGTAAAACAATCTGTGAACTCACTTAACGAAGTTGTAGACGCACCATCACAAATTTGTCTTAATTTGCTAAAATCAAGATCTTTCTGTAATACACTCTCGAATTTTTCACTAACGCGATTATTTTTTGCGTCATTTATAGCCTGTAGCTGTGTATTTACGTCGTCCACTATTTGCAGCGATTCCACTAACGACAACGAACCATTTTGTAATTTTTCTATTGCGTCGTGTAGTCTTCTATAATTGTTATTAATAGTTTTTAAATTTGTTTCAAGGGAAACGTCTTGAAAGCTTGTTTGGCTTTCCCTAATAGCTGCAGCCTCGTTAGGGTTGAACTGTAGTATCACAGCTTTTATTTGTTGAAAATATTCAGCATAATAAAAAGCCGCTTTCAACCACGTTCCCCAATGTGTAAGAATCGGCTCTGGTGGTTCAGGGATACCAGGACACTGTCTGTGAAATGCTCGAAGCCGTTTAGGAGATTTGAGAAATACTTTTTTTGTATTTGCTATTAATGCATCTACCTCTGGAAAACAACAAGATGTAACGCATGCACTTTACACGTAACATGTAAAAACCTACAATTGTCTCTTTGAAGAGAACGGCCTACCACGCGCATTGTCGCGGCACCTTCAGTCACAAACATCAATACTTGACTTGTTGAAAGTTCAAATTTTTCGAATGTCTCCAACACCACACGCGTAATTATTTCGCCAGTACACGCAGTTAGTCTTTTACTAGCTAGTAAAAGTGGAAATGTTAGTTTAAGAGGGTCCAGTACACGTACTATAATATTTAAAATAGAATTTTTTTTACAATCTGTCGTCTCGTCAATACATAACCAGAGCCGTGTATTTTTTAATCCACATTTAATCCTATTTACAATGTCTTCACGAACAGCTGGAATATATCTACGTAACGATGTACGACTTGGTAAGTTCACCTGGGGATTGTATTTATTCCAAAACTCCCGAAATGGTTGTTTATCCAGTATGTGTAGCGGAATATTACAGGCTATTAACATTAACAATAAATCAAACATAAACTGAGTTGTCAAAGGCATGCCATTTTTTTTATTTTGATGTTGCACGGTATTGATATGACGACGACAATCTGTTTTGTGCCAGCACATTAAGTCTTGATTGCACACTTTACAAATTATTTTGCATCCGTCATAGAATAAATCCGGAAATTCACCGATAAATTTATTCACTGTGTCCGCATACGGTCGTTTTTTACCCTTTGGCGCATTTGACATTATGTATAATTTATAGGTACAACCTCACGCATTAACCTTTCAAATAAGACTGCAGCGTAAATCACTTCTAAATCGGCACGTGACGCCAGCGCAAGACCGTGGCTGTACTCCAGCCACCTCGGCCAGCTTTAGTTATGTCACATACATCGCCGGTTACTTCATATTTAATTCGACTATTTGTGTTCAGTTGTTGAGGTACGAAGACAGGAAATTTAATGAAGCCTCTCTGACTCCCATATCTAGTTTATGAAACAGTTTCTCATTACCAACATAAAGAGCATGGTAAAAATTTTTATTCGTAATCTTCCGCCCTGAATTTTAATGTTTTGTGTAAAATTGTTCATATATTAAAAATATAAACTAAATTCGGTTGCCGAAAATCGCCAAAACTAATGTTTTTTTTTTATTAATTTGCAGATTATAACATTCCTCGACGTGGTTTGTTGGAAATATCAAGAGGTGATTATGAAAAAACGAAACAAGGCCGTGCATTTTCTAGCGTATGTGATGAATTTGGATTAGAAAATTATCTAGAAGACATCAATTACTTGGTTAAACAGCAGACTCATCAATTAGTTATGTGTGAAATTTTAAGAGGGATGGAATTAATCATAGACGGTCTGTAACTTTCGTTGAAAGATCCTTGGATTCTGAGACAATTATTTCACAACGCGAACATACACATGACATTTTAGTGTGGCAATTGGATTTGGTCTACAGTATTAAATTTCGCAGAAAAGGTTTTGTATAGAATATGAGGCAAATTACGTTTTGTCCAGTTAATTATCCAATATCAGCCATTGTGCCCAGGTACAAATAAATAATTAATTGAATATTCAGATTCCCAAATTTATTTAATTATCATTATTGAGAGCTAAGAATGGGAAATACTTGAAACCAAATTAAGCTCAATCCATTTAAATAAACAAAATTACAAAGTACCAGGTTTAGCTGTGAATGCAAAACAATTTCCTTCACCCTTATTTCGAAGAAGCAAATGAAATAATTATAAATAAACGAGTGACTACCCCAAAGCTGCGGAATTCGTTATTCCGAAAGCAATAACACCAGTAACTCATTTTCCCCAGTGTACCCGTCTTAAGGGATTTTAAAAACAGGCGCTGTTTTTTAATTACAAGTCATCATTACATTATTTATAGCCCAGCAAAAAAAAGTAAAATATTTGCGAGAGTTTTATTTTTTGCGGTACATGAACCACATGGGCGCTCTTATATATTCGCTATGAAAAACCCCAATTGTGTCGTAACTGTTGTAAAACATGAAAAGAGAATCTAATCCATCTCGACGGGCTGAAAGTTCGGGGATTTACGGTGGTGCAGTAGTAAAGCAATTCTAGACTGCTCTCAGCGCGAAACAGATAAGATTGATGTCTCACTTTGGTGACCGCATATGCTGGGCCCTTCCGGCCCCAAGACGCACACATTTAATCGATACAGTTTTGCGAGAATATCGGGATGCGTGAAATATAACAGCGAGGGGAATATGTTTGGCATTCTACACACCACAGAAATATTGGATATGAAGTTTTTTTTAGTTCGGAGGCATATGGAAAGGCCGTAGAAACTTATAACTGCAGAGAAATCTTGGGGTTTGTTACGAACTTTAGGTAATTTGTATATCTGTGCTGGATAACAATTATTTTTTCTTTTACTTGGCATCAGATCTCCAAACATTTAATTAGACTATTCAAAGTTCAATTATTAAACGAAAGAAGAAATATACTTTTAATTTTTTTTTTTTGATTTTGAGCCTTTAGATAGTAATTTTTTTAAAATACTGTACCTATAATTGAAGATATAACCAGTCTCCTTAGAGATACAACATGAATCGCTTTAAAAATATAGGTGAAGGGTCATGATCGCTGCCTGTAAGCTTAAACATTGTTTAGTTCCCAGTTATTGAATTTACGGTTTTTCCTAATATTTTTATTAGTGTATTCAGCATGTCATAAATGGCAAGCTAGGTTTCTTTCACTACTAGGTCATTGGACATACCGGGTGTAACAGGATCATGGTACACCCCCCTTTTCTCCTTTAGTTTTGAAGATAATTGATTGAAATTTGGGATATCTTATATACATAATAAACAGCATTTTTTGACATACAAGTGATTTTTTTTCACATCCGATTTTGGCAGAAGTGATTTCTTAATGGATCACCCTGTATATTATTGCATTTTTGAATTCTGTATAATTTTCTGAATCCAATGATACCAAATAAGTGACATTTCAAGCGTCAATATTTTTTATAATATAATTTTTAGTTTTCCATTTAAGTGTGCCATGACGGTTCTGATTTATTCTAAATGACCCATGTAATGCTAGAAAAAATCGAAATCCCGTCAAAAATATTAAATTACGTGATTTATGAGCAAATAAAGTTCATCAAAATGTTTTTTGGAGAAAAAACTCAATTTTTTTAAATGGAACCATATTGGCACCGTGGTACCATTTATTAGTACTATTAATAAGGAATTTATTCATGTTGTATTAAAATGTGCGATAAATACAAACAAAATTACATCTAAAAGAAAATAAGAAAATACAATTTCATTCTAATTACCTTGTTATACATAAGGTAGCTTTGGAATACAAAAAATGAACACAAAACATTACAACAGTTGTTCAAAATGCTGTCCATTAACGTCAATGCACTTCTGAACTCGCATATCTGTTTCTCGAAGAACGTTCGCCAATTGCTGGGATGTTATGCTATTCATTGCCAATCTTACACGTAGCTCCAGTCTTCACGGGTTGCGTAGACAGTATTTTTTAAATGACCCCAAACAAAGAAATCAAGGGGTGTTAAATCAGGGGACCTTGGAGGCCATCTCCGTTGAAGGTAATCTATTTTTATCCTTGAATTATGGGGAGGAGCGCCATGTTGTTGGAAATACATTCCCTGTCGTAAATGGTAAGGTAATTCAGTTAAACCGTCCTCAATTTCATTTTGCAGAAATCCCAAGTATTTGGCACCAGTCAGGGGTCCTTCAAATATTATTGGACCAATAATTCTACTACCGATTATTCCAAGTCAAACACTGAAACCGAACCGCACTTGAAAGTTATCTTCCCGTAATAAATTTAGATTTTCCTGTGACCAATATTTTGAATTTTGCTCATAATTTATCGATTTCGTTTTTGTTAAAAGCTATTTATTATTCGACCATTTACCCTTCTACCTAAGTAGTTTCAACCCATGTATTTGAACCCATGTGCTCAAACTTTTACTTTTGTAAACTGGGAATTCCAGATATTTTAATTTACTCTAAAGGTAGGGAAATAACTATACTCGATATGGGGGATGATTGGTTTTATATATTTCTTGTGACAAGTTCTAATTATTATTACTATTATATTATTACTGTTCTAGTATTCACGATTACTAGTCCAGTTTTCAATTTTAATGGTCAAGTCTATAACGGCTACTGATCAATATCTCACCTATTACAGTATTGCTTTTGTTTATAACTTGTGTACGTAGTTCAGTATTTTAATATATATGTATATGTTTTGAAATGGATCAAGTGTTGGTTTCTGGTCCTTTGAGTTTACAACAATTCAAAAATGTGGTACAACAGTACACCCAGTGATTGGAGACATTAATGACACAAAAACAACATTTTCAAGTATAATAGCTTACGGACTACACAGGTTACATGTTACCCTGATGAAGCTTTAAACCACAGTGAGATTTAGTGTAGAAATTTAAAAAGATCACCCTGTAACTTGAGTTAATTTCCGATGTCAATAAAGATTTGCTATAAAATTTCATTTGAAGCTGTAATATGACTGCTGCTGCTACATAAAAAAATGCGATTATCAAAACATTTTAAATTTTAATTAGATACGATTATTTAAGTCTTCCCTCTCGCTCGCTCCTCTGTCATTTCCGACATAATTAACTCCGACAAACTCTGACAAAAACAACTTTTATAGTGACTAATTTTAACGTGAATTATTGATTTCCGATCCTTTGTCATCGCAGTTGAGATAGAAGCCACTTTAAAATTCACAGTGAGTGTATATTTTATTGAATCGAATAAAAAAAAAATAAGTTAAAGTTAATTTGGTAACGAATTTTTCGGAATGGAAATCGCGTAACATAAGAAGGCTTTTAGGAAAGTAAGATGGCCCTTGGAAGCAAAAAGGAAAAATCAAACAAACAAGTTATTTGAGAACAATATCCAAACTTCCGACGGCTCCAATAAAATTCTGCTAAAAAACTGATTTCCTTTTATCGTACCTAAACGTGTACGTTTCAGGAAGTCGATACGGGGGGGGGCTACGTAGGGTGGTTATTTGTGTGGATTTCTTCTTGTAGAAAAACACAATGTTTTTCATCTACAAAGTTTAGTCGTGGAAGTTTTCGAGAAGCGCACACAAAAAATTTATTCCAAAGTAAAAAAAAAAAATAAAAAATAGTGGTTGTGCTCACTTCCATAATAATTCAATAATGATATTGTGGCGGAAAATGAGGACTCGAGTGTTTTCAGAAATAATTAAGAAATAATTAATTTCTCTTGGCAACTGTGGTTTTAAAACTGAAATATTTAAAATACCTAGTTTACTAAACTTTGTAGTACGAATAGCGAAAGAAAATTCTTTGTGTACCTGTGTATTGTTAGTGTTTATTTATAGATGGCATTATTTACAAACCATTGATAGTGAACGATTATGTTATATTATATTCTAAAAAGTTAGAAACATCTACAGACAGACATTTGTATATAATATTTAAAAATATTATTTTTATCCTATTTGTATAATAATGTTCTTACAATAATAATTAAACAATAACAATACAATATTATATAAACCACGATATCTAGATTATATGGAAACAAAAATTGGAAGTCCGTTTTTACGTTTAAAAATCGACATATAGATTTTAAACAGATAATATTGAAATCATCTTTGGAATTAGAATTTCTTAAACTGAAGTCACTTGTCACTCTGGAGACTTTGATTAAATTTAAATATTAATAATCATCAAAAATGCATAAATCTGTTTAATTACAGCGCTTTATTTCCGCCCTTGGGATATTATTAAAATTGTTCCAATTCCTCTCATTTATTATTTTTGAAATTTTAATTTGAATCATTTAAAATTATACAAAAAGTCAGCTGTATTAATTAATTCAGCCATAAAATTATATTGGATTTTTCACTGCTCCGATTTTACGGTATAATCCAGCAGAACTTTGACAAAAGCATAAAAGTATTCAAATAAAGTTCTAACCACAGGCAACACTTGTACTAAATATAAAATAATTAATAGATTTCCATGAAGAACTATCAGATTTTGTTAAATTTAGATGATATGTGTCATTTTTAATCAGAAATTAATGCATATTTGATAATATAATAAATTACAGTTCAAGTAATAAAACTCGAAAAGTCTCAGATATCCTTCATTGTTGCTCATAGTGTTTACCCATTCAAGATACTTACTTGCCTACGCTTTAAATAAATGTCTGAACTAACTGCTTAGATCGCACCAAGGTTTGTTGTCCTTCCCCACATATTATATAATTATCGGCAATCGACGACCCCTTGTGGGTGTAAATTTTTTTCATGAAAAAAGTTTAATGTGTAAGTAAACAGAAACTGTCAGGAATTACCATTTATTTTATTATTACATCGTGCGTTTTTCAGAATATATTATTAGGTTATAACCCGTCTCTGGGATGTCGCCCAGAATTCCTATGTGAAACCATTACGTTACATGAAGTAACAAAAATTGTAACGCCCCTAATCCGGTCAATTTCCAAGTTGACTCCAACAAGCTGTCGCCACTAGATGGTGTTCCTTTTAAATCGCCGACTTATGTTAGCCCCAGGGGCGTGCGGTGAGTTTTGATACAGGGGAAGCAGTTTGTGATATAGAGTAGCGCGAGGCCCCGAGCGAAGCGAGGCAAAAATTATTTTAAGAAAAGGGCCGTGGCTTCCGTATACTCATTTTAAAGCAAATGTCGAAAGCTGCAAAGTTATGATATCTAGAAAAAAGTACACTTGTAGGACCGCCACTCCTCAATAAACATAAAACATAAAAACACCACAAAAATTAGACAACCCCCGATTCCAAAGCCGAAGCTGCACGGGCGAGGGTTACACTTACGAAAAAAACGCAGACACACAACCATATCCACCGACATTGCCAGCGCCGGTGGCGAGGATTGAACCCGCAGCGAAATAGAGTTTGTTCAGTCACACTAGCCATCGTGCACTCTCTAGCCAACTATAAATTGAGCCAGCTAGTTAAGTAGTTAACATGCACATACCTACCTATTTACAATGTAGTTTAATCCGCCTCTCCTTTTTTGCGATGTCGGAAATAACTTCGTCGTAAAAGTTTGAATTTTTGGACATCTCCTTCACAAAGTCACTTTCTATTGTCAACAGGGACAATTTTGAAAGCCGCTCTTCACTGGTTGAATTTCTTGAAAAAGTTTTTATTCTCGTGTCCGTTTTGATGATTTTGAAAAAAGGCAGCCATTCCACTAATACTTGAAAAAAACACTTTGCACTCTTTAAGACACGCTGCAGATTGAGCTAGAACTAAATTTAATCGATGCGCAAAACAATGTACAAATATTGCATTCTGAAAAGTCTCTTTTGCTTTGGCCTGCAGGCCCCCCAATTCACCAGCCATTACAGCGGCCCCATCATAACTTTGGGCGATAAGTTTAGCACCACACTGTAGATCATCGACTATCTGACAAACTATAGTATATAAAGCTGCGGCCGTTCATGGCGTTGTTACGTCTAAAAATCCTAAAAAGCGCTCTTGGACTTTTCCATTTGGATTTATGTAGCGTACTATGATTGACAACTGACTAATATTCGTAATATCGATTGTTTCATCTAACATAACTGCAACAAAAGGAGCTTTTTTATTTCTTGCTTGATCTTTTCTAAAACAATATTGCTTATCGACTGAATCAAATCATTTTGAATATGATTTGATGTACCGCGAAATATCGTGGAGTGTTCCAGATGGTTACTTAAAATTGTATCGTATTTTGCTAATAAATCAACTAAATTGATAATATTGCCCCTATTAGCAACGCTTCGAGATTCAGTATGACCTCTAAAACTAAGTTCATTTTCGCCGAGAAAACAAACAATGTCAATAAGTCCTTTTAACACTTTCTTTCAACTGCTGATCTAATGAATGCTCAATTCGTGATTTTCCAAATGTTTATTCTTTTAGCACCGCTCGCAAATGAGTTTCACACTTACCATGCCTTTTTTGTCACTTTGTGAATGTTGTTTAAATCTGAAAAGCCATTTTTATTCCAAACACCTTTTTCATTTGTGAACAGTACACATGGCCAACAAAACAATTTACACAAATTTTCACAACCCCTTAACCACTGATTAGCACTATACACTTCAATATTAAAGTACCTATAGCATGATTTAACTTTCGATTTTAAGAGTTTTAAATCAGGTGTTGGTTTCCCATTTCTAATAATATCCAGTTTATCTTGAAACGAATATGTTGAAAATCCCCTTTTCAACAAATTGCACACCACACAAACGCAAATAATATTTTCCACAGTGCTAGAACCAGCTTCCAAATTTAATAAGTAATTCTAAATCTGCTTACACGCGCACTAATAGTCAACGTTTTAAAAATCACTTGTCGCCGCACCACAGGTTTAGAAACACCAAAAAAATTTTTACAAATATAGCACAAAAGCTGAGAATAATACTAGGAAGATTAATATTAAGTATAATATTAAAATCGATATTAAAATCGAGATTAAAATCTATAAAATAAAACGTATTACGATACTATACAGCTCAGATATCAAGATTATGAAGTGGGGAGGAGATGCTTTCAAGAAGTTACCTACTTACATCAGAGATAGTTGTCTCTGCTTACATATATCGAAGTCGCGCGAGTTCGTGTTGGCTCGATTAATAGAGTGCGTCATCGTTACGGTTTTAACGTGCAACATTATCTCAGCTGCTGAAAAGCAGAGCCGTGTCTATTGATATTGGGTAAAAGTAAATTTTAATGATTAATATATGTGATAAATATTAATTAGGTTCTATTTATGTGTTTTTCTTAATAATAAATAAATAAATAAATAAATAAATAAATAAAATAAATAAATATTGTCTTTATTAATTACCGAACATTGGCGGAGTTCAGCTCATTAGAGCTGCTCTTACACTCAACCAACATATTTTTCATAACAAAAAAGGTTAAATACTAAGAGATACAAGTAATGAATCAGTAAAATTAAAATTAAAGCAGTTAAAATAAATATGTATTAGAGAAATAGCAATTTTCCTGAGAATTAACTGTTCACTGGTTTAATAAAAATTTTTTGTATTTATGGTTAAAGGAGGTTATAGATAGGTGCTTTATATCGACGGAGATAGAGTTATAGAGAGACGCTGCAGAATAAGCAAAAGTTCTATGAAACAACGTTAGCCTATACCGAGGGATTGATAATATATCTACATATCTAAAATTTCTTGAGTGAAATAAGGATCGAGGAGTTAATAGATCACTAAGGTATTGGGGAGTAGATGTTTTTATTAACTTATGTGTAAACGAAGCCATGTGAAGTTGTCGTCTTTTAGCCATATTAAGCCAATTTAATATTTTTAATTTTTCGCTAACATGGTCCCTTCTTGTCAAATTAAAAATGAACCGAATACATGAATTCTGAACTTTCTGAATTCGCTTTGCTGTATTTTGATCAAGGCAAGGACCATAGACTATATCGCAATAGTTAAAACATGACAAAACTAATGAGTCGCATAACAGTACTTTAAGCTTTTGACTGAGAAAATGTCGATTTGAATATAATTGTTTTAATGAGCCGTATGTTTTTTTCAATACATTATTTACATGTGGAATAAATCTTAAATCTATGTCTACAATAAGCCCTAAATTTTTAACATTCGTTTGAAAAGATAATTTATGATTTTCTACAAAAATATTAAGATTATCATACATGAATTCTTTATTTTTACCAAATACTATTACTGCAGATTTTTGCGCATTAATCTTTAAGCAATGTTTATGAGATACTTGTACTAGATGTTCAATATCCTTGTTGATATCTTCTTCTGCCTGAAATACTGACTCGGGATTAAATATGTGGTAGATCTGGGTATCATCAGCGTAAAAATGAGATTGACATGATATCAACCTTTTATTAAAATCTGAAGTATATAAAATAAATAGAAGAGGCCCTAATATTGATCCTTGTGGCACACCAGATCCCAACATTCCCAAGCCCGATTCAGAATTATTTATAATTACTTTTTGCATTCTAGAGGAAAAATATGATTGCATAAGTTTCAGTGTATTATCATTAAAACCATAGAATTTTAGTTTTGATAACATTAGTATATGATTAATAGTATCAAAAGCCCTAGAGTAGTCCAGCATTACTAGAATTGAATTATTGCCATTGTCAATACCACTAATTATATCATTTGTAACTTTCAGTAGAGCACTAGTTGGACTGTGACCTGATCTAAAACCTGACTGAGTATCAGGAAGAATGCTATGTTCCTTAACAAACACTATAATTTGGTTATATATTAAACGTTCCAAAATTTTAGAAAATATTGGTAAAAGACTTATTGGTCGTAAATCTGACAGAGTTGCTGGATTTTTTATTTTATTCAATGGTTTAACCACTGCAATTTTCCATGATTCAGGAAATACACATTGCAAAATGCACTGATTAAATAAATAGGCAAAATACACAGTTAAATGAGGCATACAAATTTGAAGCATTTTTTTCGAAATACAGTCATGCCCTGAGGCGTTGCATTTTATACTGTTTATAGCTTTAGACACATCATCATGCGTAAATTCCTGAAGACCAAATGTTGCCCCATTTTTAAAAATTCCACTTTCATAATCACTGATAAGCTCTGTATCGACTTTTAGATTAGTATGACTGGCAGCTACAAAAAAAGTTATTAACGAGATCTGGATTTGAAAGATGTATCGGTATGTCGGAATTCTGCGATTTAGTAATGTTTAAAGTTCTAAGCGTTTTCCATAATTCTTTGGTACTTTTATGATTTTGAACATTTAGAAGATATGCTTTCTTTTCACGCCTTATTGCAGAGGTTGTATAATTGCGAATCATTTTATAATACGTCCAGTCATATCTAGATCTAGTTTCCTTAGCTTTTGCTAGAGCTTTCTCTCTGTTGTTTATCATGAGTTTAATAGTATCAGTTAACCAAGGTGCTATTGGTTTAGAAATTCTGACGGTTTTTAACGGAGCATGAATATCAAACAGGCGTAAAATATTACTATTGAGATAAGATACCATATCATCTACATTTTCCAAATCATAAATTAAGTTCCAAGGTACCGCACGCAAATCATCTAAAAAATTATTATAATTGAAATACCTAAATTCCCTATAAGTATAAAAAAACGGTTTTTGTTTTTCGACTGATAATGACAGACTACATATTATTAGTCTGTGATCAGAGATATTATGTACATCCACCACATTAATATTTGAAATGTGTATCTTTGGTAGTTAATACAATATCTATCAGAGTTTCACTAATGCTAGTAATTCTCGTGGGTTCTTGAACCATTTGTAATAATCCAAAGGCATCTAACACAGAATTAAATTTCTTCATGTCGCTACTATTGATATTATATTGATTAATATTTATGTCCCCTACGCAAATTAGATCATCAACTTGTGGTAATAAGTAAGTTACAGCATTCTCCAATGCTTGCATGGAATCATCAACATTAACCGTAGGTGGTCTATATACTACCCCTAATCCATATACCTTACCTCTGTAATTAAATTTGGTCCATAATTGCTCAATGCCTATCTCAGCTGCCTCTCCATCAACCTGCACTATACTATAATGCAAACATTTTTTTAAATATAAAGCAACACCACCCCCTCTTCTAACTCTATCTTTCCTAATAATATTGTAACCTGGAATCTGAACTAAATTGTTATCCAAATCATTATTTAACCAGGTTTCAGTTACTGCAAAAATTTGAAAATCTTCTGACACAATTAATTCTTTTAAATCATCAAAGCCAGTGAACAGTGATCTCGCATTTAAATGGCCAACCTTAAAGTTCATTCTTTTATATTTACCCCTCGTATATCTGTATAACAAAAAAAATGTTTAAACGCAAATAACAATCAACGGTTTTAATTTATACACAAGCATGGAAATGCATATTATATTACCCATATGGAAGTACATATATTATTTATTATTTAATAGAAATTGAACATACTAAATACAATTCATTTTTTTTTTGTAAAAAAAGAAAAAAGAACAGGCGATGTTCAGTGACCTACGTTTTTATAAGAGATAAAACAAACGAAAATAAACATGATTCTTTTTTTATCTGATAATCACACTATTGAAATTGATATGTAGTTTTATTTAAGAAAGTAAAAAATATATATATGTACTTTTATTGTAAATATTTAGAGTAACTTAACTTAATTACTATTGAGTGTTTATAAGACATATTTATTAACAATAAAAGTAAAATTATGTTGTATTTAATGCCAGGGGAAGCACTGCTTCCCTTGCTTCCATGGACCGACCGCCAATGGTTAGCCCCATGTTAATAACTCGACTCGTTGTTGGCAGATTGCATTTGCCTGTTCCGTACTGAAGAAAGCTAAGAGCTACAAATTGGTCTGCGGTACCATCCGCATGCCTGCCAACATGGAAGTCTTGTTGGATAGATCTCGTGATGATAACTTGTTGCAATTATTATTGCTTTTGCATGTCTCGTAATGATTATTAAAAATCAATCGAAGCAAATGTCGCAAATATGAATATACTCTATAGTTTGTAGTTTTATTCCGTTGATTTATTTTAAAGGGTAAAGGTTTAGGGCCTTTGGTAACTTTTACTCTTTCATTTCATTAAAAAAAGGATATAATATAAACAAAGTTTCACTATTCAACGGACATTTGTAATTTTGGATAAGTACGATATATTCTAATAACAATGGCTCTATTAAAATCAATTTAAATAATTTATGATATTACACTATTATAACAAATGTCAGTAAAATATGTAAACTACAGTTTTAACCCTGCCGCATGCCGCGGATGATGTCTTGAAATTTTGTCCGCGTTCTCCTCATAACTTCTTTTGCCTAACAAATAAAAACAAAACGAAAAATAGCGACTGACCACCACTTACTTTATAGTAATCCAAATATAATAATTATATATTTTGTCCATTAATTATTATCCCGCCTGTGGCTTTGTACAAATCTAACCTTTTTGTTCACCATGTCTATCCATCACCACACTGACCGCTGTGACACAGATGTGATCTAACTTGACACATGTTGCTAATTATTTATTTTCCTTATTTTTATGTTGCGTTTTTTGTTTACTACTATTTTTTTTACTGTGTAACTTATCCTGTAACTGGGTTCTTAACCCATTGGATCAAATTTAAATATTTACTCTCTGTCAATGTATTTCCAATTAATTTTTTTTCGGCATTTAAATTATTTGATTTAGGTTTCGATTTAATCGCTATTGCGGAACCAACACGTAGAATTATTTAATTATATTACTCTCAATGTACACTTGGTACTTTTTTCTTGTTTCAGGTAATTTAATTAATTTGGAATACACAGAGGCAGTCTATATAAAAATATAAAAAAACCTCTGCCTTTTTGTCAATGAACAAATGGCACTCATTTAACTGAAAGGTCGCAAGCTGGCTGCTATCAACGTGGGGAAGCACGTGCAATGATGAACAGATTTTTATTCATTGCGTAAGGAAGAAAAAAACATAAAGGAACAATAACGGAACGTTCATAAAGGACAGCTTTTTTTCATCAGTGAAAATGAACAACTTTATTTTCAGAATTTAAACATCCGCTATAAGAACAGTTAGTTATATTAAGCCATATTTATACAGTCACAACAGAAATAATGTGTATCAAATAATATAGTGATATCGAAAGTGAATTTTAGGTTCTATATTGGAAACTATGATATACTCGGACTACTGGGATAGACTATTGCCACTAGTCACACTGTGTTTACATTTTTAAACTTAGTTTTCCTAATGCCGATGCTTAACCTTGGATGGTGAAAGATGTTACCAAAGAAGGGAGAAATTAACTAAAGTTTGAAATTTCATCGTGTGTTTTTATATTCCATTTGCATAAGAAATTTACTGTCGAAAAAAACCTGGATAGAACATGGGATGTGTCCTTGATATCTAGATGTATCTATCCTTGGTTCTGCCTTTTATATCTCATTTGGTCGCACTTTTTTCTGCTGCCAACCTTGAATTTCTTCCCCCATTTATCTTGTCATTAGCCTCTAATTTATTGCGATTGTTACTGATTTAATTTCTTTAATTTCAAGTAGTTAATTAGCAGTCCCTTCTCCAAATATGCCATCTTCGTTGCGTTTACGAAGTTCACTCTCATGGTGGGTAGTGTTTCAAATAGTTCCTCATTATTATTTTTTGTATACTTAATGTTTTTTGTAGTTACCAATGTTAATGTTTTTTCTGTTTTTATCTGATGTCTATTAATAATATCTATCAGGAATTATTTAGATTTGAGTATTCAGCGAAAGTATTAAATTTCACATTAAACCTTTTTGCTAACACATATTAATTACTAAAATTAAAATGGTAAGGTACAATTAAATTAGACGGTATGCAAACATTTTTTATACAGTTAGCGTTGTCCCCATTTCATTAGGAACGTAGCCGCACTTGACTAAATAAAATAAAACAAAACAAAGCGACAAAAAAAGAACCTTTTTGCAAATTAAAATACAAAGAAACATAGAAAGATAATAAAATATCCGTCTGGGAGTCTTATCGCTCGCTAGCTGGCTTTATTAAGAAGAGTATTTCAAATTAATTTGGTTTTTTAATTGTTCCCCGTCCGACATTTAATTTTTATGATGCGATAAAAAGTCATTCTGCTTTTCTTTGCTAATTCAATTAGAAAATGTTGTAACCTATTCTAACGGACTGTAAAAATCTACTTATATGATTAATAAAATGTTTAGTAAAACCTTGAGATAAGTGTAATTGTGGATTTTTACATCCAATAACAATGTGCCAAACGTATGATTTACATGACACAAGAAGGAAAAACAATATGCCAAAAAATTGTTAAATATGAAATTGTACATTAAATACGATTGTTAATTACTGTTAGTGGATTTTAACAGGTTTGCGGAAGTTGTCTTATATGCCATCTTCAAACTCGGAGATGTCATTAGATGATGAGAGATTAGATTATGAGAGAATCTTAGATGAAAATTATGTAGAATATGTTCTATCTGAAAATATAACGACAAACATAACCGAAGGTAAGACTGTATCATCTTTGAAATAAGACTAGGAATTTACTATACATGTATAGGATAATTTTAATCTGAATTATACTGGTTATTTAGGTTATCTGGATTTATTCATTATTTTAATGTTCGTATACATCTTTAGAAAAAAAAAGACAATATGTAGTGGACCACTGTTTCAAGTCTTAGTCCCTCAAGTCTTAGTTAAGCTTGGAGTTCTCCAGGGTACCACCGGTGGGCCCTTAATGGTTATGCTGTTTATAAACTATATTGTTTTTGACCTTCAATGCAATGCAATGTCTCCGATTTCATAATACAATGTCTTATTGATATACAAGATGAGATTGTATTTGTTAACAAAACTGTTTATTTACTACATGAATCATGTGATGAATACAATATCGTGGATAATTTTAAAAATTCAAAAAAATTGTAACAACTTAACTATCTTGATGTAATACATTAATATTATATTTGTATGCTCAAAATATATCGAATTCTGGATATGGGATTCATATCTATATAAAAAATATTTACATGTTTATGATTTATGTGGTAGACGTAAATAGTATTTAGTCTATGCAGGGTGTTTCAATGATGTCACGACAAACTTCGAGGGGTAATTCCTCTCGTCAAAAAAAGCAAAAACACAAGAATAACATTATTAATATGCTTTAGTTACACATGCCATCTATCTCTACACGTAACATTTTTGAAATATACCCGTATATCTACAACCAAAACAAATCATTATCAATATCGCAAAGGGTTGTACCGCAAAACGCAATATAAACATGTCGGTATATCGTAAGAATAATACAAATAAAATACATTGATCGACTGAATTAATTTTTCTTTGCGATAATGTGTAAATTGAGTAGTAGTGAGAGGTATGTGAAACTTCTCATATGGTCCAAATGCTACTATCCGACCGACATCATAGATGTCTCTGTGGCTGATAGCGACGAGCTCTAGCCCAGGTGGACTAAACTACTGTTATTATATATGATTTGAACGAAACAACTACTCAGCTAGCAAATATCCCTACCTGCATTGGATTATACCTTCAAATCATGATAGATCAATCAATTTACCTTAGTCAGTATGTGACTAGCAGGTTGGCCACTATCATTTGTCTGTTCCATAACCTATGGCATACTGAGGAGAACTAATAAGTTCGAAACTGGTCTATGTCTGGTTAGGAATTGACAAGTGATATTGGCTACCGATCTATCATGATTTGAAGGCATAATCCAATGCAGGTTGGGGTATTTGCCCGTTGAGTAGTTGTTTCTTTCAAATCATATTTAATAATAATGTGTAAAGTTCAGTTTAAACTTATTTGCAACATAATAAACGTCAGCAACTTTAATCTCTTTACCGCCGTCAAAGGTACGACGTTTTCATGTTGCAAATAAGTTTGAAATAAATTTTACAGAATATCGATCAATTTAAAACGTAATTATTATTTTTCAATGTAAATTACAATTAATGAGGATCAATAATTCCTCATTAATTGTAATTGTAAACTCTACGAACAGTTACTTGTCTGTAAGTATCATACAACAGGTGTATGCTAATCTGTGGCTAGGTGTAACCAATATTGCCATTTATCGTATCGGTGTGAAACTATCGACCTCTGGTCAACAATAGATACATTGTTGCTTAAATTAATAGGCCCGAAACCAAAGTCTATGAACAAAACAATAGCTCGGCCCAGATTTAGTGGTTCACTTATTCCAATAATATTGTGGCGAGGGTCAGTGAGACGCAGCTCGTGCGGTTTGTCGAGAGCACAAATAATTTTGTTTGCTCACAGGGAACAATAATTTCAGCTCGTGAGACCCATTTCCAAGGAGCATTTGATCTAATAATTAACAGCATCCTTTGTTAAAATATGACCTGCTGTTTGACCCACATCAAAAAGTTAAGGAATCACCCCACATTACCTCGATATGGCTTAGTTACAGGATAAATGATATGGCGCGTGCTTTGCTAAATTGAACGTGGACGATATGCACAAGGAAACCCATCCGCAATTTGCAAGTTGTAGGCCAAGAGTATTTCACCGTTTGTGGTCTTTAATCTTTGTGTATTATCTATCATGCAGGAATATACGGTCGGCGAAACTTCGTAATATCGGAGTTCAAATAAAATCATCGAACCGTGACTAGAGTTAGGCACAAATAGGCGGCGTTATTAATATAAGCTTAGTGTTAATCATCTCCAGACGATGTCAACTTAATTGGCGAAACGCGTGTTAAATTTTAGGAATAAAATGATATAATTTAATTCTTTTTATCTGGTCTACCTTGAAGTAAGTGCAAATGTTAACTATAATAATATTTCATTGGACTAGGACCCGTCACACATAAGGACGTTCATTTCCAGATTCCACTTGGCAACTGCAAACTAGCAACAAAATTATATACAATCTAATTGACTTTTTTAAATAAATTACTTCAGAAAAACATTTTTAATATTCTTTGCTCCATTTTTGCAGTAATCACTAAAGCTGGCCGAGGTCACCTGGCCGACAGAGCCGTTATATGACTCATATGTTTACATCATATCATAATACTTAAATAAGTACAATAAATGGAAATAAATTTTAACAATAATGTTACATTTTATAAAAATTTGTATAAAACTCACCCTTTTAAGCAGATTTATGAAGTAGTTTGGTTGTCGTCGTCACAAAGTGGAGAAGATCTATAGTATAATAGCATCAGGTATGTTTCTACAGCTGTCTCCGTCAGCGATGCTCGGTTTGGTGAAAAATATGTTTGTATTTTGAAAATGACCGTTCGACATCTACGGATGTAATACAGGCATAAGTAAAACAATCTATGAACTCACTTAACGAAGTTGTAGATGCACCATCACAAATTTGTCTTAATTTGCTAAAATCAGGATCTTTCTGTAATACACTCTCGAATTTTTCACTAACGCGATTATTTTTTGCGTCATTTATAGCCTGTAGCTGTGTATTTACGTCGTCCACTATTTGCAGCGATTCCACTAACGACAACGAACTATTTTGCAATTTTTCTATTGCGTCCTGTAGTCCTCTATAATTGTTATTAATAGTTTTTAAATCTGTTTCAAGGGAAACGTCTTGAAAGCTTGTCTGGCTTTCCCTAATAGCTGCAGTCTCGTTAGAGTTGAACTGTAGTATCACAGCTTTTATTTGTTGAAAATATTCAGCATAATAAAAAGCCGTTTCAACCACGGTCCCCAACGTGTAAGAATCGGCTCTGGTGGTTCGGGGATACCAGGACACTGTCTGTGAAATGCTCGAAGCCGTTTAGGAGATTTGAGAAATACTTTTTTTGTACTTGCTATTAATGCATCTACCTCTGGAAAACATTTTCGAATCGTTTCTGCCACAAGATGTAACGCATGCACTTTACACGTAACATGTAAAAACCTACAATTGTCTCTTTGAATAGAACGGCCTACCACGCGCATTGTCGCGGCACCATCAGTCACAAACATCAATACTTGACTTGTTGAAAGTTCAAATTTTTCGAATGTCTCCAACACCACACGCGTAATTATTTCGCCAGTACACGCAGTTAGTCTTTTACTAGCTAGTAAAAGTGAAAATGTTGGTTTAAGAGGGTCCAGTACACGTACGATAGTATTTAAAATAGAATTTTTTTTACAATTCGTCGTCTCGTCAATACATAACCAGAGCCGTGTATTTTTTATTCCACATTTAATCCTATTTACAATGTCTTCACGAACAGCTGGAATATATCTACGTAACGATGTATGACTTGGTAAGTTCACCTGGGGATTGTATTTATTCCAAAACTCCCGAAATGGTTGTTTATCCAGTATGTGTAGCGGAATATTACAGGCTATTAACATTAACAATAAATCAAACATAAACTGAGTTGTCAAAGGCATGCCATTTTTTTTATTTTGTTGCACGGTATTGATATGACGACGACAATCTGTTTTGTGCCAGCACATTAAGTCTTGATTGCAAACTTTACAAATTATTTTGCATCCGTCATAGAATAAATCCGGAAATTCACCGATAAAGTTATTCAGTGTGTCCGCGTACGGTCGTTTTTTACCCTTTGGCGCGTTTGACATTATGTGTAATTTATAGGTACAACCTCACGCATTAACTTTTCAAATAAGACTGCAGCGTAAATCACTTCTAAATCGGCACGTGTGACGCCAGCGCAAGACCGTGGCTGTACTCCAGCCACCTCGGCCAGCTTTAGTAATCACAGAGGCTTACCAATCAGTAAAATGATATGTGAAAGGATGAATCATCTTCACAGCCCAATGACGTGCAAAAATAAGAAAATTATTTAAATTTTAAAACGTAAATACCGAAGTACCACAAGGGTGACTATGGGGTACTTTGATATTTACTTTATCTATAGATGACTTATTTCAATATATTAATGCCATATTATTACGTTTGACAACAGCCAGATGAATATTTATGATACACACGCTTTTTCCATCTTTGGATATTATGTTATGGGACGAAGCATATCGAGTTAAAACTAATTAAAATTAGCGGCCCTGATTATAAATATAGAGAATACAAAACAATATATCTCATATCACTTGGTAACAAATAAATTATACACTTCTAAAGATAATAGTCAAAGAACCAGAAGCTTAGTTTCTATTTAAACGTACTTCTGTATTTTATTGACTGCATTTATATTATATAACCGTCAGTATAGCCGGTATTATAAATTCTGGTAAACTTTCTTACAAAACAATAAAACTGGATATAACTTTACGGTAAAGGTAAGTAACCGTAATTGGTATGTGCATTTAATTGCAAACTGAATTTGCTTACACTTAAACCACTAATAATGAAATAGCTCGAGCAATAATTTCTCCCAGCGAATTTCTTCCTTATACATACTGCAACGCGCCAACTTTGCATCATTTGATTAGCTACTATAGTTAAAACATTTACCAGTACAAGTAGTCACTTACTCAACTAAAAACGTACAGATGCTAATTAGGAAATAGTTCACTTTGCTGCAAATTTTAAAAGTATCCAAGTCTCGACTCGGAATTGGGTAAACCGTTGTGAATTGTGGAGGAAACATAGTCGTTTAATAATTCAAGATGTACTGTCTGGAGCTGTCTCTTCTAGCTTTGTACTAAACGCCGTTATGGGAAATTTTAATTATTTAAAATCTTCATTTATATGGATCATCTTGTGGGAGTTCTTTGATAAATCAAACTGCATCTGTTGAATGATTTGTTTGTTTATTTGTTCTTATGCTAACCAAAAAACCTGACTCAAATAATTCTGAGGATACAATTAATATTGGCGAAACGTTAACTAATTGAAAAAATAGTGTGTAAATTTTTTCTTTGATGAAACCATTTAATTTGAAATTGGGTAATTTCATATGGAATGATCCTTTGTTAATTTTAACAGCGTAGTGTCTGCAAATTTCGCTATCCCTGGGCTAGCTTTGGTAATATATGCAATGTTATAAGTTCGCTTTGCCAAAATCCAAACTGCAATGATGCAAATTGAGTTTGGCCACTACAGTGTCCACGAGCTTTATTTAATAAGCTTAATAAATCCCATGTAAACACAGAATAAGCCGTTTTAAGGCGCTTGGGCGCTCAATAGATTATGCTTGAGCTTCCTTTAAATTTAAGTACACGGTAATCTTGCTCCCCATCTTAGAATTGTTCATTATACAGTGTGGTTAAAAGGGGAGAGCGCGGTACTTAGTCACTCTAAATTTTATTTTTCAAAAAATATTTACGCAAATTACTTGGCGTCTTCTAAACTATATTTGTTATGTTTTCCTTAGTCTTTGACGGTGTAAGTTACGTGGATCCAGTTTTTTCGGGGGTGACTTCATATGTCCTTTACATCAAAGTATTGAAGATATAAAGGTACTTTGTATAAAAGTAGTAAAATAACTGTTAACGCTACAATATAACACTAAAAGAGATATGATACAGTTACGCATAATTTGTTGAAACAATTTAAACCACTAAATTTTTCTCAAACGAAAATGATTTCGAAACTGTTTCCCATTTTGTTGGTGCTTCTTACATACAATTTAGAAGAAAAATGACGACAGTGGAAACAAAAAGTTGATTGATGATGAAGTTACTTTGTGAAAATCCATTTTGATTTAAAAAATTATAAACACTTTTTAGTACTTGTCTAATTTTCACTTTATTTGTTATTTTACAACTAGTTTCATCCTATTCGGACATTTTCAAGTAAACTAAATTATACACAGATTTTACTTTTATTTAAATATAAACTGAACTGAATAGAAGGATGGGTCACTTTATGGTTAATAATATAATTCAAATTTGTACAGATGTTATGTCTTTAAATGTAGGGTTTTTTTAAAGATAATAAATTATATTATGGTGTGATTTTTATTAGCAGCAGGTTATCTGAATAAGTTTAATAACGGAGAATTATTTAAATCTATTTGGTCGTTTAATATGCTGTAATTTTTATTCCTATTTAATTTATTAATTTCTAGCACTTCTAATAAATTAAGTTTTTTACTTTTCCCACAAATATGTAATATTTTGATGGTAATCAGTTATTATATGACCAGAATCTGTTAGGTGTTTATAAAAGTTGGAATGGTGTTTTTGTGTGTGAATATGTTCTCTATATCTTACTCCGAACGATCTACATGTTTGACCAACATATGAGGCGTTACATTCTGGGCAATCTAACCGATATACACCACATTTTTTAGAGATATCAGTTTTTTTGTTTTGCATTGAAAAGATATGCTCTTTATTTTTGTTACAACTAAAAGATGTTTTAATATTAAATTTGGAAAATATTTAAAAAAAAAAAAGAGTGATATATAAAAAAAGGAAAAAAATTTTTTTTTTAATTTTTTTTTATTATGGGGGGGAAAATTTTTTAAAAAGGGGGTTTTTTTTTTTTTTTTGGTTATGTTTTTTGTTTTTTTTTTGAGGAAACCCGGGCGCGCTTTTATATTTGTATATTCTAATTGAATAAGACAGTAATCTGAATATGGTAATGAAATTTTGGGTGTATATTACGTATAGCTTATATTTTTTTCTTTCGTTATAAGTGCTAGTTGTTTAAAGTTTATTACCCCCTTCTATTTACTTAAAATATCCCTAAATATTTTGGATCATTACGTATGAGTTTCCGTTAATGTTTGCAAATTTAGACAACGATTTAAAAATATAACAAATTCATCAATATTCTTTGTAATGCTACTTATGATTATATGTATTTTTAGAGTTATCTGTTGTTATTATGTGCTATAAGTCTTATTGTGTCTAATTTTTCTTTTAAATCTGTCTCAGATAGAAGTAAGCTGAAGGCTCGGTGTGTCATAGATTGATTTGCGGCTAATTTGTGGGAGAGAGGGTTATAGGAATTAAAGGGTATAGTGGCGTCTGTAAAAGTTGGTTTGCGGTAAATATTATAGGAAAATGATGTTTTATTTCTTTCTATAGTTAAGTCGAGAAAGTTTATGGATTTAATATCGTTCTCTGTTTCTAAGGTAAAAGATATATTATTATATCTGTTATTGATAAAATCGAGGAATATTTTTAATTGTCTATCTGTCCCTTTAAAACCTATTAGGATGTCATCAACGTACCTGCACCAAAAGATATATGTTTTTTTCATATTGGAGAATTCAATATAGTTTTTTCAAGATTATCCATGAATATATCGGATAAAAGGGGGCTAAGTGGCGAACCCATAGGGAGCCCTGTTTTTTGTATCAAGATGTCCTCATTAAATTGTAAATAATTTTTATCTAAATACAACTTGAATGTTTGCAGTATTTCATTTATTAATTTTGGGATAATTTTGCATTTTTCTAGTACATTTGAAATTAAAGGAAGACATTCGAAAGGGGGATATTAGGAAACATATCCGACACATCAAACGATACTAATTTTATAGAGTTGGGGGTCAATACTTAGGCTGTTTAATTTTACTGTTAAGTCCAAGGAGTTATTAATTGTATTTTTGGGTTTAAATTTTGTAATAGATTTAAACTCGTTATTAAGTAATTTAGATAACTTACGTGTCGGTGCATTGGTTTGCAGTGGTTTCCTACACAAATGCACCAAATAAAAAGTGTTTATAATTATTGAAATCAGACAGTGGGAACAAAAAAATATGCGAATAGAGAATAAAGTCCATTGAACGAAGATCATTAGTTTACTCACAGGTTTTATGACACCCTGTGTATACATTCCTTTAAAACGATTCATGCACACCCCTGAAATTTTGCTTGTCTGTTTGGCAGTTCAGGTGTGTATTTTCTCTTCTGCCGGTGTCGTGTAATTTCCCTTAGAAGCAATTAATCAAATTGGAACTCGAACGCCCCTTGTTTAACATCAGTAGAGGCGCCAAGGTGCATGTGTAACGCAATTAATTATACTATACTTCCAATAATTATCCTGCTCCTTACTGGTATGTTCTATTGTATTTGGCGGTTTGCAAACTACATCAAATCACTTGTATGGTTCAAAATTGTTTGCTAAGGATGACGTTTTAAACAAAGCCAAGTATGTGATAAAATAAGCGATATTACAAACTAAAATTGTTTGTTTTATACACTGTATTTACGATGGCTCTGAAGGGCCACTGCAAAAAGAAAAAAAAACTAGAAATATCTACTTTAAAACTAGAAATTTCTACTTTGAAAGTAGAAAAAAAGTGGAAATTTCTACTTTTAAAGTAAAAATGTCTACTTTTGAAACTACAAAATTCTAGTTTAAAGTAGAAATTTTCAGTTTTTTCTTTTATTTGTTGTGGCCCTTCAGAGCCACCATCGTAATATTCATTTGAAAACTGGGAAACTTCTTTTTGGCGCTTATGCAATGATGATCAATTCACCCTCCTAACCTTCAACACCCACAACTTTCAAATATTAAATTGGGTATATACACACAATTTTTAATGCCGAAATAATTATCAGACTACATCAAATTTAAATGTTAGAAAAACTGTTCCCAATAATTTGAACTAAAAAAAGGTAGGGTCTCGCGATACATCTTACTCCTCACCCCTAGCCACCAAAACTGATGATTAAACAATTTTAATCATCTCCAGATGATGCCAACTTGATTGGCGTAACTCGAATAGAGATTACTTATTTGGTATTTCTGGAAAATACTTAGTGTTAGTGTTGTATCAAGGGTGGTTCCAACCCCTCCTCAAGATTTCTTATGCTGATTACAAGACAGTGTGATCGGGATAACGAGTAGATCAACTTCGATCCCCCATCGTAATTAAGAAGACGCCATTGGATGACAAAAGAGGAATTTAAAAAGTAAATGTCTTTAATTGACCCTCGTATTTCATCTGCCAATGGAAAAGGTTGCACCTTACAGTTTCCCATGTATTCGCCTATCCTTCCACTTTGCACTAACATTCTAGAATGCAATGTAATGTGGGTCCTGATCGAACACTGCCCGACCGTGATGTGATGAAACTGAATTACTTTTTCTAGTTTAATTATCCAACTCTGTACTTCACCCAAAGACGGATGGGAAATCCATTACGTTCGACACGAGATACTTTTCAGAAAGAAGTATAGAGCAGGTCATTTATTTGTTCTTATTGTTACCGAAAGCTTCCATCCACTTTACTATCCAAGTTCGGATAAAGCGCGCTTGATACAGCACGATACACAAGGTAGTGCTAACTGTGTGAAGTGTGTACTACAATGATGTATTGTGGATGCATATATTTTTTAAAAAGCGGTGGTTTGGTTTAGTTAAATAGAATACAAAGTGGGATATTCACTTGATTATGTCCCTCATCATAAATCTAACCAATAAGAAACATGAAATTTGTACCACGTGACTTGTTTAAATAAGTGACTATTTTGCAAAAATTATCGGTTATTTTGCACCTAGCTTTTCATTTATTTTTGACATGCAAAGTAAGCTTTGGCCTGCCGTTGCTATGCGATACTCACCGACTTAACAACTATGATAGTTTGAATTGTCAGTGTCATTAATACTTAACTACATCGTCAAATGGAAGTAAATAAAGAAAGTACTCGTTTCGGAAATGTTACACTTTCCGAGGTTGACAAAGAAATACTAAGAAGCGTTCCTATTAACAACAAAAACGCACAAATCGGTATGGGGTCAATTTACTGATTATTGTAATGAAAAAGGATACCAATTTGAAGCCTCTACAACCACAGATTATATTGCGTTGGTACTTAAAGACGTGGCTTTCAATATGAGACGAAGAGATGGTAAAGATTATAAGGAAAATGTGATAAAAACCATGTGGAACATATCTGCAAACATTCTTCAGAAAATGTATTTTTTAAAATACACCGTCAATTTCCATCCATTTAAAGATATTCAATTTAAGTGCGTTAGGGATGCTCGTAATGCTAAAAGAAGATATTTACAGAAAAATATCACGAAAAGAAAAGCCTTTTCAGTTGCGTTTGATTTAGGAGATCATAAAAAAAATGATAATGCTTTGGAATGAAAACACTACTGAAGGACTGCAAAAAACTTTTCCATATTATCGCAGTTGAGCTAGGTTGGAGAGACGGAGTAGCCGCAAATTGTGTAACAAATCACTTTAAAGAAGAAATTGATAACAGAGGACACACAACAGGTAAAAAGATCACTTTTTTATTTGCGACTGCTTAACTAGGTAAGTCTTTTTTGCCATTTTAGGACGATTAGAATATAACCCTGTGATGCGCCGATATTAAATGGTTAACGCCTAATGAAATTAATGCCGATCTATGTCCTGTATGGCTATATAAACAACTATTATCCAAGAGGAGTTCCAATATTACAACAAATCGTTTATTTCTGACATGCAATAGGTACTGGAATAAATACGAAAATTCCTATTGGTACAACAATTTACCGATTGGAAGAAATGAACTGTCCAAATGGACAAAGGAATCAGCCGCAAAAATCGGTTTAGATACAACAACTGTAAAAATAATTAATGATTCCAATCGAGCCACAGCTGTCAGTAACTTAATAAATAATGGAAACAGGAGCAAGAACTTATCAAAATAACCGGCCATGGAAGTGCAAATTCCATAAAACCGTATTTGTAAATACATGCCCTACATCATTAAAACGTGATAAATAAATTAAGATGTAATCCAAATGGAGTACAAAATGAACCAAGCACTTCTAAGGCAACATCAGAACATACTACTATTCAAAACATTAATGAAGAAAAACAAATTGTATATCAAAAATGTAATATTTTTATCAAATGAACTAAAGCAACGAAAAATAGTCAATTTGAATTGGTTCTTTATAAAAAAAAAAAACGAATTGTCAATGTAATTTGTACTTTATAATTGTTATGAAATAAATAAAAATTAATAAAATAAAAATTGTGCATTTTATTGTCTATAACGATTTCTATTCTGGAAATAATCTTTACATATATCCCTCGTGCATCAATTTTTATCACTTAAACTGTGTACATCTCAATTTTTGAACTTTTGCTATTAAGCAAATGCTTTCGTGTATAATTTTAGATACAATTATACACTCAAATCATTTGCTAAGCAAAATTATGTGACGTACACAGTTTAACCGATTAAACTTGATGCCCTCGGGATATAACCCTTGAATATATAAATATTATCAGTAATTAAATAAAATAACAATAAATAACATTTTCCCACAACCGGAAGTAGAAATCGTTTGTATGGTGTCAAAAGTGTGACAGAAGTAAGCATTTTATCCCTAGAGTAAAAATAATGAAACGAGCATTATAATAATTCTTATTTATTAATATTAATAGTAAATGCTACATTCTCACAACTATTGAAATTAATATTCGAAGGAATTTCACTAAATGAAATGTTTCTATTACTTAGATTCATAGTTTTTTTTTTTTGGGGCGTAGTTGTAACTTGAAGTACTAGATTTGCTATATTTGTTTTATTTTGCACCGAATTTTCACTATAGTCATGAACAACTATAGTCGACTTCCACCCTCTGTGACGCTTTATAGCCGTAACATCAGCTCCTTCATCCGCTAGGGATCTACGTAGTCAGTGACCAGTATTGGATTTGACAAGCCAAGATAGGTAGCTTTTATGATTGGTATTTTTGCCAAATGGTTGTGTAGTATATTTTCGTGCCTTATGAAAAATGCGGACTGGTGGAAGGGGAAGGAAGTGCGGCGTATTTACGATAGAGATTGAGTACATTTATGTTTCCTTCATTTCTGGTAACTACAAAGGTCGAGATATTTTAGTCTCTGTATTAAGTATTCTTATTAATAGAGATGGCCCTAAAACTATGTCTTGCGATACACTTTAAGTTACACTTTCTTGGTCATTAATGCTATTTTGTTGAATTCTATCTATGCAATTTGTATTATTGTTATATTTTTTCTACATTTAGATTCGTGCGTCTCTTATCAGAAGCTTCTCTAAAGTCATTAATTAGGTCCGGATATCTTACAATATTTTTAAAGCATTCTAAAGTTTAGTCCAGTTGGCCATATCGTTGGCAAATTTCTTTAATATTTCCTATCGTCTTCGTCGTATTCGTATTGATTCAACTATTCTTAGAAAATAATTAAAATTAAGACATGAAACTAACATTACTGAGGAGCTGCTGATTTATAAGTAATTTTTTCTACGATTGTGTTGAAAGTCAAATATTCTAACGTCAAAATGACGGAATGCGGAAAATGTCACACGCCTCGATTACATCTTCACACACCGGAATAAAAGAGTGTATTTACCTTAAAGAATTATATTATTTAACTGGTAATAACAATTGAATTCTATAAATGTCCATTAATTCCACAGGAATTGCAATTACTTAAGTTAATGCTTGGAAAAACTGGAACATTTACATTGTTAGAAATACTAGAAATATTTAGATCTGGACCAATGTTTATGGCATTTTCGTTGCCGCCCATTATTTTCTTGGAAACACTTATTCTGTTGTTAACACTATCTTCTATATATGCTTCTGCTGTTGTTGAGGAACACCACTCACCGTGTCTTTTCAAACTGGTAAGATTCGCTCCAGCGTCAACCAAAACAGTCGCTGATGTTCGGCGAAAGCAGTGCCCAGTAAAACTTTTAGGTTTAGGTAGTTGCAATTTTTTTTAAATCTGTCCAAACGTGTTTATCCCTACCACCTGAACTGAATACTTGTCATGTTTGTATTGAATGAAGAATCATTTGTCTTATGGATGCAGGTCTAAGTTGAACATATCAACGATAAAAATCCAACCTATTATCTCCTCTTGTAACCGAAAACGTTCTAGATTTATGAGTTTTAGAATCTGGAATGCTTATGAGCAAAAATTCTCCATTGGCCTGAAGCGGAACTCCTCTCTTCTGAGGGCACCAGCCACTCCAATAATTAACACTACCTAAAATGTCTTATTACAACAGATTGAAAAAAAACTAAAATTTGTATTACCTTTAGAAGTAAAAATGTGTCATCAGGAGTGTTAAGTAAAAAAGCATTAATTTTTTCTCTGGTAAATACTTCAGATTTCTTTGCCATGTATCCTACAGATTCTCTTTTTGAAAAGGCAATTAGTTTCGGAAATATCTACATTTTCTTCCAATGACGGAGTGCTTCTGACCAATAAGTAAATTGCTCACATCGTGTAAGATTTCAACGTTTTAGCCTTTTTGGCAAAATAGGTGAGTAGGAACACTTCCGTATAAACATTCACCTTCTTTTAACGGCATCAGTTTACGAAAAGAAGTTTTTCCTTCTTATAACGTTCTTTCGATTTACGTGGAAGGAGGTCGGAACTCACGCTTTCAGCGGCTGCAACAATTTCTGCAGGAATATCTTCGTCTGCATTCATCACTTCGTCAAAAACAGCAGATACAATATAGAACGCGTCACCTTAGCAAAACAATTTGTTTTGTTTGTTAGTCATGACAACCATTTGAGCAGTACTTGATTTTTATTATTTTAAATAAAATCTGACAGGCGCAGGCGGCAAATTTAAAATTTTGGAAAGATTTTAAGGGAAAAAACTTTACAACCGTAGAAAAAATAATATGCAACACATTGTATTACAATGTACTATTGTGTACTTATTGGTACACATATTATTATATGAATATATTAATAAAAATAATTAACAATCAACTACCACAACAATAAAAACGAGATTTGATATTTTAAACTTCTACTTACAATGACAATGAGTTCTTATATAAACTATACCTTCTTTATCAAGTGAAATAAATTGATATCGTGCAAATTTTCAGTTGTAAAACTAAATACATTTTCGTATAGAAAGTAATATAGTTTACAAAGAAACGCTTCTGCACTCGCTTATCGAAAACCGTCTCGCTTAAATCAAATAAAACACACCGAAACCGCTTTATTACAATTAGGTTTTCTCTCACTGGGGTTTTCATTTCTTCTTATTCCTTGGAAACTAGGGTAGATTATGATCAGGTGGTAGTTATTTAATTTGAGGACTAGCCAACAATACAGAGCAGATGATATTTTTTTCTGTTTTTCTGTATGTTTGTCATTTTAAATTATCAATAAAGTTAGTAAAGTAAATTTACATGTTATTATTATTCTTGGAGCGTTGGAGTTTTTAACATTGTATCCACAAATACCACATTCAACTGCATCTATCGACAATGAAGCTGGCATCATCTGGAGAAGAGTATATCTCTTAATTTCTAAACTTCCAAAGTTGTCAATGACTTGTTTATAATAATCCTTAAATTACTAACACCTATTATGATTAGACACCTGGAATTTCCGTGAATTCCGGCCCGGGACCGGCTTCCCGATCAGCCTGTCTTTCCAATAGGAAAGGAGAGTAGTTGTGCGTGTGCAGCGAGATCTAGACCGTATTCCCTATTCAGATTCAGTTTATCTACAAACGTCGCTATGCGCAGATGTGTGGTGCGAGGATAAAAATATAAGTAATAACTATATCAACAATATCACGGAGGATGCGAAAAATCAGTAAGTGTGGATTTGTGTTGATGAAGCCATGAATTTTAAAGAACATAATTCATGTTATTATGTATATTTTAGGTGCTATTCAGAGTACACCTCCACTGTAAATATGCAGTAAACGGGTGATGCCAACCAATGCACGAACACTTGCGGAAATAGTGGTAATTGCTTTGTGCAATATTGATGCAAAAGTGGAATCTTTCACTGATTGTATCAGAAGTAGCGGGATATACATTGTGTCCCAGGATATACGTAACAAGAGTATATAATGGACAAACAATTTTCGAATTTTGGAATGACACTTCGGGAATGTGTTGATGAAAAACTATCAAAAATGAGTTGAATCGCTGTTATACAGAGTGCTTTATAAGTCATTTATAAAAAGTGTCACTAATAAACTAATTGTAATTTCAGTACACGAAAAAAAACACATTAAAAAAAGATTAGAATGCAATTTGTTCCTACTTGCCAAATTTTAAAATTATAAATTTATATTGTTGGATCCGTTCTTTCCATTAGTAGTCAGTTTTTTTTGTTGAAAATAAGGTAAGATGTAAAAGTAATTCATAATATAAATAAATTTTAGAAAAGACATGTGATTTCAGAGCACTCTCAACTTGGAAAAATGATTTTTAAAAATTCAAAATGATATACCAATTTACAGTTGGAACAAAGTCAAGGTCTGTTTCTGAAATTTAGTAAGAAAGCACAAATTGCATTATAAATAAATTTCTTTAAAGAAATTTTTTAGTTTATTAGTGACGATTTTTATAAATTGGCTTATAAAACACTGCATAACACCGACCAACTCATTTGTGATATATCTAAGTTTTACATCAAGCAAATTCAACAACAAATATTCCAAAATTCGACAATTTGTTGTCCATTACATCTCTTGTTACATCTATCCTGAGACATAGTGTATGTGTAAAGCTGCTAATCTTTACCGTCCCACGTATCTCAGTATGATTCATGTAACTTGTCTGGCACATGCCTTGCAATCCATACTAATGCCTTGATCACAATACAGGAGATTTCATATGGTATGTATTTTAATTATTCCGTACAGAATGATTGTTATTGTCTTTTATCCCTTGTGCTGGCCTTGGACGCACGGAAGTTGTCCTGTGCCTAATTATGATTTTTGTGGAAAACATGCTTCATGATTAGCTCTACTACGTGGTGTGGTTACTTACTGATATGTATCCTTATGAATCCAACGCCGACGATTTCCTCACAAACGGATTTGAAGTCTACGGAGAGCAAGCCAAAAACTCTGACCAGGTCATACATTTTACCTAAAAAGTACCCACTGGCCTGTACTATAAGACCCCTATACAGAAATAAAACATCTTTATAACTCATGTATGGAGTTTAAACAAACGCCGTATCAAAAAAGAACGATTAATTTTCAGAGAGTAATTAACTGCTCCATTTTATGTTTATAACGCTCCAATCATCCATCATATTTTACAGCTACGAAGAAGACATAAGATGTAGCCCTAAACAATTCATCAGACCGAAGGCTATACATCTTGAATTTGTTGTCTATTCTCGCCCTGTCTGTGTACACAGAGAACAACACAGATGGGAGTCGCCTCGGGACAACCTAAGGAAAAGCAGATCTCCTCTAATTTCATATTGTCGAGCGGTGGTCAGGCGGCACGTGATTGGGATGCGAAATATCTCATCGACTTCTTAAGGGGTTATACAGCTGACATATGTAGTTTTCTTTATTTGTACTGTGGAGTTTTTATGTGTCAGTAACGTATTTTCTCCTGGTGTGTCTCGAAACTCTGATTTCCTTTCGATATATTGGTGAAGAAGCGATTTATGACGTTGATTAAGGGCAGTGAGAAATTTTACGAAAGTGTAAAAGTAAACGGCTTTTATTAATAGTTTTAAAATGAGCATTTTTCGTCTGGACATAACAAGTTTAATATCAATCATAGAACAGGAACTGTGAATATCAGACAAAGAATAAACCAATAGTCGTAATTTTATAGACTAACAGAATCAAATTATCTTATCAACATATTGGTAATTTCACTTAGATTAATAAAAAAAAAAAAAAAAAAAACAAACAAAAAGCCCCACAAAAACACGAACAAAGGGGGGGGGGGGAATGGGGGCCCAAAAAAAAAAAAAAAAAAAAAAAAACCACAAAAAAAAAAAAAAAAATTTTAAAAACAAAAAAATAAAAAAAAAGGGGGGGGGGGGGGGGGGGGGGGGCGGGGCCGGGTGGGGTTTTGCGTCCCCCAAAACCCCCCCCCCCCCTGTCTTTCTTGTGGGAACCCCCTTTCCCCCCCAAATTCCCCCCCCCGGGTTTTGGGGCCCCCCAACCCCCCCTGGGCCCAACCCCCCGCCCCCGGGGGGCGCGGGTTTTTTCCCGGGCGTTTTTTCTAATACACCTGCGCGGCGGGGATATTTTTTCGGGGAGAGGGGTATTTGCGTTAAAAAAAAAGCTCTTGTGCTTTTACTGTTGCAATAATCATTTACAAATATACTTTATGTCGCTTGCTACATTTGATTGAAAAACATACCCTACCACGTATAAATGCATTTTTAACTCGACAAATTGAAGATAAGGACATACAGGGAGTCCGAGAATAACATCAGAATTTTTGAGGGTGGATTCCTGACTCAAAAATAACAGTGAATGTTCAAGTCAACAGGTGTTCGAAAATGCTTCCTGAGCTACGACAGTTTGAAGACGACACCCATAATCTGGTTTTCATTTGTTATTTTCCATTTCAATTTTTCAAATAAACCTAAGTAGGCGTTTGATTTGACATGTGAAAATGAGTTTACTATTATATGGCTCCGTGATCTAGAGGTAACGTACTTGCCTCGAAACTTCGGGGTTCCGGGTTCGATTCCTGGTCGAGGAACTGGGTTTTTCTGTGAGAGAGATTAATTGTAGTATACTCGGGTATTGGGTGTGTGTCCATTGTCTCTAAATGTGTAGCCCTCTCCCACACAAGGTCATTCCAGACCTTCAGGGGTAAAGGGGGTTGAAATTTCATGTGGTGTTAATATTATTATTATTATTCTATTTTTATGTCATTAGTAAAGTCATAAACATTATTTGAAGAGATACTAGCTTCATATTAATGTATAAATCTTTTTTGCAATAAATGAAAACTAAGCACTAGGAACTATTTAAAAAATAATTATACTGTAGATAAAAAAAACAATAAATTTAAACAAAATGTTGATGTTCATGTTTATGCAGCCAATCAACTTTTTGCAATTAACGTCGAACTCTTCGGAATACTCCCTGTTGATACTCCTTGTTAATTTGACAACCAATAATTACCGGTTGTTCTAAGTCATCAACAATGCTTTGGGGTGCTGCATAAATGAGAGAATTCAAATAACCACAAAAGATTCAGATCCGGCGAGCGAGCTGATTTACATTAAAATGTGGTGGAATCTCATCACGTATAAACCACATGGCTGGCCGTGTCTGGTGAGGCATAACTTTAGCAATCCATTTAGCTCATTTTGAAGAAAATTTAAGAAGCTGCTGACATCATTTAGGCGATTCGGAAGAACATAAGGTCCTATTAAATAATCATCAATCACAGCCGTCCAAACGTTAAATGAAAATTTGTCATGGTATCTTGATTCAAACATAGATGAGGGTTTTCTGCGGATCACACATGGCGTGATAACTCTCGATTGAAGCCTGCTTCATGATTAAACGGGATTTCATTAGTAAATGTTGGACTTATGCAACATTTTTTTTTAACCATCGACAAAAGTCTAGCCTAGGCTGGTAATCTTGTATTTTTAGTACTTGTACCCTCTGCAAATGATATGGGTAGAGTAGCTCTTCATGAAAAACTCCCCACAGAGTACCTTTTAAAATACCTTCTTAAACAGCTAATCTTCGACCCTGATTCTGGGTTTATTGACTGCTCTTTGTAAGATTTTCTCTTTAATATCAGGTGTCCGAGTCCTCCTCTATACTCCGCAGTCTTGTTGTTTTGGCTTTACAATACCGGTTTCTCTCAATCTGCGATGGATGTTTGAAAATGTGTGAGCACAGGGCAGTTGCCGGTTTGGGAATTTCTCAGCTTACAATGTACTACTGGCTAACAGCGCGTTTCCGTTGGCTTTTCTAAATAAAAATGAACATCAGCAAGTTTTTTATTTAAATATTCAACCACTTTTGCCCATTTATGTGAAAACTGTTAGATATATACCTTATGGTTAGATGCAGATACCAAATTGTGTTTAATTTTTCATTGCCAGATGCCTACTTTATACTAATGTCGAGGTTACGCTCAAGGTCAGGGATACTACTGAAACCAAGCTCACGAATATAGGTTTTGCTTATGGGTTCATAATAATCGCAGGAGAGTTCACCGACGTTGTGGGGAAATGTCACATTTACAGTTTTGTCTGGAACATGAGATAGCATTTAGAAGAGACGCAATACTGAGTGCGATATCCATTACCCGACCTGTAGTGGGAAATTCCTATATTCTAGCAGCACAATGTTCGGCATCATAGAGCCCTTGTAACTAAAAGTTCCTAGAGGGCTCCGAAATTTCTCAGATAGCCAACTAGATCGCCTGATCTTTCTCCTATAGAATATGTTATTGTATGGGCAATATGCGCAAAACGTCCAAATAATTAAATACCACAAGATATCAACCGTCGAAGCACCAGTTGAAAATCAGGAGTGCATAGCATTACTCGGTACATCATTACATTATGTTTTATGATAGATTTGTTTTTACTTCACGGAATTTTAATCAATTATTACTTGTGTCTTACAGGTGCTGAATTTTCCATGTGGTATTGTAAAAAAAATAATGTCTTTAAAAAAAATTATCGGGCTGTAAGTGAGACACCATGTATCGTGTAATAAATTATTAAAGAAAAATAAGATTCAATTATAGGAGTTCTTATTGGCAACAAAAACATTTCTTTAGTTGTGATATTTTACCCGAAATAAAATGTTGGTTTAACTGAAAACAGCACCATTAAATTTCGTTAGATAACATACATATATCTTTAGTGTTTGATTTATATAAAAATTCTACAAAAGAGATACAAAGCATTTTGCCAATTTCGTCCCGATATTTCAATAAAATTTTTGTTATTTCCTCTGTCGAGGCCTTTAATAATGTCGAAAAGGACATCAAAAGAAATACTTAACAAACGAATTTGTATTGGTTTCGATGTATTTATCCATCTGCACTCAATAGAAAACATTAATCGAAGCCATCGAAATCAATTAATAGCAAACAAAAAGGTCCCCTATAAATTGTGTGTGAATTCTTTTGTCCAATAAAAGTGCTAATGTGCCCGGAATCTTGGATTGTGAACGGAGAATTCATGTCAGCTTCCGAGATAAAAGTCTGCCATAGACAATGTATTTTCATTGTGGATCTCAAACTAGGGGCGGAACACGTAAAACATACAAACGCTTTATACATTATTTATGTTCCGCTAAATTCGTTAATGCGTTATGTTATAATGTGCTTATGTTCAGGGTTGTTTCAAGATCGGCCCTTCTTCGAAGTATACGGGTTGTCCCGCTCGTTTGATCATGACCACGGAAGACCTCAAAGTAGAGACAAACTACTGTATTTGTCATCTAATTTTATTAATATATGTGCTTTGTTTTATTCCTTAAGTTGCAAAATATGATGTAGGCCAGACGTCAGATCCTGATTGAGATATTTACACACGAAATATTCAAGGGGTAATAATTAATAATGAAATATGTTATTTTGGGTTCCCTTGCATACATATATGGAGTTACTAAGTAACGGGAAAAACAATATGCTTAAAAATTGTATCAAGTATTATACAAGTACCTCCCCCTCCTTCTCTATTTAACTTTTTCATGACTGCCAATTCAATCTAACAACAGTTCTTTAGCCTTGTCACCTAATTCTCGGATTTTACTTACTTTTAATGAACTTTTACTTGAAAAGTCAAGGATCACAGGTTGCAGGGTTTTTCATTATAAATTACCCATCCCTTTTATCATCGTTATTATTGCCTATAGAAAAAAACTTTTAAATAAAAGTTGTGTGGTTATGACTGAATTTTGTTAAAATGCTATCAAAAGTACAGTAGCGTGCAGATTTCAGAGGATACAAAAAATATTTTTTTTTTTTTGAAATGGGATACCCTGTATATTATTCAATTTTTGGAATAATCCTTTGTTCCTGATTTCAAAAATATACTATATGTTACCCCTACCATATACCATTTTTGAGTTATTAAACGTCAAATATCTTAGTTAAACTAGTTACTGTCAATATGGAAAAGTTAACATTATTAAAGTGAGCTATGAAAATGACAACCATTATGTTTGATAACTGACATTTCTTTAATGAAATAATCAAAATGGTTTACAGTGTGGAAGAAAAAAAAACAAATCTTTATACAAAGTAGATAAAGATTTATTTAGGAAATTTAAATATAAATAAATGATCTCATAAAAGATGTTCGATGTGTCCACCATTATTTTCAATACATAATTGATAATGTCTTCTTATATTTATAATTGCACCGGAAATAGCTTCATTATTTACATTCAGATTGTTTATTTCAAGTTGAATCCTCTCTTTAATGACTTGATTACTATTATTATTATTATTGACAATGTCTTTTAGAAATCACCAAAAAAATTAATCCATAGGCGTCAAATCCGGACTGTTAGGTGGCCATTTAATAGGTCCATTATTACCTATCCATATTGGGAACACATTATTCAAATGATCTCGAACGGGTAGAACACTATGCGGAGTTGCCCATCCTGCATCCAAATCATATCATCAAGTTCGGCTTCCGGAAAATTCTGCAAAAGAATATTTTCTGCTTCTGGGATAATTATTTGCAGATAGGTAATTCCAGTTAAAGTATAATCATAAAATACAGGCCTAACAATTTTGTTTCTGAAAATTCCACACCAAACGCTAACAGTTTTTCTTCCTGATTTTTTTTATTTGTTTTACCAATTTTTTTCTGTTGTGCTTGTTTTCCTACGACCCTCGATTTTTCCTATTAAAAACTCCTGCCGTAGAAAAGGATGATTCATCAGTCCACAATATTTTAGTAAAAAATCGGGATCTTCATCCAACTTTTAAATAATCTGGTGGCAAAAGTTCAGCCTTTTCCTTTTATGAGCCTCTATTAAAGCTTGTACGGGTAAAATTTTATATGGTCTGTAGCTGTTATTTTTGACGGTACGTTGGATTTTGGAATAACTTTTACCTAATTGATCGACTGCATTATTTATACCACATTCAGAATTTTCTAAAAAATAATACAATGTTTCAAAAAAAGTCTATTCGCTAATAAATATGGATGGGCTTACCTTCGAAATGGAGCAATACTGTTTGCTTGAACTACATGATTTTTCCTACTAAAACTGGAGGTATTATTCACCTTTCGGTAATTATTTTTGAACGTATTTTCTGATGGTGTTGGACGATTTGGATAAAACACCCTATATGCTCTTATTACTGCACGTTTATTTTTGTTATTTTGTATATAACAAGTAAATATTTGGACTTTTTCTTCCTCACTGTAAACCATTATGATTATTTCATTAAAGAAATGTCACTTATCAAACATAATAGTTGCCATTTTCATAGCTCACTTTAATAATGTTAACTTTTCCATATTTTTCAGTAACTAAATATAATTTGAACGAAACAATTACTCAGTGGGCAAATACCCCGACTTGCATTGGATTATACCTTCAAATCATGATAGATCAGTAGCCAATATCATTTGTCAATTCCTAACTAGACATAGACCGGTTTCGAACTTATTAGTTCTCCTCAGTATGCCATAGGTTATGGAACAGACAAATGATAGTGGCCAACCTGCTAGTCATATACTGACTAAGGTAAATTGAGTAATGGTGAGAGGTATGTGAAACTTCAAAAACCCAAAAAAAACTTTTTTTCATGGGCAACCCCATTCAAAGTTTTTTCCTTTGGGGCCCTTTTTAGATGGCCAGATGTTGTAAAACATGTCTATTTTACTTTAGTCACAACAACTGATACGCGACGTCATCTAGTCGGCCACAGGTCGTGAGTGATATGATGGCGATTTTCTACATACAAAAAATTTTTAATTTCTGTGCAAATATGGTCGGAAATCGCAAAAATGCTGCTTGGGATACTATTAATACACTATCTCTCCCTAAGTTGCGCCCCCCATTAGCCAAATCCTAAATACGCCACTATTCTGAACAGACGCATCAGACACAGCAGTAATAATTACATAGGTAAATAATATTTAATATGGCCATTTTGTAATTTGTTTGCATAAATTGTTTTCCACTGGCCATTGTAAATTTATGTAACACCATTCTCGTCTACACCAGTATTTTGCCGAGCAGTTTAATCGGGTTGCTGGCCATTGTCGGTAATGGGTGCTGTAATGGTTAGGTTTTTCCACTTTCTTTATTTACGTTTTATGCTAAATATCTTTGGCACCATTTCGTCTACACCTAGTAATATCGTGTATTACAGACGATAGGTAATTGCCAGAGCTTAATTAAGAAATTGGCATATTGCCATCATTAGAATTTCCGCTTACTTGACTTGGTTTATCGATAACACGCCTGAATTTTACACTTCAGACCAAAACATTTCTGATTTTTGGGGTCATTTTTAGAAAATAGCAGCGCATGCCTAGGAGGCGCAAAATATATTGACACCACATCACATAAAATAGACAATACCCAAACAAAGTTGAAAAAATGTGGACACGTAACCACTGCCTGCGACTTTGTCAGGTTCTAAGCAGGGATTTGAACCCGGGGTCGACAGACAGTACAACCATCTATGTCCGTTACTCAACACTATAGCTCACTACGATACCGAGCTCAGACAAGAAACCATAAAACCATAAAACTATAAATTTCTCCCAATTTTCATCATTCATCGAACACTATCTGCTGTGCAATTAAATTTTATTTCACTCTGCCTCTCGGAAACTTTACTCTTATAATAAACTAAATGCCACAGAATAAACCTGTTCATTTTTAGTATGACTTCAGGCAACGTGCAATTTTGAAAGTTTCTCAGGATTTGCACGATTCATTTGTTTATTCTGGTCTATAAGTAAACGACGCCCCATGTTGAAACGGTATTTCCTCTTCTAGTTTTATACGTTTAAGAGAAATAAAAATGACAAATCTTCGAATTAATAGCTCAAGTTTCCCTACTTTTTTATAAGGCCATGAATGTTTAAACTACCTACAATTTTATTAGCACTACTTCTCTTCTCTGGGATATTTATGATAGAGGCCATAAAAACTTGAATATAACATTCCATTTTTTACGAGAAAAGTAAAAAATAGCCAGCCAACTGATGGGAGGAAATGATAGATTGGGAACAAAATGGGGCAATCATTGGGCTAGCTATTTGGTGGATGTGTGCTATAACGGGTGAAATAGTAAAAAACTGATTTTGAAACAACAAAATATATAACGAAAATCCATTTGATATTGTGATATTCTATATGTATTATGTTTAAGACAAATAACCTTAGCTGATATTTGACAGTTACAAAAGTATTTTTTATCATATTCAATTACCTGTTTATCTAGTAAGATAACTGATTTTATGACGTACTCAAAACAATTAAAATAAACTGAAAGTTTACAAATGTGAACTGAACAAATTATGCCTTAAAATGGTTAAATGACACTTTCAGTTTTTTTATTATCACAACTTGAGACGGGACTTTTTCAGACACTCTATTTGTACATTTATTTTGTGTTGCACACATGCAACGTGATTACTTACATAATTTGCAACATAACCTATTGGAAACTAAATTAAATTCTAACGGTGACAGTCCTAATAACTTCCTGGAGTGCGTTGTTGATATCTAGAAGTTGTAATTCAAAAATGCTTCATGAATCATGATTTTTGAATGTAACATGTTAAAACTTAATAATGAAATAAATACCCTATAACCAGAAACACGCTAATAGGTAAATCTAGCAACACTACAGTACCGTCTTCGATTCCACTTTCTGCTTGTGTTTTAGCGCGAACCTAGTCGAATGACAACAAAGGACTAAAATTCAAAACTTGAGGATATTAAACAAATTGTGGGAACTGTCAAATTGAGGTCGATATCGTTGTTTAATCAAAGCTCGGAATTTAGATATTGATGACTTTAAAACGAGGATTGGCTGTATGTCTTGTGTCACCGCGTAAATATGTTTATGCACGTATGACACAAACCTTGTAATTTTTTTAGCGAATTCCATAATATCCAAATTTGATAGTCAATTTATTATAAACATTCACTCGAAGAGGACTGGAGGTATTCTATCTATAAACAAAAATTTAGGAACCAGAAGAGCATTAGGAAAGAGCATTAGGACGAGGTTGAAACCCCCTACCGCTGAGTAGCCCTTAACAAAGAACCAATCAAATGTTTCTGCAACAACTAAAGCGCCTGCGGCCAGCCAACAAAAAATCCATTTGACCTTGTATATATTTTTTTGAAAACTTTCTTGTTTCTTGTCCACTGATACCTTTGCACAGGATAATAGACTGTCACAGTCGACAGTGAGAATTTGGGGGTGTTTTTCATTAATTTTTTCGATATCCACATCCCATCACCGGATATAATGACTTTTTGGTTTTGTCAGTCATGTTTTACATATTTAACATCTATTCAAACTTTTAAAGATTTTTTCATTTTTTTTTGTTTTTGAATTTCCCGGAGAATCAGTCTGCGGACAGACGACCTTTTAAATGGCAAAGAGGTAGACTTTTGTACACATGATATAAATGTATGACATAAAAATATGCGTCAATTATATCTGTCGACGTTGAACATTTTTAATGAGAGGTGCCGGAGATTAACTCCGGAACACTTACAAGAAATATTAGTAACACAGCTAGTTAAATATGTGTGTTAGTGTTAACTTTACTAATACATTCAAATTTTTTTACAGAATTTAGATATCTCCAGTCATTCCCGAGTTATAAGGAAAATATAGTGTTACGTCACCCCAAAATTTGGCCCGTGTAAATATATAACTTTTTTGTTTTTCGTCATACGACTTCCGATAAAACTAGTTTACATATTAACATTTTAAAATAAAATAAAATTCTTTTTAGCATGGTCTGCATAAAGCCGTCACTGAAAATCAATACCTTCGTCCGAGCTCTATTCATACTACAGACAATGACACAGATCGGCCCCAATTTTTTGCCTCACGTCCGAATAGAACCAACTTATAATTATATCATTTCTATTTACATTTACTGCTAATAAAGGTTATTATTTGATATTTTATTCAACTTATATAGGTTTATAGCTACTGAAACTAGGATAACCAGCAGAGGCGATTTTACGTACAAGGCGCATATTCATTAAAAAAGTATAACCAATTAATGAAGAAAATGTGACTACACCTCTAAATAAATTTTAACAAAGCCATAACCCAAATTCTATACCGATGCATTAATTTCTGACGAGTTGTGTTTTATTTTCTACGTTATTTACCCTGCTAATGTAAACTTTATAAAACGGTAACCAATTTCAAACATATTCCAAACAATAACATCGCTAAATATTCGGTTCCAATCCCGCTTTTTATTATTTTTAGCGCTTAATAGCACTTTGAAGCTAAAACTCTGCCTGATAACAAATCGTATCCTTTTGTTCTCTGGCATGTAATCAAGAGAGTGTTTAATTTACATGTTGTAGCCTGTTCGTGAACTTTGAAACATACCTGTATTTCACGGGTGAAAAATAAGCCCCATTATCGGGTTTGCTTTAAAGCACTTCCACTTCACCCCCATGGGGGTGGAGGAGTGAGGATCAACACACGTTCATTAATTAAGGCCTATAATTAGAAACATCGCTAATGCCAGTTTCCTAGGTGGCAGATCAATGCTCCAGGTTATCCATTAAAATTTTGTAAAACGAGAAACATTTATTCATTGTTTTATTTCGAAAATATAATAAGAATTATAAAAAAATATGTAAATATGGAAGGATGATTTACATGTTTTAATACACTCTTCTCTCAGGAAGCATACACAAATAAAAAACTGTGTTGAAATCAAGAGAAAAAAATATGTTTCAATTATTTTAAGTATCCATTTTTTTTTTATGAAAATAGTATATTGTTTTATTAGGATTAAAAGTGACACTTTGTTTGACGAGCAATTATGTTTGTATTTGCGAGGCGAAGCGCAGCGTAGCCGAGAGAACGCAAAAATTGCGAGTCAAACAAAGACACTTTAAATCCGAATGAAACATGTTATTTTTTCTTCAAACGCAAAAAAAAATCGAAATATTTAAACATTAAGTACATACATACAACTTACGCATCGTAGCATGGCCCCTTGGATTTAAATGCGCAATGGATTTGGCATCTACTGTATCTACCGCATACTGGCCACTTCTTTCTAACTTGTGCGCAATTCGGGGGCCACTCTACGATGCGTGACCTGTAATAATTTTCGATTATAAAACTTATAACAGTTTCATTGTGTTGCTTGTGACATACACTATGTGATTGCTATGGATATTGTGTAATTGCTAGGGATGCCAATAAATATAAACAAACATTCTATTTAAGCAAATAAATTGTGATTTATTATAGTCCATTATTAGAAGAAAATGTCTGATTGTGAAGATTTGTTGAGTATACCAGCAGAGGTGGTTGAAATTGCTAACGAAGTGACTAAATCTTCTACCACCAAAGTCGCGTGAAGTGTACGAGTGCTCATATAATCGTTTTATGCAATGCTGCTCTGAAATGAATATAAAATCGTATTCGGAAAGTGTTTTATTGGCATATTTTGCCAGTCTGCCCTCAAAAATGAAATGTTCCACTTTGTGGTCATAGTATTCAATGGTGAAATCGACACTGACTCTCAAGAATGGCGTAGATATATGTAAATTTTCCAAGTTGAATGCATTTTTAAAAAGGTAAAGTAATGGTTATACCCCTAAAAAAGCTAGGGTTTTAACGAAGGACCAAGTTGAACAGTTTTTGGATGCTGCTCCTAACATACATTATTTAATGATGAAGGTATGTTTAAAATTAAAGAATGAAGTACGCAAAATTTGTGAATTATTATTTATAGGTTGCCTTAATAATGGGAATTGCGGGCGCATGTCGTTGTGATGAACTAATTCATTTAAAAACTGATGACATTGAAGTGTTAAGTCTGCTTTACTGATAAAAGTTCCTCATACTAAGATCGGTAAGGGTCGGTCATTTACGGTTCTTGGAGAAAAAGATTTGAGTATTTACAGAAAATACGCTGCTCTTCGGCCAAAAGGTTTTGAAGAAAGGCGTTTTTTTATATCAGTATCAAAATGGAAGATGTCAACGGTCAGTAGTGTTGCAAAAGAAGTGGCAAAATATTTAAATTTACCAAATGCAAATGAATATACTGGACACTGCTTACGTCGAACATCTGCCACTTTTCTTGTAGATTCTGGTGGTAATGTCACTTGTCTTAAAAGACATGGGGGGGTTGGAGGTAGAACACTGCTGTAGAGGGGTATATAGAAGAATCTATAGAAAATAAAAAAAGTACAGCAAGAAAAATATTTCGACTCGATGAACCTAGTAATAGCACCAATGGGCCTAGTACGTGTAATAGTATCAATAATCCCTTGAATCTCGATAATACAGCTGCTTGCAATAATGTAGAAAATCAAGGAAAAATTAAACAAAAAATGTGTTCCCACGATACCACTAAAAGTGTAACAGTTTCAGTTATTGCTACCACCACCGTTAAAAATGTTAACAGTGTCGATTCTTCTGGTTTGTTTAATTTTCATTCAACTTGCTCAAACTGCACTTTCAATATTACTATCAATAAATAATAATAATTGAATGAATTTATATATCTAGCCTAATCAATAAGTTTTGTATTTCATTTCATTGTTTAATAATTTTGGATTGTAAGAATTTCATATTTTAATTTAAATAAACTGAATTAATATGAAAATGCTTAATTTTTACCTAAATATACTTTTAATACTAGGATTAAAAATACTTTTAATCCTAGGATTAAAAGTGTTGACATTTTTATATTAGTAACAAAAACATCCATTTTTGTGTCAGATTTTACCATTAAAAATGATGACTTTTGTGACGTTTGAAGAAAAATCTATTTTCTTTACACGTAAAAAAAATTCCGATGACGTTTTGGCAGAAAGGGGTGGAGGTAAAAAATTTGAAAACTATATGAAAACATACGCGTTTAAAAAATAAGGTTTACCTCCTCGAGAATGTTCGCACTGTATAATTTGACAGTCAGGCAGTTATCCAAATTGGCTGCAATTAAGTGCTGAACAGAGGAATTCACCGAGTTGTCTTATAAGTCGCTGTTTTAATACAGCTCTAAGAACAACACTTCGGGATTATCTCGCTCCAACGTTACATATTGAAGGAGAGTAGCAATCTGTGGAGGATTAACTGAGAAATTTCACGAAAACGGGTCGTTTTAAAATACGGTCATAGTTTGTGCGTAACAAACTTTAAACTTGTAGAATTTTTAAATTAGAAAATATGCATACACTTTTCCAATAATTTAACCAACTGCGGATAAAAGCCTGCATTGAATTCAATCTGCAAGTTCTGTCTGGTAGCTAAGAAGAATTATCAATTCTTCACTAGACACAGACCAGTTTCGGTTATGTTCTCGTCAGTATGCCATAAGTAATGGAAAAGACAAATAATAATAGCAAATCAGACTAGCCTAAAGCATACTAGGGAACAGATGTCTGTAAACCCTCAAAAAACAGTAATAGTACCATTCACCCGGAAAAGGAAGCTGGAAGACTTAAGACGTCCCACCTTAATGGGTGAAACTATTTCATTTGCCGAGGAGGTGAAATATTTAGGAATCACTCTGGATAGATCACTTAATTGGAACTGCCATCTGGAAAATGTAATCCACAAAGCAAAGCTGTCCTTATGGACATGCCGTCGTATTTGTGGCAAATCCTGGGGCATGGGTCCCCAACAAATTTACTGGATCTATATCACGGTCATCAGACCAATGATAACATACGGATCCATTGTTTGGTAGTCGAAAGGATCACAACGGACGGCCAAATCCAAACTCTCTGGACTGCAGAGATTAGCATGCATGACCGTAACGGGAGCAATTAGCACCACACCGTCAGCTGCAATGGAAATCCTCCTGGATTTACCCCCTCTTCATATATATCTGGAGAGAGGCCAGGTGGGCAACCTACAGACTGCAACAAACGGCCATTAATATGCCGCAGACTAGTATCATGGAGTGGAACAGGTTGCTGGATGACATAGAGAATCACAGCATCCTGGAAATGCCCTCGGATACTATGCCTACCATGACCAACTACGAGCTGACCTTCAACATCATTTCTCCAGAAAGAGATGAGTGGGATCGGAATAGAGCCGCCTACTGAAGGTAGACAGTTGCTGGTTGACAGACGGCTCCAAAACTCCCGAGGAAACAGGAGCCGGAGTACATAGCTACAGACCAAGGGTGAGGATATTCTCAAGCCTAGGTACTCATGCAACTGTTTTTCAGGCTGAGGTTCATGCCATTGAACTGTGTGTACGATGGCTGGAATATATGCATCTTACACGCAGATCAATAAAAATTTTCTCAGATAGCCAAGCAGCTATAAAAGCTCTTGGCTTCTACCGGTGTAACTCCAAAACGGTATGTAACTGTCAGAAAGCTCTAAATCATTTGAGCAAAAACAACAAAGTGACTCTGATCTGGATACCCAGCCACTCTAGTATGGAAGGTAACGAAATAGCGAACTCCTTAGCCAGAGAAGGGGCGGGATCATGATTCATCGGACCAGAACCAATACTTGGCATATCCTCAAGTACTGCCAAGATGCTATCTCAACCGGGCTGAAAGGAAAACTCTCCAGTATTGGCAAGAGATACCAGGATTAGTTCATTCGAAGGCGTTTATAAAATACCCTTTGAATTCAAGAGCTAAGAATTTTTTAGAGTTAAACAGGGTAAACCTGAAAACTAACAGGCCTATATACCGAGCACTGCCGACTAAACTATCATCTGCATAAACTCGGCCTAGCGGAAAACGCCGAGTGCCGTCTATGCCTGAAGGATGATGAGAAGGCAGACCACATCTTATGAACCTGCCCCGTTCTGGAGAGGATCCGATTCTCAATATTTGGCAAAGGGCAACTGCTGCCAGAAGATCTGGACACATTCTCACCCAATAAAGTTATCAGTTTAACTTATTGGCGTGAGCCACAATAGGCCTGCTGATGGCCGCAGTGGAGGATCTACTGAGACCCACTCACAACAAACCTAACCTAACCTAAAGCATACTAAGACAGACATAGCTGTAGAAAAAATGTTGTTCCTAACACATAAGGAAACTGTATTTTCCGCACTCGACTGCCGATGACCGATTGACGTGCAGCGTGCAGAAAAGTACAACTTTCCGCACTGGTTAGAAAAATAACTATATCAAGGAGGTTATAGATTAAAAGTTTTTACTTAATTATTAGTGTGGTTTTGGGCTGTATTTTAAATTTTATTTTCATAGCATAACATGCTTTCTTGTCAGTTTACAAAACTTTTAAAAACGGCTACTTATTATAAAATATGCATGTTCTTTCGCATAAGAAATAAAAAAATATGATTCTTTTAGTTGAAGTGCAGAATTCACAGTGCATCATTGATAGTAAAGAAAGAAAGTTCGTGATGCTGCATATTCAAGACTTTTTCTTCTGCTGCCGCTGATAAAACCTTAGATATATGCATTATTACCCTAACAAGTAATAAAATTCAGCTTTGCAAACATTATTGATTTAAGTTACGTAACATTTTACTTATTATTCAGTTGGTGGAGTCGTGAAGACTCTATACTCTCATTTTTAGTAGATCGAACTTAGAATTTGCAAACTAGAAAATGGGATAACTGAATAAATCGGAATTGATGTTGTTCAAATCAACTTTTATTATAAGGTACGGGAAAGTAGAGGAATTTGTAATGCTCTCATCTGCCAGCAAACCACAAACGTTTCTTGAATGATCTTAAAAATACCTAGTGATGTGTTAGTTGGTTCCCGGGTAATTTTGTTATAAAATTATATAAAGTTGATTCACTTTCTATGGTCCTAACTAAAAATTGATTTCTGCGTTGTTGTTGGACAAAAAAATTCTCTGCTAATTTCAAACTGCTGTCACTGTCAGCGGTAATATGAAATTGCAATATTTTAAAATAACTTACTATTTTACATGCGGGATGTGCTTTGGGATTTTAAGATGGTTGTGATTTACTTTTGGATTTTGGCAATACAAGGACTATCACAAAGCCATACTGGGATTTCGAAAGTGGGCAGAAAATTAATTAATTCTTATATTGTGCAAATTAAATAGGAAATATGTGGTGATTATGAATAACGCGCCATGGTAATGGTAATGGTGGGGTAGGCTGACGCCTGGCAAGTAGGCCACAGAAGGGCCCTTTTTACCAACCCCCAGCTGTCCCCTCAGCCATGTGCTTTTCTTGCTCCCTTATCGAATCTTTCCGACCTTCTGATGAAGGTCAGGATGTCCACTCATTGCGAGGGAGCTCATCTCCTCCCTTAGAAGAGCCTCAGAACCGAAGATAATGTGTCTCAGGCGCCCAAACGCTTCACATTGTCCCTGGAAGTGGTAAGATGTCTCTTCATCACTCCTGCATCTTGGACATGTAGGGTCTTCCTCAATACCTATCAATGATGGATGCCTCCTAAGTCTGCAGTGGCCTGTCAGAACACCGATTAAGAGATTCAGAGTTTTACGACTCCGTCCCAGCAACCAGGCCGATCTCGATTTGTTCGGCCCCGTCACAAAATCTCGGGTTTGCCTGCAGGCCCTGTTGGTCCTCCAGTGCGTCCTCAGTGTCTCGTGGGCCCACTCATTGAGGGCCGTTGTGACCTGCCTTCTTGAAATACCTAACATGGGCTCAGGCCCGTGACAGAGTTCCTCGGCTCCGAGTCTAGCCAATTCATCGGCCTTCTCGTTGCCTGGAACTTCCATATGTGCCGGGACCCATACCAGTCTTACTTGTTTATGCCTGGCCAGCTCTTCTAGGGCATCCCCACACTCCTAGACGAGAGCTGATCTCGTCCTGGGGGAGCACACCGCCTTTAGAGCAGCCTGGCTGTCGGAGCAGATGTATATTATCTGTTCCGCCCCAATGCCTATCCATAAACCACCAATTATTTCATGGCTTTCTAAAGTGTTTAGTCTTCAATAATGATTATTCTTTTTTTTAAATTATTACGGGTTTTTAAATATCCTAAAATAGGTATAATGCTGGTATAACTCAAACAGCATGTTGCAGAGAAGGGGTTCAAGATTGGAACGGCTATGATCAGCAATAGCATAAAAATGAAAATTATCAGCTTGCTGTACAGGGTGTCAACTCTAATTTTAACCCCCCTTTATTTCCGTATTTCAAAAATAATATTCAAAATTACCTAATGGGTGGTGAAAGAAAAATTGTTTTATTTTTTAATGGAACGCCCTGTATATTGTTGATGTATTTGTAGTACTCTTTGAGCTGATTTCAAAAATGTATAACTCTTTTGAGTTTAGATCAAAATCTGCCGATATATTCGAGGATAAACATGAGAAATATTTGATTTCACTATTTCGAGGTAGCTTTGCATTTTGACTTAATTGTTGATTTTTAATTATCAAAACAATCTTTGTTAGTAATAAATATCAAATACTTAAAGATCTCCCCAAGATCAAACATGTATTTTATCAAAAAAGAAAACATTTTGGAAAACTTAAAATTTATTTAAATCCGATCCTGTTTTTTATGTCATGCCATTGATGACATTATTTAACCTAAAAAATAATTGCCAACCTAACAGCGCGAATATCAATTTTTAGTTAGGACAACAGAAAGTGAAACAACTTTTTTTATGTACTACATATTATACTAAAATATGTTGTTATTAGTCACACACCAGGAGGTTAATTTTTATTACACCGTAATTTTATTCGAATTACCATCGACTTGGTACCAATATTAGCATTATTTATGCAAATGGCAGAACAAGCGGTCCCTAAAAAGACTCGATTTATTACGGGTCAATCTTAATAACATCTCAAAGAGCAGAAATGAATTTGCATATAAATAACGCGGTTATCTTCTAAGAGTTCCAGAGAAAAACTTTAAATTACGTAAATTAGTAACAATTTAGGAACAATGTAGTAATTTGCATGAACGAGAGTAAGGTTTAATAAATATTTAACGGGGTCATAAAACGTACACTTTTATAGTGTTAAAATTGTTCAGCCACAGATAAGGCCCTTTGTACAGTACGCTTTGCATTTTTTAGCGCAGTAAATATAACAAAAGATAGTACATGTTAAAACTTAACATAAATACAAAAATCTTTTGACCAATGCAGAGTAAAAATAACTAGAAGGGACCTAATACGATGTATGTTATCAGATTTATTTGTTTGTATAGCTTAGAGCTGTCTTAATGCAAATAAGGCAAGTTGAAGAAGGAAAAAATGTGCACCAGACAAACGAATACAACCATCGGGATAAAGTCTAAACTATAGCGAAAAATAAGTAATTTTTTTTTGTAAACTGATGAGGACGATAATGTCAAACATAACAGCAGCATGTGCCACTAAAGAACATTTAGGCAGAAACATCATTAATGACAATAACAGAACAACATATTTATTTCCAGATTTGGCTTTATCCCAATAAAAGGTTCCTAACCGATCGAAAGATTATAATGATTATAACACAATAAATTGCTAGGATTTTTTTACTGCGTGCCTCAAAGTCCTAAAAGATAAAAAAATCTAGGCTGAAACGCAAAATACTATAACTCCTTATCCTATATTTACAACAAAGTGAAAAGTTTCAATCATCAATTTACTTATTAATATTTTACCAATTGCCCCACCCAAGATGTTGCTTCCAAATTGATCAGAGTCGAAGTAGCAAGTTTACCAAAATCAAGTGGGATTGACCTCTATAATTCAATATTAAGTAATTTATTTCATTTGATTTGCCTTTATAATTTCTCTCCTTCGTTTGAACTTTCTGTCGACCCTCGAATGCAAAGAGTAATCCAGTAATATCCTTTTGATCTAATACAGACCCCATTTTTGTATATTGAAATACGACGAAATTAAATCAAGATAAAGAAGGGAAGATAAACGGATAAAAGTCGTTCCGTTGGTGATACGGAACTGACGCTTCGGATATTTATGTATATTATGTATTCAATCAAATTCCACATGTTCGGACCAATTTCTATTTTCATTCTACATCGCATTAAATCCAAATGTTACAAAAAGATCAATTTTTAAACTACCCCCCTTTTGACCAAGCATTTTTTTATCACCATGGACAAAGATATTACGATATAGATTATACCGAGTGTTTTTTAAAACACGGACACACTTTAACAATGAAATAAGACGGATTCATACAACTTGCTTATTGCTATTTGCGGCATTTCTCTTATCGCCTTTCTCCTTGTTGGAATTTTTGAAATGAGGCACAATACCAGAAGGTTGACGCAAACATTTTGATGAACTAAGCACTTTGTTACATGGATCAGATAACAGATAACCTTACATTAGGTTAGAGCTCTTGAAAATCCAATTTTTTAGCACAATATCAGCTAATGTAACAAGAAGGAGACACATCTGATGTTGAAGTTCCTCTCTAGCCAGTAAGGCCACCTGATCTTTTTCCAATCAAAAGTGTGGGACACGAATCATGTCCCACATACGGTCGATCAAGAATCACGTCGCATCATAGGCTAAAGACTTGATACTTTATCTCAGCAATCTCATGAATTTGAGGCAACTGGGAATAAGGTTCAAGTAGCATTTTGGTAACCATTTAAGTCGAAGGAGGCCCCTCAGAGTAAATGTATGCGTGATTATGTGGTGCTTCAACTCAACTGTATCATTTTGTTAACTTAGATTTGCATAAAATATTTTGAAAATAATTAGGTGCATTTTCTGTGGTACGCAGTATATTTTACCACATGTAAGAATACTTTCGTTTCCTTTGTAGCGTGAGGGTTACATTTTTGTTTTTTATTTTAATACAAACAACATGTACAACTCCCGAGGCTTATTTTATAAACAAGGCTTGACATTCTCAAGACAACATTAGGTTCTTAAGAAAACAACCTTTTCTTTGTCTCATAAACTTTTATTTTCGTGATACATTCTTGTGCGTGTTTGTAATATAATACGAGGAACTCTGGACTTAAAATGATAGCCACTGTTTATTCTGTCATTAAAACTCGCCTCGTTATTACCTGGGTGTTTAATATGATGCCAGCTATTATATCATATCATTCAAGAAAGTAAAATCGTATTATAACCGGATCAAAATTCCCATTAAGCACCTCAGGAAAGATTATATTAAATCCATTTTACAACCTGAACACAAAAACTGGAATTTTTTACTGGGTTAAATTTTATTTATTTTCAATTAAGAACTAAATTTTAGCAGAAAGAAAGATCAGGTTTTAATATTCCATAAAATATTACGCGGCGGTAGTCATCCTACGCTTTTTTTAAAGTACCTAAAACTTTTTTTATGAGAAAAAAATTCGTAACATTATATGATTTTGATTTTTAGATCCCGTAACTATTAAATTAGTATAAATCTTTTGAACAGAATACACAGAACTTTATTCATCTCCAGATGATGCCAACTTGGTTGGTAAAATGTGCTTTGAGTGATGTAATGTAAATGTAAGTATAGCAATTTGCTGCTGTAATTGTGTTTTTTGCAACACATAATATAGTAAATAACTGTACTAATTAACAGAAGCTATTTAAAACGGCACTGAATGAAGCTTATTATATCTCCTTTGATTTATTGAACAGAATATTTATCAACTTACGTCGCAAAAAATTATGCATATGTCAAAGTATCAAGTTCATTTGTATATAATAAAAATAGTATAGGGTCCAATATTGATTCCTGTGGAACTCCAATTTGTTTCTTGAAATCGTGAATGTATACCAATATTTATTATTAAATATTGTCACGTATGGCGCATAGCATGTCACGTATGCAACTTCACGTATGACACGAAGGGGTTGGTGTCAGCCCCAAACGCCGCATACCAGCTTTGGCCACCCTCTGCGGAGCCTCCACCGTACGCCACGCTGGAGTCGACCACCCCATCGCTCCATACGTTAATTTAGAATGAAATATTAAAATGTTACTCGCTTGGCAACGGAGAGGTATTATTAGAACTTTTGGTTGATAAGTGAAGGAGAACAAAATAAGACAGTGGTAAGATATACAATTTAGAATACAATTTATTAACGATTATAAAGAACAAACCATACTTACTCCTAACAACCCACAACTACCCTTCACTACCCCCCGGCCAGACCATCTCCTGGGCGGGAGACGTGTCACACCCAAGACACCCGTTCGACCCCGAGAAAACCTAAAAAGCAACTGCCTACCATTTCTACTTTAATTCTTGGACTCGCCTTCAGTTTCCCTTAGTCAGCATTAGGAAACTTACTTTGTTTCAGGTCATTGTTATAATTTACGCTGTTCCAGCAACTTTGTTTATCATTGTGAAATGCTCTACTTTTATATAGCATGTTGAAACTAAATATTTTAATATTAATACATATACTGTGTGTACTAATAAAAAGATTCTCAAAATTATTAATTTATGCGATTTACTATGATGGTATATCCTTCTGCGTGACAATATTTTGTTTTTATTTTTTTTTTGTATTTACAAAAATAAGCGAATTTGGGCAAGCAATGCAAATAAGGAGATTTTAGCATTTTCATCATAAGTAGAAGCGAGCAGATGCGAAGGGTAAACATTCAACTAGTGACAATACAAGTGGAAACTTGCTCCAAGGATACTGTTTGATCTAGAGCTGTGTTCGTACAGAAAAACAACTCCAAACAACAACAAACTTTGCACAGACTTATTGAAAAGGAAAATTAATATGGCTATAAACTGAGATAAAGCAAAATTAGTGGCTGAGACGTCTTAAGTTTGATAATAAATAATAGGAAATAAGCAAATCGTCGCGAGAATTCACGATTTTAATACGGCTTACTTCTATTTAACCGACAAACGTGAAAGTAAATAAAATTACGTTTTACTCTTGATAATTACTTTACAAGCACGGAGTTTCTCGAATTCTGGGATACATTTAAACTTCGAAAAGTTGATTTTCGCATACATTTAAGTACTGGCATTCGTTATGCATCGGCAACCTCGAAATTTACTGTTGTGTGAGAAACTAGATTAATTTTACACTGATATACCCTCGAATACGGAACGCAGAGGTTAAATAACTAAATTCTTGGATAATCGTACCACGTAAAAAAGTCAAAGAGGTGATTTTTAATAACTTAAAAAGCCAACCTACTTCTTTTTTTTATTAACATTTCAGCTATTTTTGATGTGATTTTAACAAAATTGTAAACCATAGTACAAAAAACCCTATAATGTAAAATATTTGTACCTTGCCAAGGGGTTTAAAACACAATGGCTTTAATACAGGGTGTTACAAAAATGCACGGCGTAAATACCTTGCGTCAAAATTGTAACGGTCCGTTTTTTAGAGATGGACAATTTACATTCCTCATAAACTATATGGATATCATTTGAATTATAAGTTAGATTCCAAATTCGAATAAAATAACTGTAATAAACCTTATTGTACTATTTAGTGCGACGCTACTGTGCGGTCGGACAGAATTGGGCACAATTAGGCTCCGTCGTGCGCACGGAAGAAATATTAGGTGTGTGCTTTTTTTAAGTGGGAGAACGTCAGAACGAAGCCAGGTAGCGGCACGGCTAGAACAAGGGAAACCATCAAGTAAACAAGATTAAAATCGCAGTGTGTAAAATGCTGCTGATCTGAAATGGTTTTTTTGAATTGTTAACTTTGTGATTTAGAAAAGCGCACAAATGGTGATGCTGATTTATGGAAACGGCCAATGTGGTTGAAGTGTGGTAAGGCCAAGACCGTAAGCTGAACTCAGAAGGAAAAGTACCTTTCATTATATATTGACGTCTCGACGACAAAAGAGATATATAAATTCTGCAAATTTAAATTCGAACCCCTAGGTACCTAGGCACGACCCATTAACTTGTAAGACTGCATCGCAAGTGAACAATGAATTTTTATAAGATTTGCAAATCCGCCCAGTGCCTTTAAACTGAATTCGTTTAACATACCTTACATGTATTTGTGGTTAATTATCGTTGACTGTTTAAATAACTACCTATTTTCCATCTTTTAAAGATAGCCAGTTATTTGTTAGTTACGGAAAATTATTGTATATTTTAAAGATGGTGGCGCCCAATAATAACTAATTAGTTGGCTTGATTTTTTTTCTATGATTTGAATTGTCGATTGCCGTCTTTATTTTTTTGCTTCATTTGATGCTAAGTTTTATTGGATTTATCTGGTTAATTACTCTTCTGCTTCTCCACCCAGAGAACAGAGTCATAAATATTGTTTATTTTGAAATAAATGTATTTTGCTATTAAATTCTTGTTTCATTCAATAAAATTTGATTTAACTATTTTAATGATAGGGTCAACCCCGTTATAAAATAAGAAAAACAGTTCCCCTCTCGTTTCTGACATTCAGGGTGATGAAGAGCTATCAGAAACTAAAAATTTTTCTATTTTGACAAAAAAATGTGCATGATATTTGGCATAATTTATTAGAGGCAATGATTTAATGATTTGGTACACCATTTCTTCCATGTTATTGTGGGGTGGTGGAGAGATAAGAGTGTCTAGGCATTTTTATTTGAAAAAAAGTGGTATTTTCTAAAAATTTTTCAACAAAATTAATAAAATGGTACTTTTGTATTGGGGACGTGGTTAAGATACATTGTTTTCCAGGAAATCGTCTTATTTTGTCGTGAGGAATATGTTCCTGAATTTGTGCCGTGTATTTTTGGAACACCCTGTATAATTTCCCGGATCGGAATTGGCAAATTACAACTGAAATTTGCTTGCATTCAGCTCTATATCAGTACGTTTAACCATGTTTGCAATCACTGTGAAGTGAATGTCTACGTGTAGTCAGTCAATCGGTCAATATTACGTTAATCATATTGACGTTTGAAGCGAACTCCTGATAATTATTAACTTACATGTCTTGGGGCACTTAATTTAGGTCCGAGATAATTACTAGTTTCACCAGCGGGCTCGTATAACATCACAGACATCCCGGAATATAGTATTATGTAACTGCAAACTTGCAAGGTTCTTTGCCAGTGCCGGCCGAGTTACAATTCATAAATTATTATCAAACTAAGATTCATAATGTTACAAGGAACTTCATTAATATTCATTATCCGGGAAAATTAATTGTGAAACTCTGTGCATCCACCGTTTTGCTCCTTTAAGGTAAAATTAAAAAGGTGCAAAAATTAGTAAAAATTACATTAGTAAAAAAATAGATGACCTCTTAATGGGTCAGGCGGGTTGAAATTGATTAATAACAAAATGAAGGATTAATTGATTGTAAGGAAGAAGTATTTTCTATACGGTAATAATTTTATAATTTGATTAGTTTATTATCTTGTTTACATTCTATATACATAGAAACCAACGTTTATTAGTACTAGCTGGAAATTCTTTCAGTTTTAATCATCTCCTGATGATGCCAACTTGGTTGGCGAAACGCGCATCGAGTGCAGTATATGGTGTTTCGGTGTTTTGTGGAAAACCACGTCAGTGTTAATTCCACATCAAAGGTTCCAACCCACTTCAGGATATACCGACTTACCCTGATGTTGCAAGAGGTGACAACCTCTATCCCTCATGTTCACCCGATTTTACACTGTTCGATTTGTTTTGTAAAGGTTATCTCAAGAGCCAAATATATATACATCAACCTCGTCAATTTCAAGGAGCAGGGGACAATGCGAGAGGAAATCAACAACTTTACGTTAAAGGTCTATAACCCCGACGCACAGTGGGGCGGATGGCACATTTAGGTGACCATAATTCGAAAATCGAAGGTCGCAATTTCGACGGTTCATGTTAACATTCCCCTAGAGGGGGCTTTGGCCCATCTAAATCCGAAAGCGACAGGTCATAATAGTGAATACCTGGTTTTCTACGTCAATCGAAAGTTCGCGCTGTCGAGAAACCACGCGCGCCGCTCCGCTGCCGTTTTTTCAAGTAGAAGTTATTTCGTGGATACAGTGCAAAATTCACGGACGATTTCCATTTTGAAAAATGGATGTTAATGTTGAAGGTAGGTACAATGATTCTACATACTTGAATCGATGAAAAATGTTTTTTGAACTTTCTAAAATCAACGTTAAACATTGGACTGTAATTAGAATTTTTTACCTTTTTTTCCGCATATGCATGGAGCATAGAAAAAATTTCCAACAGATTCCAGGCAGATAACTTCATTAACATGTTTGTTGAAGTGTTTAATAAAACATATTTAAATGAGAATCTCCAGATGTGTCCAGGAGAAAAGTTGTAACCGTTAATGTGTCGCGCTGTACGCTAACGCGCTCCATGCAGTAGAGCGCAGCTGCAGCAGGTATATCCCCCTGCTGCGCGCTGTCACGGTTTTTTGTCCTAATCCGAAGGTTCAACAAGTTCTAAGATAAACCGGTGTTTTCGGTGCCTTTTTAAATTTACTCGAAACATAACAGCCGCACAGTGGGGCGAATGGCACTTTTAGGTGACCATAATTCAAAAAATGAATGTATGGCTTTGAAAGTGGGTACTATATGGTTTTCGAGGTCGCTGATAACGAATTTGATATCAGAATTATCCAATTCAAAATGGTGGATCCAAAATGGCGGACTATTGTTTCCAAAAATCTAGTTATCGCTTTCAAAGTCAGTACTATATGGTTTTCGGGGTCGCTGATAACGAATTTCATATCAGATTTATCAAATTCAAAATGGCGGACTTTTTCTCCAAAAATCTAGTTACTGCTTTCAAAGTGGGTACTATATGGTTTTCGGGGTCGCTGATAACGAATTTGATATCAGATTTATCAAATTCAAAATGGCGGATCCAAACTGGCGGAATTTTGTTATCAAAAATCTAGTTATCGCTTTCAAAGTGACCCCGAAAACCATATAGTACTCACTTTGAAAGCAATAACTAGATTTTTGGAGAAAAAAGTCCGCCATTTTGCATTTGATAAATCTGATATCAAATTCGTTATCAGCCCCCCCCAAAAAAAAAACCCCCCTTAAAAAAAAAAACTTGGTTTTTTGGAAAAAAGTCCGCCATTTTGAATTTGACAACATATAATTCAGCGACCCCGAAAACCATATAGTACCCACTTTCAGAGCCATACATTCATTTTTTGAATTATGGTCACCTAAAAGTGCCATCCGCCCCACTGTGCGACGTAGTAAATATTAGGGCGTGCTTAGAAAAGTCCGAGTGTCGCACAATGGGCCTAAATTAATTTTTAACAGAACGAAATATTTTGATCAAAAATAACTATTAAAAAATATTAAATAAAATGGGAAAAAATAGCATACTTTCAACAAAAAGATTCCTTCAGGAAAGATTTTACACCCTCAAAAACAATTGAGAACTTCTATACAATACAAAAGCAACTGGTATACTGATAATGGTCGCCCATTATTAGTGTTCTTTACTTGCTCACTATTCCTAAATGATTTATTTTTAGGAATTCTCATATTAAAAAATTTGATTGAAGATGAAGTTACTTTGTGAAAATCCATTATGATTTAAAAAATTATAAACACTTTTTTACTTGTCTAATTTTCACTTTATTTGTTATTTTACAACTAGTTTCATCCTATTCGGACAAGTTTACTTGAAAATGTCCGAATAGGATGAAACTAGTTGTAAAATAACAAATAAAGTGAAAATTAGACAAGTAAAAAAGTGTTTATAATTTTTTAAATTCTCATATTAATGTCGTTATGCACTGACCATTTCTGTAGATACTAAAAAAGGAGTATTTCCCAAAATTAATTCTTACAAATTTAGGTTTTGTCCTGCTAAAAATTAATTCTGGCCCACTGTGGCGTCGTGAAGAACAGTAGCTGAAATTAAACAACTAGTTAGACAAAACGCTATTTACCTCTTGTTTCTAAACGAAACCAACATCCGAAACAATAAGCATAACCTCTTTGGCAATATGTGCCATATCAGCATCGTCCCAAAACTATGATTACTGAACTGAAATGGTACCCCCATCCTTAGTCGATTTTTTGTTACCATATCAGAAAGGCTTCAACTTCAGCCACTAAGCAATGATACACTTTATTGTGACAAATATTCTTTAATAATATGTACTGGAGAACCAACTTTTTTTAATAAATAACTTTTTGAATCATCCTATGCTTGGGCACTCCAAAATATAAGTAAAGTATTTCAAAATAAACTACAGTTTACTAATTAATTGTAAATTTATAATTATTATGGATTAGTGTACTTACATACAAAATTTATTCACCATTTCCTCTAGTTCTTAAAAGCTCTTACCTGCAAGAAAAGGAAAACGTTAATATTTTCAAAATAATCTGAATTTACATACATAAAAATGTTCTCTCCTTTGTGTAAAGTATAAATTTTGTCGTTCCGTATGGCCGCGCCCGTCCGCTGTGCCGTTACATATATTGAGTTTACATAAAATTTTGCATATCAAATTCAAAAAGAGTCAACAGAGACTTCGTATTATAGTAACAGGATGAGAGCATCGAAACATTACCAAGGGAAATAGACATAAATGCGGAAAACGCCTTGTCACATTAGATATTAATATTTTGTGCACTTTTCTAGAACATATATAAAGAAATTGTTTTTATTATTCATGAACTATTGTTATTTGCCACATGTCAAGCAAAAGTTGAATTTATTTTTCGTTGGCACAAATAATAAACAAAACATTATTAAAACTGAAAACTAATGTAAATCTTTTCTGAATTCTTTGCTGTCATGCTTTCCACAAGAGTTAATAGTAATATCAATTCTTCTATCAGAATTATTGTCGACGAGCTGTTTTGAAGGGATCAAATTCGTATTTGTTCAGATGTTTCCACACTGTCGTTGGAGCTGTATGCAACATTCTACCCCTCTCTGGTGAGGTGACAGATACCAAAGAAGGGTTGATTGTTGATAATTTTAAACCATTTTACCAATTAGTTCAATTTTTATCTTCCGATACTGATTTTGGCCACAACCCTGTATCAATTTTTTTATTGATAAAGGATCCTTCCTAAGTTCACATGCAGATTCTAGAACCCGCCGCACTCAAACCTATAGGCCCATTATACTTACGCGACATCCCTAAAAGATACCAGCTTTCTCTACAAAAGAGAGCAGCCTAGTCCAGGGTAGATTCCATAACTCATTCGGCTCTATGAATTGTCTCCCGAGATGTCTATGTCTTAATATCCAAAGTGGCACAATTACATAAATTATGAGTGGAGGTTTCTTCCTCCAATCTACACATCCAACACGTGATGCACATCCTCTTACACCCTCATGGTATGAAGGTGCTTATTTAGAGGACAGGGCCCTGTTATCAGGTCTACTATCCATCTCATTCGTTCTCAATTAAGCTTCCGTAGCGTACTGTACGGTAGAGACGCTCGAAGGTCTCTTTATATGGAACCTTGATTGTCTCATTCCGGGAGCTCGACCCAATGATTGTTAAACTGTGCCACAGCCCAGTTTCGTAGCTCTGATGTGATCAGACTTCTTGGTATGTAAAAAGTAGGTTCCGGGCCAAGAAAGGGGGTTTTAGTACCCTCTCCCGCCAAACGGTCTGCTTCTTCATTACCTTTTATGCCTCTATATCTGGGTACTCATATAAGTTTTATTGAGTTATGCTCACACAATTCAGCTAGAATTTTTCGACATTTCAGTATCAACTTAGAGGTCATCTTATTGGATTCAAGAGCCCTCAAAGCAGCCTAGCTGTCACTACATATGCTTGCTAATAAAACCTCTGCTGAGATTTTCGTTTGCACATAATAAGATAGCGTATACCTCAGCTTGGAACACACTTGGATACTTACCACGAGGCACCGAAATACAAGCCCTTGGTTTACATCCATGTATGCCAGCACCAGTTCCCTCCCGAGTCTCTTATCCATCTGTATCCATTCCAGACCGCCAGGACTCAGTAAATTTGTTCTATTGTGTTGCCAGTCATCACGACTAGGGAACACAACTATGTGTCGAATAGTAAATGAGTACATTGGAGGCACCGGTCATCTTCCGGCTGGTCTTTAACCGGTAAAGCTAAAGCCTTTGTATGCCCCAGCCCCTGACCTGTCATATTCCACACTCCGTTCTTTTCAATCTGTTAGTTGCTTTCATGGCTTCAGGTTCTACTTCAGTGTGTAATGGTGTAAGGCCTAGAATGGCTTCCATCGCAACTGTTGGAGTAGCCCTCATTGCTTCTGTTATCGCTAAACAGGCTAATCTTTGAACTTGACATAAGCGGGCCCTAATTGTGGAGTGTTCTAATGAGCACCACCACACCAAGGCCGCGAATGCTAAGAGGGGTTTTACTACCGCGGTATACATCCAAAGAGTAGTCTTAGGACTCACACCCCACTTAGTTCCGAACATGCGTTTACATATTTAGACAAATGCGCAAGATTTTATAGTTTGAGTTTACACGTGGTCCTTCCATGACAGTTTAGAATCTATATATCTCATTGTACGGGCCAGAATCAACTGTGTACCCATAAGAGGAGTCTGAAAGTTTATTAATTTTCTCCTTTTAGTGAATAGCATTAGCTCTGTCTTGCCGAGATTGGCAGCAAGCTTATGTCTATTACACCAAACTTGAACTATATTGAGGGCCCTTTGCATGAGCCCTGAAACAGCTACTTCAAATTGGCCTCTTATGATAGTCAAATCATCAACATATGCTTGTGCATAGAATCCTGCCTCGTTCAATTCAGTCAGTAGCCCGTCGAGCACAAGGTTCCACAGTAATGGGGATAACACCCCTCCCTGTGGACATTCTCGGCCCACCTTAGCCCCGACCGCTTCGTTACGAAGAGTAATTTCAATACTTGCATCAACGACAAATTGCTTAGAATTGCACACCTTATTGGAGTTCATTCAAGTCTTTTTTCTTTAATTTATACGTGGGGCATGGTACCCGAGTGGGTAAAGCGCTTATAGCTATTTACTTGGTATCGAATATCGATGGTTCGAATCCAGAGCAAGTTAGCCTTTTTATTTATAATTTGTTTCAGATTAAGATGGAGGAGAGAACTGTCGATGCCCTAGGGTAGTTCGGACTCCACGAAAAAACTGTAGGGCGTCATCTCTGTCTACTCAACACAAAACCCAGGATTTTCTGGGAGCTACTACATTGAGGGCCCTTTGCATGAGCCCAGTGTCCCTCATTTATTAATTTATAATAATATAATCGTGATTAAAATACTAGACCTTTCACAATTATTAACAACTTTGTCACTTAATTCTTAACAATCTAAACATATATTCAACAAAAAATACAAGAGATAGGTCTATAATTAATATTGATTCGAAATACGATAACTTCTGAATCATTGAGATGTGATTTAAGTTTATACTAATACTATATTAGATAGACTATCCTCCTTCTTCAACGATTTACTAATTTAATTGATCATTCAATTATTATATTACAACACGCTAACTTACCCTGAACTGTTGCTCTTTGAGTTTCAATTTTAGATAAAGAGAAATACGTATTCAGTTGCCTCCTTTTGTATATAAATATATACGGCAAGTGCCGTCCTCAGTTGCTACTTAATATCACGGCCACTTTTAGAAGACAATTGGGAAGACTTCTCCGCATGCAGCAGGCACCAGATCATAATCCGGCTGAAAGAACACACACAGTAGAAGAGATTACCGCTTCGTAAGCTGATTTAATAGGATTATTTCGCGTTCACAAACCAACTAAGAATTCTGCCATCCATGTTACGTCCTATTGGCCATTTACTTGCCTTTTGAGAACTAGTTATTAGTGACGACGATGGAGTACGGTGGAATTGAATTTCACAGACATTTTGTTGGATGTTTCACGTAATTCACACGTGCAGTTAGTTGCAGATCGCTTAACAAGGATAACATTAAAAAGTCTATTATCGACGCAATTTTGTCAATATGGTGGCAAAGTGGAGAAACAATAAAGCGACTAACTTTTCTCAGGATTTCCTTTCATTATTTTGACACATTTATACAGATTTAATCGTTCAAACAAGTATATTTCTATTCAATTGAACTGTAAACTCTGCTATATTTGATGTGCTTGTGCTTCTCTTCCATCTGCCGTAATTTTACAAATAAAGGTCCTTACCTCACTCAAAGGATAAAAATTTTATCGAACTTCGCCATATATGCTGTTGCATTCCGATGTAAACAACGTCAATCATCTCACAGAAAATATGTTATGCTCGCTCCTCAGACCTTATACGTCAGTGTATCTTAGATCTAATAGTGTAGATCGCACACTTTTATGTAATAATATTTATTCCGTCGTTTGCTAGGAAAAATATCGATATTTCCAAGGGGTTGAAAATGTTTAACATTAAAAAAAATTCACAAACTAAATTTAATGGTGTAAAAGTCAGTAACCGATTTGCCCGCTCTAGCCAACTGCGCTACGGTGAGGATACGCATGACGCAATAACGTATGTTATTGCTTCATGCTTCAAGAAAATGACCACCTACAGCGTCGATGAAGTGACGAGTTCGTTTTACGGCATTTTCCAACATCTCGGCCGCTCGTCGTCAATGTTTGTTCTCAATGCTGCTAAAGTCTCGGGAGGATTCACACATGCTGCCCTTCAAGTAGCTTCGCATAAAAAGTTTAGCACTCTTAAATCGGGTGATCCCGGTGGTCATTCACATTCATTTTTGAGGTGAGACAGTGGGAAAAATGTATCTCAAATGTGGCAATGATTCTTGTGCCGTATCGTGGCGGCGTCTGTGGGATATTTCGTCGCGAATGTTTGTTCTTAAAGCTGCTAAAGTGGCGGGACAATTCGCTTACTCTTCCCTTCAAGTAGCTTTACACAAAGTCTAGAGCTGTTAAATCGGGCGATCTCTGTGGCCATTTAAATTCGCCTTTTTTGAGCTGAGAATATAGGAACCATCTTTTAAAATTGCCAAGGATTCTCGTGTCATAGTGCCATCTGTTGCAACCAGATGCTTTCTAGGCAAAGTTCTTCTAATTTGGATTGTAAAAAGTTGCGGAGACAATATTTATCCCAACGGACTACTTGTTCTTTGGGGTAAATATTGAGGTAATAATTATTATCCACCTGGTAAGAACCAAAGTATTGCTCGACACATTGTAAAGTGGGGAGTTTTATTTTGTATTTATTAACTTTGATTGAAGCTTCGATTTATCACGATTTTTATGATCCGTTTTAAAAAATGCAGATCTGTGTGCATTATGATTCATGATAAAATTATAGATAATTCACTGATACAAAGTAAAATATATAATTTATAGAGATACTCGTATACATATCAGGTTATTCCGAAAAGTAGCGGGATCCCATTTTTCCATTCTTTACGATTAAAATTTAGTGAAAATTGGTAACGCTAATAAAATCAGTTCACTAAAATTGAAATAAATATTTATGTTAGTTTAACTTGGCAGTTTACTACCATAAATGGTACCGAATACAAATTTCCTTTTCTTGATATTAACTATACCTGATCTAGCAGAAAAATTTAATAGTATTGGAAACATTTTTACAAACTTAGTGACTTTTTGTATTTGAAAATTTATATCGTGCCATTGGCAAAACTTATAATTTGACCAAGAATGGAATTATAAAATGTTTCATTGATATAGAGATTAAATTATATGGTCCATGTACAGTGCCCTGTGGAACTCTAAAACTTTTGCAATAAAAGAATTTTCTTAGTCATGTTAAGTAACTTCAAGGGACATTTCAATTTAAATACTTAGAAAAATGCACCTATTAGTTAAAAATTAATTTGTTTACTTTAGTCTAAATGCATAACAATATGATATGCTCCAATCACAAGTTAAGAAATTATGTACTATATAGATCTATAAATCTATCATGGTTGTAAAAATTCGTATAAATACCTCGTTCGGGGATTAATAAATTATTCCACGTCTTTCACAGCCTGGTTGATCATTATTCCATTTTCCCTCATAAGTAAACTGACGCATCCATAAAGAAAATAAAGACAAAACCACGAAACGCATCTGCGAAACTCGCGTAGCAAACTTCGACTTGGCAAATCCGTTTTTAAAATGTTGTAAAACGATTTAAAGGCACATTTCGACTCATATTTTACATTTTCTCCTCCCGAACGTACATCTATCTAAATCTAATAAGTTGATATATTATTCCCAAGTCTGGGCAAGTTTCTCCCGCTTACCGGCACGTTATTTTAATAAATAAAAACATATTTCTGAGTTTTTCAATGACAAGCCTTCCCCTGTTGCTACCTGTCACGTAATCTGGCGATGTTTTATGTCGGCTTTTCGCATTATACCCGCTTTTTCCATTCAAAATGTTTTACTCAACCACAGTATTTTTTATTAAACCCGTACTGTGTTTCGATTTGGCAGAAGTTTAGCATCGCCCGGAACGACATTACATCCAGCTTTAATGGAGTTATTGCAATAATACTCTGCTTCCTCACCTATAAAGCAGTGAGGAATTAAAAAAAGAGATGCAAAGTAAACGAGCGAGATCTTTACATGCGACATAGGGTCTTGGATGGAACTACATTTTTATTGTTAATTTATTTACTATGGTGTTTATTATTGAGAAAGACTAATAAATGCACACCTATGACCGCAGGTATATTTCTATGTATTCTTGTGTCTCTAATATTTAAAGCTAGGATGGAGTTATCGGTTCCCAGTGGCGGTTTTTATTTAAACGTAATATTGTAAACACCTACTAAAATAATCCCAAACAACAGAAATACAGAAATTTATGCATGATAAAATGAATTTTATTTCATTTTAGAATGTTTATTCTTAAACTAGGTTATAAATGCTTTTAAATGTCAGGAACGAATTTTATCGCCGATTAGGGTATTGCCAGACGCAACAGGGCGACATTTTTGAGCCCCTTATAAAATAACATTTAGAAAAATAATTTTTTGGTTTCATTTTTAATACGTTTTTTTAAATCTATTCATTTTAGAATTTTTTATTTTATTTTTGTTAGAATATTGTTATTTTTATTTAATAGCAGAATGTCAGTTTATTTTCACGCCAAATGGCCAAAAACTACTCAAAGAATTGCCACTGAGTTTTTTTGATGCATTTTAAAAACAATTATGCAGCCACTGTCCTCAGTGGCAACTTGAGCCACTGTCCTCAGTAAGTGACATGCTAAAGGTAAGTATTTTTATACCTGTAGGTAATTACAGGATGTTAATTAATTATATGCCAAAGCTTCAGGAGGTTATTCCTTACAACATTTCAAAGTTCATATGAACATATGTCCTAAAATGACTCGTTACTGAGATACACGATGCTGAATTTTCTTTTTTTTTTTTTTATGAATTTGATACATTTTTAAAGATAATTGATTCAAATTTGGTGTACATACTACTTGTTACAGTCTCTACAAAATAGTTTGACTGATTTTTGCAACACTTTACAGAGTGATAGTTTTTTATGGGTCATGAGGCCTTTGAAAACCCCCTGAACTTCTTTTGATGGCGACACTGGTTTTTTACTTTAGTAACTTCCTGGTTTTTGCATTTTTTTCGTATTTGGCACAATGGCGTCTTATTTTTTGGCCTAAGATACAGAAACATTTTGCTGCAATAATAAGTAATCCAAATTTAGCAGCACGATAATTTTGTTTATTTGTTGTCATACATACATGTTTAATTGTTGAATTGATTGTTGTTCCATCATAACTTTTAAGGGTGCCTTAACAAATTTTCAACAAATAATTATAAGCAGTTAAAGTAATAATTGATTATTAAAAATACAGTGAAGTTTACAAATGACGAGTTCGGACATACATTTTATATACGGGCTTGCCGATGGGAATTCTCTTCAAATTAGACGGATATACCAAGAGCGATACCTAAATCGCAGAATACCTGATTATGACCCCTAAAAAAGTATCACCCTGTAAATTGTTGCAAAAATCAGTACATTTATTTGTAGAGACTGTAACAAGTAGTACGTACACCAAATTTGAATCAATGATCTTTAAAAAATGTATAAAATACATGAAAAAAAATTGAAAATTCAAGACCCTACCTCAGTAACGGAGCATATTGGAATATATGTTAATAGGAACATTTCGTCTTGAAATGTTGTAGAAATATCTCCTTGTTTTGTAATTAATTACCTGTATAGTGATTTTACTTGTTTTTATCATCTGAGTAAACCTAAATGCGTCCAAATGGGCAGATGAGGCCAACCTGGTTGACGAAAAGTATGTACCTTTGAATAGGGATTTTACAATTGCAACTTTAAAATTGTCCAAATGAATATCCAATGCTAAATTTCAATAATTCAAATGTCACTGTCAAAGAGAAATTTCCTGAACATAGCTCACAGGTTCCTGGACTATTTTGCCTCCAAGTACCAGATTTAATACTGCACTCGTGCAAATAAACATCCTTATTTCCCCTGTTATAGTCAATACACTTCTCCCGAGTCTGTTTAAGCTAGTCGCTAAAGTATATTTCAATAAACACTTGAATTTCGATGGGAGAACTCACAATACTCTCTATTTAAAATAATTGCTGCTTCAGATAGATTAATCCGACTGGAGTTTTATTCAAATATTTGATGAGACAAACTAAGTACGATGGGTGTTTACCGTGTACACACTTAGCACATCTTCATATACCACTACATTTCACCACATGTCTTGAAACGTGTACGAGGAGAGAATGATAACTGAGAGAAATTAGGAGGAAAATGCGTGTGTAAAAAAACAGGAAACTGCATCAGAATTGTAGTTTTAATAAAACTTATTTTTAAGAATTCCGTCTGCGACCGTGAAAAACATGAATGTGTAGCCAAATAACTGTGACGTTATTAGAGAAGATATGAACATGAAATTTGGAGGACATATAGATAACAGTTCAATCTGGGTTACTGTGTGGGATTTTTTGAAAAAAAAATAGATTTTTTTCTACAATTTTTCAAAGTTTCAAAATATGAAAATTGAAAAACTAAAAACACAGTGACATAGAATATAATTACATTCACCACCAAAAAAATTCCCGTGGATCTCCTTTCAGCTGGCCAATTTTGCTCATCACCGAATTTTTCATTGCCTTTGGCCTTTAGAAAAAGTGTATCAATTTTGAGAGCTTTATTTCAAAAACTGTGGTTGCCTATCACGATACTACAGACATGCAGACAGATTTTTTTTCCATAAAGTTATGTTTTTCATCATAATTCGTCGAAATTCGCCCAGAAACGCAATAAAAATGCTTGAATTTTTTTCCTGAAATTGTACATTTTTTGTTCGTTTATTTATTATATCTCTCCTGGTGGTACCACATTTACCAAATTTAATGTGTCACCCACCTAAAATTTTGTTCAAAATCTTAATAATTAAGATTTTGAACAAAATTTCAAAATCCTACAATTATTGTAGGATTTGGAAATTCTCCTATTATAGTATTTTTTTGAGGTATCGCGATTCAACACACACATACACCCAGCCCCTCCCCACACACACACGAACCGACAGATATTATTCGAAAAATAGAATGGATTCAGGAGGGTTCGAAACATATATATCAATCAAAAGCTCGAGGTAAAAAAAATCATACTATACTTCCTTATATTAGGTACAAGAAAATAAAAATGTGGAGATTTTCATCACACCAGCTTTGATCCGTTGTCTTGGAAATAAAATTTTTTATACACTGGATTTTTTTTCATAATTTTTCGTTTTAAAATTTTGAAGTTGTTTTTAAGAACGTGACTTCATCTTCATTCAGTTATTTCTCAAGGCATTTAAATATTGGTAAAATGACGTATTATATAAAATGTAAAAATTTTCAGGAAATTTTGGAAATATCAAATATTAATTGAGTTATCAAGCGCAATAGATAATATAAATATTGCTTTATTTATTTGTTTGAAAGGCTGTAATTTATTAATCGTTCATATTTTTTTAAATGTTCTTTGGGGATAATGATAACTGAACAGACACGGAAGGACATTTTTGCCACATTGTCACATACAAAAATGATATTCCTTCATATCATTACAAAATTTTACATAAAAAAATAAGTGGTTTCCGAAAAATTACCTTTCAAAGTTTAGCGTGTACCGTTAGAAATGGGTCTATTTTTTGGTATAAATTAAAAAAATCTCGATAACGTTTTAAGTCAATCAAATTTTAGTTAACGATTTACAATAGATAGACACAATGAATAGGTAGGTACCAACTTAATTTTTCATTTTTTTTTTCAGCTCAGCCATTTTTAAAATATTCGCAGTAAAAGTGAGAGCTTAATACATCGTATAGTACTGTAATAATTAAGTCCCTACAGCAGAGTTTTTCGTGGAGTAAGTAAGAAAACACCAAAAATTATAGAATTTTATATCTCGACTGCTGTTCTAAACTATTTGAAAAATGACACAACGTATCCGGATAGAAAATTGTTTTCATAATTCACCATATTTACCTACCTTTCTCACTGCAAAACCCATTTTTCTAGGAATCCATGTTCTCAGTCTACTAAAAAAAAAAAAAAACAAAAAAACTACGAACTCGAATCCAGCCCTGAATAAAATCAACACGTGACATTGACCAATAGCGAGGCAACAGCAATCGTTATGTGTAAAGTTGCAACGTTTCTGTGTATCATGGTCGTAGAGTACAGATGTACTTACTCGCCGTCATTCACCTTCCGCGACTCTTTCTCCATCCATCTATTATTAGCTTTCGGTGTGTAAGTATTTGGGGTTCATATGTTTGGTTTTATTTATTTGTGTAGATGTTAATAATTAATAATAAAGAGGAAAAGGGAGAAAAGGCCATTTGAAAAGGAATAAATTAAAGGAATTCCGGATTATTTAAGGTAAAAAATAAAAAGAAAGAGAGGGAAGGGAGTGGACTATAAATAATGTACACCAAAAAAAAAAAAAGGCGTCCTCACAATACAGAGGATTACTATAAAGTATTTCACATACGATAAACAACCATTTCGAGGATTCTGGAATAAATACAATCCAGGTAATTATCATCACAATAGTACTATCACCACTAACGTAACATGGTAAAAAGAAAATGGAAATAAAAAAATACTATGGTAGTAACAAAATGTAAAAAAAATATTTTAAAATTTGACCCTTTCAATTTTAGTAGCAATACTGTGTGTACTAGGCGAAACAATTACCAGGGTGGTGCTGATACGTTAATAAATTTACCTGTCAAAAATGGATATAGGTGACAAGGGAGCCTCTTTAAAACAAGGTTTAGTTTATAATTAGTGTAAGTATCTTTATTGGAAACTATTGAAAAGTTAAGGTGGATGATAATAGTACAAAAAAAAGTGTTTCTTAAATCTCTAAACTCTCCTTATTTATATACGTTCCGGTATTTAACCACAAGCCATTCTTAGTTGGGGAAAGGTGAGGAGCTTTTTATTAGTAAATATTTCAACAAAAAAAGTGTATAATATAAAGTAATAAGGAAACCAGACAAAATGAAAATTTAAATAAAAAATTGAAAATTATAAACCATTACAGAAAGCTAAAAAAAAAGGGTTTAGATCTATACAATAATCTTAATTAAGTACGCAATAGTCGTTAAAAATTAGGAAATAAAAAGTTTACAAAACAAAGTACCCTAATCTTAGTGCTTAACTATTACGTATGCTTATTACATATAATTAACGTCGTTTTCAAAATATAAAATATATTTTCACCAAGAACATCACTATGGAGACAACCATAGAAACATACCTATTTTTTTTAAAATAAAGTTGATTAATTTGATAGGTTTGCTAGCTTTGAAGACGGAACCTTTAAATGTTTGATTATGGCTTTACGAAACTTGTTTGATTGCCGCAGAACCCGGATCACCGCCTAGATCTGGCAATCAAACTCGTTTCGTAAAAATTGTATTCAATAATTGTAGAGCTCTGAAGATTCAATAAAAATCGAAACGTAGCGATTGAACTGGTTTAATATCTTTTGGCGTATCCCATCAACTTCCATCAATAGTACTGAGTGTCTTAACTTTTGTGGCAACTACTTTAGTGTTGTTAATGCATAACAAGATATTTTTACTAAACTGTCTTTAAAAAATTGTTCTTAAAGTGTATACATAGGTCAAGATCAAGCGATCGATTTCTATTCGACATCGGACAAAAAAGGAAGTAAAAGAAGTTAATTACCTTATGTAACTTTTCCAGAGCCCGAGACTAGAATAAAAGGGAAAAAAAACAATAAATTAGCCTTCCAGTTACCGTAAAATCTACCTTCTTCTCCTAATCTGACACCAACAGTCACCATATATTTCCCAACTTAAAAAAGTCTAAAGATTCGCTTAAGGTTAGGATTTCGCGGAGTGAATGGAAGTAGGTATTTATATTTAGCTTCTCACAAATATTTAAGAAGCCAAACAGAAAGATATTTAAAATAGTTCTAGAACTTTGTTGTTATTGTTCTAAAGACCATAATAATGTATATTTCTAGTTGTTAATTTTTGTCGTAATTCAAATTTGTGACCGGATATTATGACAACGAAAATATCGACTTACTTTCATTGCTAGATTACAAATTTAAAAATTGCAAAAAAATAGTACATGTTTAGTTTCTTAAATATTCATAATAAATCAAAAATTCATCAATTTTTTTACATCTGCACAAAAAAAAAACATGTAGAAATATACCGGGTGAGTTTTAAATGCGTCGTTATATTTTAACCCTCAATATATATCGTCGTGTACAATTGATTGGCACTGTCAAAAAAATTTTTTGGGCAAAAAAATTTTTTAATTTCTGATAATTTTTTCGTCCTCCAGCCACTGACATTTTGATAGTCACTGGATAGCTTTGTAAACGCCGTTTACAGAAATGACGTAACTGAAGGCAGTGTTGCTACTGCAAGTTCGTCAACAATACCCAATTGCATGCATGGCATGAATTACAAATTTTGAATTTTTAAAAAAAATATTACCCTTTTGTTACGGACATTTTGTGAGACGATATTAGACTTATTTAATATCAGTGTAGACGCCGCACCAAAACAGATTTAAGAGTTTACAAAACACTGAGCTTTTTTTAAGAAAGCATATCTGTACACACTGGCCGAAAATAAGAAATAAACTTCAAGGCGGCCAAGGCGCGATTGATTAGTCTTTTGTGGAAAGAGACACTTGTCACTTGTAGCTTGCTCTTAAAATAAAAGGTGTTAAAAGTATCTGTTTATCTATTTTTCCTTGTAAAATTAGGTAATCCTGACACTTTTTTTATAAATAAACAGAACTCGTCCCGTAAGCACCAAATATTAAAAATATGCAATATTTTTTCTGTGTATTTTAAATTATTATTATTCTCTAATTTATAGTTAAAGTTTAATATGGTTCATTTCTAAAAATGAATTAAAGTTGAAAATAATCTTTTTAAAAAGACGCATTTACTTTATAAGAACGAAAAAGCAGATTTGTTTACTTACCTAATACAACAGTTACTACATGAATATATCATATCGGCTTGAGGTTTGGATAGCATTCCATAGCCGTTTTGCTTGTCTAGCATTTTCATCTACTTGAAAATATGCCTTTAACATATCCAGCATTAAAATAATAAAATTAGTCGCTATGGTTAATCACTAATTATCACAAAATGAACCACCAAAGGAACAAATTATAAATAATAAATTTCGGTAACATAGTAACTCAAAACTTCGAATCACAAATTTAATCACAAAAAACTATAAATAACGGCATTAAACACATTTTTGTAAATGCTAATGCAGACAGATACGCGAACACAAGCGAACTATCAATAACACTGATTTCATATGGAGTGTAGTGTTGCTAGATGTGTGAGATTTTCACATTGGTTATAAATTTCATTATAAATAAATCATGATGCTTTTTAAACAATTTTTATTGACCTAACTGACGGTTAATTTAGCTAACTGAGCATAGGAAAAACGGATCTTACCATCGCAACAGAAACAACAGAAAACAGCAAAAGACTATTATTTATTTAGGATTGCACAACTAGCGCTGTTTACGCGAGGTTCCGATTTATAAAGATCCTACGTACACGGTAAAAAATTTAATTCAGTTTACTCTTTTTTTAACGGAAGAACTGACCGAGGTCGGGGCTGACGACCTAAATTTAACTTTTTTATTAAATTTTGCTAATATTGGTGTAAAATGGTAGAAATTTTTAAATAATAGTCTTATTACTTAAAAAAAGTGCAGGTACACAAGGAAAATAATGGTATAAATACCATCAAAATGGTATGTCTGGCAACACTGATTAGGTGCGTGGTTAGATGTGTGAAGATCATAGGTTACATATGCGACGGTAATATCGCAGTTCACATTGTGGCGTGGTTGAATTTTTATCATGTAATGGCCTATCTCGAATAAAGTGATGTTTTCTCAAGAAAAATTGATCTTTTTTTATAGAAAATAACGTATACTATCCTCCTAACCGTCCAGAGTATTATGGAGGAATAAAATGCAAACTGTTGGGTATGAACAGTGTAAAAGTGTGTGAAAATACTGCAAATTATTTTCCATCACCTGATATTGTGTTGCACCTTCAGTGTTTTACTATTAGAGGCCAATTAAAATAGTAGAGAGCTGATTTATTCCTTGACCACCTACATATTTCAAATTATTGTAATAGCAGCGGGTAAGTACCTACTTCTTAAAAATAATAATCCTTTTATAAACTTAAAAAAAATGAGATGGGAACATTAAATTCCTCTCGAGATTCCCTAAAAAGTTTACTGTTCATCGGAAAATTTAGTTTTAGTTTTACATTCCATATGAAACGCTTAAAAAGAAATGTTGATTGGTGCAAGAAAAAGTCAAAATTGTACATTTCTCACATTGAAAGGTATTTCAAAATGTTTATAAATTATTTCAAGTGGAGCAATTAATCGTTTAAGTTGCTAATTATTTCATCCAATGTTATTATAAATTCGGGAATGAACTTAATGCTAGGGCTCGGTATATCAATCGTGGGTTAGCTAAACTCACACTTTTAGAATTCGAATTTTTTCAATTTTACATTTGTTTTGGAAGTGGTTATAGAAACACATATTTTATGCTAAAGTAACTTTTATTTGAAGTGGTTTGTATTAGAATCTCATCGATTCTTGTGAAAATGTAATGCTAGGTAACCTTCAACTCGATTGTAAATTCGCGCCTAGGTGAGAGAATTGCATAAGATATGCGGCAACGTTGCTTCAGTCCATTACATCATTTTTGCTAAGATACAGAATGTTTCCAGTAATCAGCAGTTCCAAAACAATTTCATCATATATTTTTTTGAAAGTCGATAACTCAGTAACACGTGGAAATTAAAAAAAAATGTGTCAGAGGGTTTCTACAGATGTCAAGAATCGGTGGTTTAAATATAACTGCACACTTAAGACTCACCCTGTATGTATTTAAAACCGACCTAGGTATACATAACTAAACAGCAATGCTATAAATTCATTATGTAATTGAATAATTAGCTTGAAGGGATAATATTGTGAATTTTCATTAATACGTATTAATTTTCACCAACAATTGTAAATATACTCCATCTCTATACCAGGTATATTAAGAAAATATTCGTGTATTCTTTAAACTTTTTGTTACAGTATCTTAGACTGGAACGAGAAAATATTTAACTTCAATTTCTCCCAGTTTAAGTGGCAATAACACATCAAAATGCTTTAGAAGAATCCTACCGTGTTCAATAAATAGCGGTAGTTAAGATAAAATACGACTGGAACTGCAAAAGGAATCGCCTCTTAACTTAATTCGCTTTATCGCATTTTAATATCCACATCCTTTAAACAGTTTAAATTCAGCAATTAAACAAAGAATTCGGTTGAGGAGCGTATATTAATTTTCAATTACACTGAGTTTTTATTTAACGGGCAATGGTAGTACTCGTAAAAGTAATATCTTCAACCGGGGCATTTTTGTGTTTCATTTTCAATTCAAACTTCAATTTGAAGTAGCGAGCAATTAAACTTTTATCATGTGCAATCTGCAGAATACGTCAACAAAAACTATAGGGCTTGGTTATTATCGAGTGTAAAATGGCTACAACTTTATAGGTAGCTAAAATTATTGTTACGTATTTGCTATCAACACAAACACTTATACTCGTAGATTCGTTGATTGAAAGTCCAAGTAACACTTACTCACTACTTTATTCACCAATTAACAATTAACAGCAATAGATTAATTACTGTCTTAACTATAATCACACTTGAACACTTACAACAGTCTTTCTTATTTTTTCTTTACTCGTTCACGTTCAACATAAGACTGACTCTCGGCCCACCGTGCGTCTTATTTATACATCCATTCACACGGTCTAGAGCGTTCCAGAATATTCCCGGCCATTCGCGTACAATTCCAGTCTCATCTAACCAGTCTACACAGTCCAGTGGCGTAACACTGCCCCCTCCTTAAGCCTGAACGTCCCGATCAGGCAATTCATTGTTCCCTGCATACTTGGCTAGTCTCTCTATATGCACCACCTTCATCTTGGATTTTGGACTTTGCTGAATTATATATACAACGTCGTTTAGTCTGGTGACAACAGTGTAAGGACCTTCCCAGGGCCTTTTTTATAAATAAATAAACAACACAATTACCTAATTAAATAATTTAAAATTTCATAAATTGAACAGAAATTTATTCAGGCTTTATTTTATTACTTTAGCAAGTGCTCAAAGTGACCTCCGCCTCCATCAATACATTTAACACATTTTTTCAAAAATGAAAATCTGATTTTATTAAAAATTTGTTGCTTCTGGCAAAAACTATCTGCAGTATTTATAGTTCTCTCTCTGAGATGTTCGACACTATCAACTTGTGTTGTTTATTTATTTATAAAGTAATTATTTAAAATAAATTGTTTACAATAAGTACCAAAAAAGTTATTTTGTTAAAATTAAATTGCTTGTTTATTCAGAGGACACTATTTTATTCGATTTAAACGTCTTATCGCAAAAAATTTGTTCAATTCTGCTTTAGTCTTTTAATTCACAATTCCAATAAGCTAAATGCTTGAAAACTAAAGCACGTAGAAAAAAAAGGTAAGAGTAAAAAAAACTTTTAAAATTAAATTTTATTTTCAAAAAAATTTATTTTGTTGCCATTGTGCCCATAAAAAAATGGGGGTAAATGGGTCACATGACCCCCATTTCTCGTCTTTTGAATCGAGATAAACTGATATAATTACTTAAAATATTGAACTACCACTAGTGCTACATTGTACCAAATTTAAAGAAGATATCTTACAAAGACTCCAGAGTTAGAGCAAATTTTTCATTTTTTATTTTCGACTTTAAAGGCCCATAAAAATTTTTTGGAAGCATTTTCGCATAGAGGTAAGTTAAGTCATATCGTTTTGTTGCCTAGAATCTGCCATTGAGTTTATGCCATGCTTTTTTGTTACACCCTGTATAACTAATAAATAGATAATTACTTATGATTAATAATAATTAGTTAATAAAATATGTTTTGGCTAGCACTTGGATATAAATCATCATTAAAGTAATTTGCCGAATTTGTTAGCAATTAATTTAGATGTTTTGCAATTACACGTAGATAAATATTTAAATTTAATATTATATACTCGATTTTGGTATAAATGATCTGTCAAGTTTGATAAAGGAGATAAAACATATTTGTATACATTTTGAGACTAGTAGGGTCATTGTAACAGTAAGTAATAAAAAGGACGGAAAGGCTACGGAAAAAGATACCCTTCGCCCACATAATATGCTACGTCTGAATTAATAATACTTTATCTCTATGTTTATGTGATGTTGGTTTGTTTTATGTACATTTATGTTATGTGTTTATTATATCTTACTATAAAATAAATTATATTTTTCATGTTTCTTCATTTAAATTGAGATAAAAATTTGATTCATACATAGGATTTTACAATATTAAGCATTTGATAATATTATCTTCACAAAAAAATTCTTTTTTCGTAATAAAATACATGTCAAAAAGTTTTAATATCATTAAAATATTAAAACCGAACGTATTTAAAATACCCTTCATTTTAATAAATTGATTGATAACCTGCTTCTGTCAGCAATTTCAAGCACTTCATTTAGATGATTTAATTTCATAATTTATATAAAGTGCTTTATATTCTAGTTATTAAATTCAACAAAAAAACCATTACTGAAACACATGAAAACTTAAACAGTCATATTAAAAAAACTTTCATACTGAAAAACTTACCTAATTGATTTTAAGCCATATTCAAGGAGTTACAACATTTCTTGGTTTTACACTTTCTTTTAGACACAACGTTTGTATTAATTCCTTGCAAATATTATTCAGAAAAACGGGCCATTACAATTTATACGAGGTTACAATGTCCTTGATAACGATAACATTTCCCTACAGAATGTTAGAGTTCACAGATTCCCGCTCAGTTTAACGATGAAAACACCTTCAATTTCATATTCAGACTCGAGCTTTGATTTCCGTTTAGCAGGAGAGAAAATTGAGTTTTGATTTCACATGCCCTAATGGTGGCTCTTATTATTGTTCAAATAGTACGGGATAGGACCCGTACAGATCACATTTAAAATAGTATTTGCATGGTATTGAAATAATGCGTGTCTTTAAAGATTAGTGTCCAAGGACAGAAACCTAGGGGGAAAATATGAAATGTTGGTCATTTAAAATTTAATTTTTACAACTTAAGATGTTTCAAATTTATTGGCAAGTAACTATGTTGTACTTACCCCCTTTGGTTGTAACTCCCTTATGAACTGATTTCAGGCAAATTTTTATACACAAAACTCTTATTTTTTCTAGCTCTATCACCCCCTTGAGAGAAGGTATCTAATTATGACACACCCTGTATATAAGGAGTACACGACAGTATGTCATGAATCCGATTTAAATGTGTCGGTCACATCATGCAGAAAATACCTATTTAATGATTGGCTGCCACTATCTGCCTCTTGTGAAAATATAGTTGATCATTGTTAAGCCTCAGGAATAACGTATGTATGTAAGCTATTATTATATAAGGATAAATGCAGGGTGTCCAGTTTTTATTGTTACGAATTGAAACAGGTTATAGAACATGTAATTTTAAACAAAAGTTTTCTATAAACATAGGTCGATAATTTCAGACTGAAATTTTGCTCTTGGCATACTAAATATTTTTAGTAAATTTGAAGTTGACATTGTACTTTGTTTGGGAGTTAAGTAAGAAAAGCTGTAAGAAAATTGAAAGTTTAACACCCTGGTACATTTTAGGGCATTTTTTATGACACACCCATATCATTTTGACGGATTCTATCGATTCTCAAAGTTATGCTGGTTAAATCGACTCACCCTGTATAATGATAATTTGCAACACTTATTTCATATTTTAAATACATATACGTACATACATTTATGAAATAATAATAAATAACGTAAATAATAAAAATCAGCGAAAATTACTGCGGTTTCTCTCGCGTCCCTAAAATAAATAATTGCATGTGTTCCTCACTGCTATTATCCCGAAATGGTGTTCGGTTGCCATCAGTGCCGTTTGAAAAATAAACGGGGAAGTGAAATTGTAAGTATTCCCGAAATTAATTGCTTAAGATAATTATTTAATTTTAATTTAAAATCCTTTGAAGGAGGTTTCGCGCTAAATTGGCAATTACTTTAAACGTTGGTTATATAGCAAGGTTGCTCCCTCGATTCATCTTAATTGAAGCTTACAATTAAATCTCTTTATGGGTCATTTTCCTAAAGAAAACAGATTAATTGAGTGGAAATTACTTTTCATTATTAAATACATAATTGGTTTTTAAAATAACTACCATTACGTTCGATTCGTTCTTGTTAAAGAAAATTATAAATGAAATACCATTACATCGCATTAAATTTGAAAATACGTATATTTCAATTCCGTCAATTTTTGTATTTTTCTAAGTTTCTTATGCAAGTGGTCGCATATGTTATAATTAAAGTTGCAAATCGTTTCTGTGTATCATGGTCGTAGAGTACAAATGTACTTAATGTCGCCGGCATTCACCTTGACCGCGAAACTCTTTCTCCAGTCCAGTCTATTATTAGCTTTCGAGTTGTGTACACGTTAAGTCACTTGGATGTATTGCATATTGTTTTTGTGCTGTTATTTTATTTGTTGTACTGTATTGTTGATATTAATTTAATAATAAAGCATGACAGACGTACGCAGGGGTAGAAAACGGCCATTTGATGACAAAGTGAATAAATTCATAGGTGAATTCCCGGATTTATTCTATGATGGTGCTAAAATAATTTGTAAAGTGTGCGAGAAAGATTTGATGTGCTGGGATAAGCGTGATTGTGGACTTCACGTAAATAGTGTACACCATAAAAATAAAAAAAATGGCGTGCCTTCGACAACACAGTTTATGATTGATTTACTATTAATGCTGATTGCATGTGATGTTCCGCTGCACATACTCGATAAACAACCATTTCGAGAGTTCTGGAATAAATACAATGCCCAGGTGAAGTTACCAAGTCGCACAACGTTATGTAACTATCTACCAACTGTACACGTAGACATGGTAAATAAGACGAAATGTGAATTAAAAAATACACGGCTGTGGTTATCTGTTGATGAGACAACAGATTGTAAAAAAAATTCTATTTTAAATGTTATAGTACGAGTACTGGACCCTCTTAAACCGACAGTTCCACTGTTACTAGCTAGCAAAAGACTAAGTCAGTGTACTAGCGAAACAATTACCAGGGTGGTGCTGGAGACGTTAGAAAAATTTGAACTGTGAAAAAGTCAAGTGTTGATGTTTGTGGCTGATGGCGCCGTGACAATGCGTTGGGTAGGCCGTTCTTTGCAAGAACAAGGTTGTACGTTTATACATGTGACGTGTAAAGTGCATGCTTTACATCTTGTGGCAGAAACTATTCGAAAAGTTTTTCTAGAGGCGGATGCATTAATAACAAGTACAAAAAAAGTGTTTCTTAAATCTCCTTAATGTCTCCGTGCATTTCATAGCAAGTGTCCCGATATTCCTGAACCACCACAGCCGATTCTTACACGTTGGGGAACATGGTTGCAGACAGATTTTTATTATGTTGAATATTTCCAACAAATAAAAGCTGTGTTACTACAATTCAATCCCGATGAGGGTGCAGCTATTAAGGAAAGCCAAGACAAAATTCGAAGATATTTCCGTTGAAACAGCTTTAAAAACTATTGCGAAGAACTATAAACCATTACACGAAAGTATAAAAAAATGAGAAAACAGTGCGTTGTCGTTAGCGGAGTCACTGCAAATAGTGGATGAAGTAAATCTACTGCTACACGCTATAGGTGACGCAACAAATGAGCGCGTTAAAGAAATGTTTGCAAGTGTGTTAAATGAAGACACCGGTTTTACCAAATTAAGACAAATATGTGATGGTGCAGCTCCAGATCCGTTAAGTGCGTTCAAAGACTATTTTACGTATGCGTGCATTACATCAGTAGATGTCGAACAGTCGTTTTCAAAATATAAGAATATATTTTCACCAAAGCGAACATCACTCATGGAGACAACCATTGAAACATACCTGATGCTGCAAAATGGCTACACATCTTCTCCAGTTTGTGATAAGCAAGCTAGTTCATCAAGCTAGTTAAGAGGGTAAGTTTTACATACATTGTTATAAATTGTAACAGTTTATTGTTTCTCGTAATAGTTAATTTCGCGTACGCCACTGTCATGTCCCACGGAACATTTTTGACAGCCCTAGTTATAATTGTTATACTATTGAAAAGGAAAAAAAAGAGCTTTCAATGTAAGAAAAAAAATCTGTTTCATTTGGAAAAAAGTTGATAAGTACCTATTCCGGCCAGCACCATACTACTATAGTCTTCCACAGATTATTAAACATTATACGTCTCTTGGCATCGTTTACTCGAGGATGAATTTAAAAAATGTCATCTAATTAATAAGAACCTGCCGCTCACATAGAAAACGGAGCTCAATTATACAATGTATCGCTCAACTTGATAAATGGACCCGGTGAACGACAGAGCCTAGAAATAAAGTTTTCAGTGTAGTGGGGACCGATATAGAATATGAACCAACAAACGTAATATTTGCGATTAATTACCCGCCGAAATTTGACACAAAACACAAACACGAACGATTAAATAACGCTGTGCGACGAACAACGAATGTTGTTATTGCTAATGAAACTTTCATGAACATAAACTGACATGTGAACGGAGCACGGATTTTTTCAGCCTTCGGGGGTCCTAATTTAGAAGAAAAGTTTAGGCGCTTTGAGATTTAAATTGGTCGCTCATGTGAATTATGTGGCAACTCCGCTTGTGACTGACAGCAGAGTACCTGGTGATGAAAGCTTCTTTGTTTAGTTGAAGTTGAAGTGTTTAGCTATTACACACTCGATTCCGACAGGGGTTCTAAACTCTTACCGACTATATTCCTTCAAGGAAAAGAATCAAAATGGAGCACACATAACTTTAAATCGTATCATATCAACGAGGCGCTCCATATTATTTATGTATGATTGGAAAAAAAACGCACTAACTTGTCGTTGATCTAAACATAACTTTCACTTCTTTAATACGCATGTGAAGTTTTCAAATGTATTCCTATTTCTCTGTCTTACATATCTTATATCAGATCTTATATAGATTTCAACTCTGGGGAGTTAGAAGGCCATTCTCTAGGCTCTCTTGTCTCTCATTTGTCGGGATACTATTCCCCTGAAATAATCTGGCGACTATAGCTTTATATATATATATATATATATATATATATATATATATATATATATATATATACAAAAAAAAACAAAAAAAAAACACCAAAAAAAAAAAAAAAAAAAAAAAAAAAAAACCCCCCAAAAAAAAAAAAAAACCACAAAAAAAAAAAAAACAAAAAAAAAAAAACACATTTCTTCTGAGCTTATTTCTTCATGTAGACGACGTGCAGTCCGGGCATTTTTGTATCTTCAAACATCCACAAACATATTCAAACATAGTCAAATATATTAACTTTTTCTTAATGGGTTAACATTTTTAGAACACACTACGTTTGAAATACTGTAATAGAGTATCATTTTTTTGCGATTTTTCTGAGTGCAGTGCAATGAGAGGAATAAATCAGTTAGCTAAATACAAACAGTGAAAAAACAAAGTGCCTAATTGCAAAAAAAAGTCAAATCAAATTGACAACGACACTACGAATGGTATAAGGTATTTAATCATTCATCTCTTATTAGATACACACTTTAAAAAAAGTTATTTAGTGGCGGAATTAGCTTAAATTTAAAGGTGGATGGGCTACAAGTATTTTTGTTGGGGAATTAAACAACAAAGGAAGTTCAACCCCTCCTTCCTTCGGGTACAATCGGCGGCAATAATAAACTTTCTTGGCCTACGAGTGACAAAACTGTAAATATGTTTTTCTTGACTAGCAGGTGGGCACCAGGGTGGTCCATAGATTTTTTGCGTGGGGCCTGGCTCCCCTTGGAACAAAAGTCAACGTATCCCGGCGAATTCTTAAATTTTTTATAGTTTTAAAGAAAACGAGGGTACTGTTTTCAAGTTAACACAGTGTATAAAAAATAATTCACACATCAATTTGCTACGCAATGCACATTTGAATTTCAACAGCACGTTGTATTAATCCTAATACTAATTAATTAGATAATAGCAATATTAGCCGTCACATCAGCTATGATTCCGTGATGCTCGCTCGGCGCACTTTATGGTTAAATCTGGCGACAATATGGTGGCTTTACTGTCCCCAGGAGAGAAATTACGTGGGCCACGTTAAAGATAAATGAATTCCTACGTTTGAACTTGGCCAGTGTTTCACTAGAACGTTTCGGATAAGCTGACCCCAGTCTTTCCAACTGCAAATTGTTTTTGGCTGATAAATATACTTCGGGATTTATCACCTTTAATGTGGAAATGTTTGGATGCTCGGAAAAATTATCAGCTATCGATTTTACAGCTGCACCGCGATTAATTCGAATTCACCGACAGCCGGGCGATTTTCTACTATTCAATAATGTTAATGTTAATCGGCAAGTACTTATTTCGCTGCAATTGCCCAATTTATTTATAGCAGGTATTTGCTAACTGAAAATATATATTGACATGAACAAATTTGTAAGTATAAGTGTAATTTCGAAGTAATTTCACACACCGAAACCGCCTCAGAAGACATTTTATTTTAGGTTTAATCAACTTTCGTACATATTAGCCACATATACTGGTAGTGTCATTATTTTGTCTATGAGGAATTTGACAATATCAAACACGGGCTGGCATGTCATTGATTTGTCATCATAAGATTTTGATTGCATTAGTATGAATTTTGTATTCTTAAAATTACACAATCCGAGTCTAAACGTTGCAAGGCGGATATTGTTTTAATGAATAGTGTTAATTTTGAAACTATCAGTGTTGATAATGGTGCGCCTCAAGGGTCAACTTTCGGCCCCCTATTATACATCTTATTTATAATTGTAACAAACAAATACAAGGAAAACACGTTGAAGGTGTTTTAATACCTCAATTTCCAGATTTTAGATTATTAGATGGGAAGGAGGTAATGGAACATCGACCGTACATCCTCATTTCATAACGTTTGTGATTAATCTGATGAGCTCCAGCGAAGAATCACCTATGCTGAACATACTGAGCCGGAAATCCTATCGATCCTCATTCTGTAGAGAGTGCAGTCCTGTCTTCAAGTTTACACTCTCTGTACTTTGGACGGGGTGCCCACAATTCTCAGATGTACAGGTGCTTACTTGGTCTACAGTGTCCCGTTAGTAAACTTCGTAAGTTATTCCTGGATAGCTGCGTGGCAATATTACAGATAATCCACTATTTAGAAAATTTTCAGTAGTTTCAGATGCCATCGAAAACGACGATATGAAAAAAATATTTATCACAGAGATGTGACAGTATTAAACAAAAAATGAGGATGAAACCATCAAGGTTTGCCGCTGGAAGATGGCAAATGTTTTAGTGGGTGCATTAATAATAATAATAATACGTCTTTATTAATGAAATTAATTGCATTTCATTAAGGGCGAACTTTGTAGTCCAATGATAACACTAGCTTTGTAAAAGTCTAATAGTAATATACTTTTACTCTTGTGGTCGCTAGTTAAAAATATGCACATGTGTGTACTTTCACCCTACTTCGAGTTAACTTTATATGTTACCGAACTCGCCAAAATAACTACAAGGTAAGATATTGTGTCATATATGAAATTGACGTTATTTATCGCTACCTCCCGATCTCTACTCATGTGCTAGTGAGTCTTCAACATACATGAATTAGGATATTATTAGTTTTAGGTCGATTCAATTTTTTGTTATTTGCGTCTGTCCTCACTTACTCGTGGATACTGTATATTTAAAGGAATTGAAAGGTTGCAAATTAAGCCAATAAAATACGTTTTTCGTGACATTTGTGTTATATAATACCGACTAGTTAGAATTAATGATTCAACCATTAACACTTCCTTTCTCTTCCTATATAAAATTGCATTGTGATGTTTATAAACAGCTCTCATTCCTTTTAAACGTCCCAATCTCGTTGGTATTCACGACGGTGGCTTGTCAAAAGTATAAAGGGGATTTTCACTCTATGCCTACACATCCCGCTATGAAAAATAAATTGAGGTGTAATATGTAGGTGTGCGATCTATCATTCTTCTTATCTGTGGTGAATATACGAAGAAGTGCTGGAACGGTATTAAGAAAAACCTATTTGATTTATACAGGTGATTCTGGTAAATGCGATAATAATCAAGATGTTGGTTGAGTGCCAATCCCTCCTCTTTTCAAGTTTAAATTTAAATAATAAGAACAATTTCCATTACGCGACGTTCTGGAAAATAATTTACTGAGATTTACCGTTAGATACGCGGAATTAACTGAAGTAAAAAATAGTAATCCATGAACAAACTAAGACTAACAAATTTAAAGTACCTACATGCGATTTAAAAAAATTAGAAATACTGCATAAAAATTAAACTACTATATTTTGACACCTATATCTCTATGCTCCTAACTAATACTGCTAGTAGAAAGATTTTCAATTAATTCGTAGATACCATGGCCTATTTGGTGAAAACAAAAAAAAAACGTGAAATCACAGCCATCTTAATTTTTACGATTGTTGTTTGTTTTGAGGTTATTTTAAAATAAAATATCGACATATAATGTATCATTGGAAAAATAATTCTAAGCATAATCTAGTGATGTGAAGAAAATATAGTATTCCATTTGAAGGCTGTGACAACTTCAGGTTAAACCGGAAGTGATTTGAGACGAACGAAACAGTTAAAATGTGAGTAATATTATGTTATTTGAGTCCTCCAAAAGACAAGCAAATGGCAGGCTATTTGCACCTTCCGCTGACGCCCTGTATATATTGATCATTAGTCATTTCAAGTTAATGCAAAAGTTTACTTATTTGGTATCATCTTGATGCGTGAGTACTCTACAACATTTCTGGTCTGAATGGACAACGATCAGCCCCAACTGGGGGCAGTGGGAACATCTGGAGAAACCGCCATCCGAAGGAACGTTAAAATTTAAAGATATTGTAACTTCTGAATGAATACATCAATCTTTACAAATTTTGTATCGTTTCGTGATAATAGTAATCCCCCATGGTCAAGTAATCATGGGCGTTGGTCCACCTAGGTGCGATGGTTCAGACAAGAGACACTTATGTTACTGTAATATTCGTGAGTAATTTCTACCATATCATTGCTATGAATCCAGCCGCCTAAGTTTGAATTTCATTGAAAGCAGGAAGTAGAATGATCTTCCTCAACTTAATCGCACCTTCATTAGGTGTGACAATGTGTAAGGGAAATGCCATGACCCTCTTTCATGCGCATACAAGATTGGACAGCACATCTTTCAAAATCAAACATTTTTGCTTCAAGACGAAAAACAATATTCCTCACCTCATGGATCAATTTGCAATTGGTACTAGCATCCCGTTTCATATACCACCAAGTGGATGCAATTTGTCTGAAATCTATACTCCAAGTAATGGGAAAACTTTCTATGAGTTATGCATTGGACCAACATCTAAAATGAGTTGTTTTTCAAGCTAGCATATGGACTTCAACTCATGAAAAATCACCACATGTCCAAAATCCTATCAAACATGAGTGAATGGAGAAAGATAACAAGTCGGTTCCTATTTGGACGACGCTACCTCTTGCTACAGATGTCTTGGATCCTAGTGTGAAATGTGTTTACACAAAAATTTTATATATAAGGAACAGGGATAAGGCCCGGCGGGTATAAAGCCTGCCATCGAAGAAGGCACTTTTCGATAAACGAAAAAACAATGGAATTAACCTGTATATTTTTTACTGATTTTAGTCCACATCGTCACCTAAATTTGTGTTGTATGTTACACCCTGTTTATATGTTTCATGAAAATGTGAACACAAAGATACACAGACGATTGGTAGTTCTTTTACAAAACAAATACCTTACTTCACTCTACATTATAAACAAAGTATATTTTAAATATTAAAATGTGTATTATAGAGAGCGCATCCAGTTGTCTCGCCAACCAAAAACCACATAGAAGCCGAAAGATAAAAGAGAGAACCGGAGTTATATAGCATTACTGTTACTTATTATTACGGATGTGACTGCGAATATCAAACGTCTTACAGTGGCTTGGCTTCCCGAAGAGACAGTGACTACGACGAAATGCTTCTGGATATATCTGCTATATAGTATGCATACAAATATGCCAGCAGATTCGATACAACGAGGAATATGATACTGTATACACTTCACTCGTAAATAATGATGGGAACCAATTTCATATCCTCTTTCCACAATGCCTTTGCTTCCCGATGGATTCTATGAGACATGTCATTCTTGGAACTATTGCGAACATCAATATATATTTTAATCAGCAGATTAATGAAGGTAGAAAGCCCTCAAATTGATGTAACTATCAAAGAAAGGAAGGATATGTTAGACATCTTTCTGATAATAATAATAAGTAATAATAATAATATGCCTGTACACGTTATTCAGATGGATTCTTACAATCTGGCTAAAGTGTATACGGGCGCCATCGTGGATGAACCATAACTGATTTTTTATCAAATCCGGTATATCCTCAAATAATTCAGATAAATAAATCATTTTACAAGACTGCAAGGTATAATCTCCATTCAATCCTCGTGGCAGAAAAATTGTTCTAATAAATTATCAGCAACAACACCGGCCCAAATATTTAAACTGAACTGCTGCTGATGACGGGAATCAAGAAACGATGTGGATTTCCATTGACCCAAACAAATGGGTTGAGAAAGTTGATGACGCTGTCTCTTTTAAATCCTGCCTTCATCAGTGAAAAGTACAATATTTTGTTAGTTCGGATCAGCAGCAGAATTCTGAGGAAACCATTGAAAAAAAAATAAAGACGCAGAATGTAATCTGGGTTTTGAAAAAGTACCTGAATACGCTGGCCATGATATGGACGAAGCAATTTTTTTATTTCATGTTATTAGATGTAACTAAATAATTGGTAATTTCCCTAGTGCTGACGACAGGATTTTCCTCAATTTATTGCAAGACCACCACTTTGAATTGTGGAGTTTTTGTTGGTCTTGGCCTTCCCCGGTTGGCAGTAGCACATTTAATAGAACCTAATCAAGAGAAACGTTCATTTTCTGGTAGTCTTTATCATTCTGCATCGGGAAACGAAGAGTTATCGGACCCATATTAATGGGAACTCTTTTCCTTATTTTGACGTAAGGAATATCCGTAAGGAATTTGTTCTGAGAACTTTTAGAACACCCTGTATTATGCCTTTTCCATTTCCAGATAACCGATTCGTTTGTTAGAACATCAATATTATGCCCAGGCAATGCATACAATAAAAATAATTAACATAAAAATACTATAAAATTTGAGTCGACAAAAGCAGAATTTAATCTATTTTGCAGCTGGTTTATTACATAATATTCTGCACACATTTAATAAATTATTTACAATTTCATATTAATTACGGCTGGTCAAGAACAGTTTATAATTTAATGAAACTGGCATAACATTAATTATTTTTGTATTCCCATTAATTATTTCTGTGTGCTCTGTGGAACAATATTCAGCTTGGACATTTTGTCTGGATCAACATTATTGCAAAAAGTCACATGGAAATCAAATTTATTACTAGAAGGAGAATGATAAAATGTGGAAATAGAAATGCATCATTAAGTGTATGATATGTAATGATAGTCGCTGTTTTTTTCTTATCAATCTCTCTGCACCCCATCAGAATTTTTGTACTGTCATATAATGAACTTTCCTTAACAGTTCTGTTGCTCCTCGGAACTAATTCTAGGAATAAAGAACTGTACCCAATTTCTTACATAAGTTGTGCCTCCGTTGAGTATTAAGACGAAAATGGCTAGAATTGCGGGGCATCAAAAGAGGATTAAAAACTTCCACTGGTAGAAACTTGTAGACTCAGTACCCTGAATTCTACAGCTGTTCAGAATTCGCTGTTATAGCCATATATCACTGGTCTTGTTCGTTTTCTCTGCGTTCAGGGCATCTCTCGGCGGTGACGGCGGTAACAGATTGTACCAAAGACATTGAAATAATATGTCTGGAATACATTTGGTACAGTTAATTAATCCGGCTAAGTTCCTGGACGCGATCTATGCCGTCATGTCAGAGGAATTCGGATTTGGTTGATATGAGAGCGGAGACGCCTCTGGTGTTCCCCCTGGGGAGGAAGATAAAAGAATGACGAATGTACTAGTTGGGGTAAACCAGTCACTCATAGGAGCTACTAGTCGCGATAAGGCCTACTATGAACCATGTGAAAAGTACTTTAAAAACCAGTCGCGTAAACTTTCGTTGGCTAAAGAAGTACTAGACTTTTTTGAAAAAGAGCCTGCGTGAGAGCATTTGGCTACTAACGGACTTAATTTGATACAGATAAGTCATGATATTGAGGTGAGAAATCTTGCTAATTACGGAATGGTTGTGTATAACAATGTACTCGTGAAAACGCAAATAATTAATCCAGGTACGTGAATCGTATTCGCTACTATGTATACGTTTCGGTAGAATACGATGGTGAAGGCGCTCAAGCCATTACAGACTATCACTGCTCTTGTACGGATAGGTGCCCTGCGCATGTGATGACAGTTATATGGTATCTTGACAAAGATATCAAAGTGCCAGCAAGAGCAGCTAGCGATATTTTTGTAGTATCAGAGAACTCCGATGAGGATGAGGAACCTGAAGAGGGATAACGTGCGTACGTTCGTCAGATTCGATCAATAAATATGCTCCATGACTGTTCGCTAGGGGCCCAAATTGGGCATAGTCTTTGTTGAAGGATGATGTACCCTTACAATTTGTGGTGTTATGAAGAATAATTTTCTATGAGAGTCTTAATGTAAGTTGTGATTTCCTCATATCCTTTAAAGATGGGATCATTTCCTATTCTTGGTCAAACAAGATGAGACACTGACAGTTTCTTGTCACAACTTCTGCTATTTTTCTTATTTGTCTCCTACTCAAGCTGAAGAAGTTTTTGTATTTGATCAGAGATCAGATATCATGGATTTCTTATCAATTATTGTGATATCTGTTAAAGTATGTTGGAACTTTTGACATGAAGTATAGGTTTGGTTAGGTTTTTGTGACTGGGTTCTTGTAAACCCTCCACTGCGGCCATTAGTAGATCTACTGTGGCTCACTTCTAATTATATTTCACACAATAAGTTCAATCTCTTAATGAAACTAATAGCTTTATTGGGTGAGAATCTGTCCAAATCCTCTGGCAGCAGTTGCCTCTTGCCAAATATTGAGAATCGGATCCTCTCCACAGCGAGACAGGTGCATAAAGTCGTGCCTGCCTTCTCATCATCCTCCAGGCATAGACGGCACTCGGCATTTTCCGCTACGCCGAGTTTATGCAAATGAAGTTTAGTCGGCAATGTCCGGTATATAGGCCTGTTTTCATATTTACCCTGTTTAACTCTAAAAGTTTCTTAGTTCTTGATTTCAAAGAGTATTTTATAAACGTCTTCGAATGAACTAACCCTAATAACTCTTGCCAATACTGGAGAGTTTTCTTTTCAGCCCAGGTTGAGATGGCCATCTTAGCAGTACTTAAAGATATGCCAAGTATCGGTTCTGGTTCGATGATTCGTGATCTCACTCTTTCTCTGGCCAAAGAGTCAGCCAGTCGTTACCTTAAATACCTGAGTGGCCGGGTATCCAGACCAGAGTCATTTTGTTGTTTTTACTCAAATGATTTAGAGCCTTCTGACAGTTCTATACCGTTTTGGAGTTACACTCTAGTGCTATTTCGGAGACACATAAGTGCTTTTATCGATGCCTGGTTATTTGTTCGTAATTTGGTAATCCACAGATGCGGATTGCCACTTGAATTTGAAAAACCGTTGAGGAAGATGAAGTGAAGAAGAAGCATATCTAGAAGAGCTTCCCATGTGACACCAAACTAGGATCTATAAGTTTCCTATAGCCTAGTCAATAGAGATATAAAATAGGCCCGATACTTTAAGAGATATTGAGCAAAAACCGAAAAAAGTGTAAACATTTCGCTGTTTTTTGCGAATTGTGCAGCTACAACAGGTCTTTCGAAGTAGCAAATTTGGTTCCTTACTATTGTCATAGGTCCTAATAACAGATTAAAAAATTAGAACTACATGCCCTTTTGCAAGGTCGGATGTTTTTATTGATTGGGCTACTAAGCATTACCAATGTTTTACACAACTAGTGTAACTGTAGTCTCTACGCCAGCAAATTCTTAGGAACTTTGTATCTTTTTAGATGTTTTAATATTATATTTTATATTAACACTTATGTTCATAATTATTTTACGTGCATCGTCAATAAATATTGTATCCTTTTGTACTTTAGTCATGACTGAATTTCTACTTCTTGCTATTAGTCTTGCTCATAAATGGTCCGAGATTGTGTCAGCAAATACTTCTTTAAATTTCCGTAAAATCTAATTCTAATTTGGAAAGGCTCAAATAAATCCCTTGTCAGAAGCATTCATGAATACAGAAAATTTAATTAGTGTTTTAGTTCTAACTAATATAATATTAATTATAATACTATATAGAGCTCTCTGATGCTTTAATTATTAATTAATTAAGACGAACGGTTTCTGAAGTTGTACAATTCCTCATTTAGTGTATCACTGTGTGTTCTGGTTACTTGTTATCGGTGAACTATAGGTAAATTGTGTTTGATTTTAATAATTATTTAGTTGTAAACAATGTGCAATTACTTCTTGATCATGTTTACAACTCATTTTTACTTTCTTATGCCTAATATAAGGTATAGTAATCGTGATTTTTTCGACCTCGATATTTTGATTGATTTATATGTTTTGAACCCTCCTGAATCCATTCTGACCATTTCCGAATAATGTCAGTCGGTGCTTGTGTGTGGATGTGTTTGTGTGTGTGTGTGTGTGTGTGTATCCGCGATAACTCAAAAAATATTAATGGGAGACTTCACATATTTGACAGTTAAGATTTTCAACAACATTCTAGGTGACACATAAATTTGGTGAATGTGGTACCACCAGAAGAGACACAATGAATGAAAAAAGGATGAAAGGTACAATTTCGGGAAAAAAAATTAAAAATTTTTATTGCATTTCTGGACGAATCTCAATGAATTATAATGGAAAAAACAATACTATATCGAAAAAAGTCTGTCTGCATGTCTGTAATATCGCGATAGCAGCCACAGTTTTTGAGATAAAGCTTTCAAATTTGGTACACATGTTCTAAAGGCCAAAGACAATGATAAATTCGGTGATGAGCAAAGTTGGCCAGCTGAAAGGAGATCCACGGAACCCAAACATTTTTGTATTTGACTACAAAAAAATATATTCTGATGGCAGATTATAAATCACGTCTACTATATCAAGCCAATGAAATATATTTACTAAGTACGTAAATAAAGCTGATGTAAACTAAAAATTTGTACACGTTTGACCTAATAAAATGGAGTTAGGATAAATTTAGCAGTTTGACATTTGAAATGGCTACATTCAGTTACAAAAATGTCAATGTCAATAAGAAGAAATTATTAAAATATATGACATGAATTATTATTGACAGTATCGAATGACGCTGATAATTAATTATTTAAAAATTTTAATGAAAAATTTCAAGGTACGCTATTAAAACTTAATTGAGGTAAGTGAAGAATTAAATAGAATAATTTTTTTAGATCAGGATGATATATACTGGTATAAGAAAGTTATGTGCTGGCCACATCAGATATTTTTAATTATGGCACGTAGGAGTAGGACTTACATTTTGCATTGCAATATTTTTAAATATCCAGTACATTCGTCTTAAAAAAAAAAATGAAAAGTTTAGTACACGAACTAAAATTGCAATTATAAAAGCTAAATGTTATCAAAATTAGACTATTAACAAAAACACACCTCATAAATTAGATAAAAACGCGGACACATAACCACTCCCTTCGACTCTCAGGGATTTGAACCCGAGCGCCGGCAGTCAGTAAAACCAGTCTACGTTCATCACTCAACGCTGTAGCCCACAGCGCTACATAGTTCGGTATTAAACCAAAATATTTTCAGCTTTACATCAATGAAGACCCCTTCAAAGAGGATGCGCTCAAATATGTGTATTATTTACTTGTGCGCCATTATTACTATACTGTTAGCCAATAACTTAATTCAAACTAGTTATATTAAATGAGAAGTGAAGGCGTTACTGCTGTAGTTTCTATACATAAAGGCATTCCTTTGTAATCAGAACATTAGTATTAACATGCTTTGATTATTTGCCCACAAAGGAGACCTGGGCTTTGTGAGAGTTGTGTCGTAAGGAAAAGAGGGCACTGATGTATATAAAGGGTTCCACGAAAACAAAGAAAAATTGTCCTCATAATTCCTTCACTAAGGAAAATGTAGTGATCAGTGCAAATTATTAAACACAGCAACAAAGGTTTTTCATATAATTTAACGTGAAATTATTCATTGGATACAATTCGGTTAAACGTTAGCACAAAATTGCTTATTGTTGGTAATTTCCTATTTAATTAAAATTTAAATAAGTGAGATGTAACAATATGTGACTAACCGTCTTGAAGCTAAAATATCGCAGAGTGAAAGGATGTAGGCATTTATTTTTGGTTTTTTTATAAATACTTAAAAACCAATAAATTTTCTTAACTTTTACGTAAATAACTATGATAACCCAGGGTAAATGGGACACAACTCTCCCTCAGTTTATAGAGTACGAGCCACTTAGACTTAAATTTTTGCATTATTGAAGTATACGAGTTACTAGCTAGAAACGCTAATCACTGGGGCTATCGTATAACAAACATTGAAAAATATAAATTAAGTGCTTAACGGCTGATATTTTCAACATTTTAAAGGGCCCTTTGGGGAGTTTTAGTAACAAGAACATGTACTACCAGCAATTCCAGCGAAATATAATTCAAGATATACTATAACGGGTAATGTTATAAAAAACCAGTGCTTTACACCCATGCATCATAAGGGTGGTTCGGTAGCTCGGTGGAGATAGTCGTGGTTCACATGGCTCGTAAGGTGGACTAAACTAATGTTATTAAATATGATTTGAAGGAAACAACTACTTAGCGGGGCAAATACCCCGACCTGCATTGAATTCAAATCATGATAGATCGATAGCCAATATCATTTGTCAATTCCTAACCAGACACAGATCGATTTCGAACTTATTTGTTCTCTTCAGTATGCCATAGGTTATGGAACAGACAAATGATAGTGGTCAACCTGCTAGTTATATACTAACTAAGGTGAAGTGAATAGTGGTGAGAGGTATAAAACTTCTCATATGGTCTGAATGCTACTATCCGACCGACATTCTAGATGTCTCATTAGTTTAGTCCACCTGGGCTAGGGGTCGCCGCTCTCGGTACTTGCTGTGATGCAAGTCGCTATCCGCCACAGAGACATCTAGGATGTCGGTCGGATAGTATCATTCAGACCATATGAGAAGTTTCATACCTCTCACCACTATTCACTTCACCTTAGTTAGTATATAACTAGCAGGTTGGCCACTATCATTTGTCTGTTCCATAACCTATGGCATACTGAAGAGAACAAATAAGTTCGAAATCGATCTGTGTCTGGTTAGGGATTGACAAATGATATTGGCTATCGATCTATATATATATATATATATATATATATATATATATATATATATATATATATATATATATATATATATATATATATATATATATATATATATATATATATATATATATATATAAAAAATATAATAAAGCAATCCATATATTTTTTCTATGCATTCTTCGTTTTCTCTATAAGATATACATAATAATATGGAAAATTTAATAAAGAATACCACAAGGATCTAATTTAGGCCCATTAATATTTCTTATATTCATCGATCGATAACTTACACTATGTTATTATTAATTATGCTGTGTAGCAAATTTCTTTTTTCTCATGATTCGGAGATAATCACAATTATTTAGTATTTAGATGATTATGTGAAGTTGTAGGTTCATTTAGACTACCAAACATAAGTTAATAAGAAAAATAGATGAGTAATTTAAGAAATCAGTTTATATTATTATCTTAAATATAAAGCAGTAATGGTCTCTGATATTCATATAAAATTATATAGCATCTGCATCTGATGTCACACATTCTGTTTTTAGTATAAACAATAAACAACATAACAACATAACCTATAAAAAAACAGCTGTCAATAAATGGTCACATGGTAAAAAAAATATATTAGAAGTTTTTTAATTTTAAATCTATTACAAAACAAATTGGAAGAGTTATTCGGTTTTAGTCTTTAAAATACCACAAAAATTTACATTATTTAAAACTGGTTGTCAGTTTTGCACGCAACTAGGTTATGTTTACTGTTTATACACCAAACTGAAGGAGCTTGTGACTGATACAGATGCTCAATTACACCACAAAAACAGCCGTTTTGAATTGTTGCTACAAATAAAGCAATAAAGTGAGCAAATAAAATGTTAAATTCTCCACCTTATATTATGTGTATAAATATTAAAATTTGTCATTCTTGTGGTATCATTTACTTTAAATAAAATAACCTGAATGACAGTGGACTTCTCTTTATATAATGTATACTTCAGTGTGTATCTATAGGTGTTATTAGAAATATGATATTAAAGGTTTAAACTGAAATGATTAATATGAAGTTATTATTAGTATTATTATTAAGCATTTTCATTTGGTTTCCTGGTTAATGTTAAAAAATATTACCATATTATTACGGCCGTAATTTGAATCTTTAATAATACCAGTCATATACTGTTTAATTAACATAGATTCATTCCTGACATGTTAAAATTTTCATATAAAGGCTAGATTAATTGTGTCCCTTTTCATTATCTCGGCGTGCCATTCTCAATCTGGCGCCCTACTAAAAACAAATCACAATTTTTAACATGATCTACCCAAATTAATCAATGTCTTTCAAATTTATCGTTAAAATAAGGCATCTGTAAAATGATTACACCTGAATTTAATAAACATAAATCATGTTAATCGCGCCAACATTAATCTCAAGGATAGGCACCGTAATTTTCTATTATTGATTTACATTCTATCACAATCGGTTCAATTTGTAGTGTAAACGAGATAATGTAGGAAATCAAACATCATCTTGATTTATTGTTTAAACATAAATTAACAATTAAGTTCCTCATATGGTGATATCATTACAGGGATTAATTCATCTTTGCTCATTAATAATGAATTTTTGTCTTGATTTTCTGTTTTCTCGTTTTCTATATTATGTTGAAAAAGAGGCCTGCTCACTGAATCCCAATGGCTTTAAATTGGGAAGATCTATGGAGGCTACATCTAGTCAATTTTTATGTTTACAGCAATATGGCAAGTATGTGATAAATATATTATTCGACTTATCTACAGCTCTCGATATCGTAGATAAAACCATCCTTTCACGTAAATTTTCAAAGCTTAGCTTGAACGGTCACCTACTACTGTGGATACATATGTTTCTATATGGATAATAGAAATATAAAGGTCAAATATTATAATGTAGATACCATGGAATATAGAGTTAATTTGGGCGTACTACAGGTTCTACTTTAGGGACACTCTTATTCATTATATTTATTAATGATTTACATGTAGGACAGTTATGTATGTTGATATTAGTCACACAATAATCGCTGATTCTGCTGAATAGATTCATTGGAAAATAAAACTGTACATGATAATACTAGTGCATGGTGTCCCCAAAAAAATGAATCCACAGGGGTCAAATCCGGACTGTGAGGTGGCCATTTAATCGGTCCATTATTCCCTATCCATATTGGGAATACATTATTCAAATGATCTCGAACGGGTAGGACACTATGCGGAGTTGCCCCCTCCTGCATCCAAATCATATCAAGTTCGGCTTCCAGAAAATTCTGCAAAAGAATATTTTCTGCTTCTGGGATAATCATTTCCAGATAGGTAACTCCAGTTAAAGTATAATCATAAAATATAAGCCCAACAATTTTGTTTTTGAAAATTCCACACCAAACGCTCTTTCTTCCTGATTTTCTTATTTGTTTTACCAATTTTTTTCTGTTGTGCTTGTGTGTTGTTTTCCCACGACCTTCGATTTTTCCTATTAAAAACTCCTGCCATAGAAAAGGATGATTCATCAGTCTATAATATTTTAGTAAAAAAATTGGGATCTTCATCCAACTTTTGAATCATCTGACGGCACAAGTCCCAACCCTTTACTCAAGGATGTGAGAATTTCCTGTTGGATAAGTTTTCTTTAGAATAAACTTCTTAACACATTATATCTTATTTTCTTAGATAAACATCGGTAGATAAGCTATGTGAGTTACAACTCAAAATCCCATATTATTTCTTATGGAGGTTCATTTTGCAGAATATCTTAAAAGAGGCCGGCTTAACTACAATCGAACTAACAGGAATAGCATAAGAGTCTAGAGGATACTAGGGATGTTTATAGTCATTTTATAATTTAATAAATATGCTATTGGCGTATAATTTAAATTAGTAGGATTCGGTGTACAGGGAGCTGTTTGAATACATACTTAACGGGCTCAGTGAACTAGAGTGCGCGATGGCAAGCGTGACTAGACATCTAACTATCGTAATTGCGAGTTCGAATCCTCGGCAATATCGATGGGAAAGGTCGGCATTTTTTATATCGGTTAACATGGCGGCTATTTTTCTGTAACTAAACCAAGACAGTCTTCCGTAACTTATATTTGCACATTTTCTAAACACAGAGACCCGAACATACTGGGACATACAGGGGACGGTTTAGAAAAAATTATTAAATATACATGTCCACTTCAAATAAAAAAATTTACTATACAAAACTCCAAAAAAAAATAGTGCTAGGTAATAAGAAAACAGGTTTTTCTTCAAGCGTATAACAATCTTACATTATATATTGCAAAACAATCTTACATTATATATTGCAACACGTCCTGGAGCAAGAGCCTATTTTTGTACTAATACAAATATTTTTCCTAGGAAAAAAATGAAACAATGTACACTACTGTGCAAAAGTAGAACAGTGACAGTAGTAGTGTAATATATATGTAATATAAATGTATCTGCTTTTCCACGCAGATAATTTACTAATTGCTGATCGTATTCAACCATCCTTTATCCTCCGTCTCCCAGTTAAAGGCCTTCTTTTTAATACTCCTTTCTTTATCTCGCTTTTTAACTCTTATAGGTACAGTAATAAGTGCTGACCTACTTAGTTTTACACAGTAGTGTACCTATCATACAACGAATTAAAAATCCAAGTAGCTATGACTTGTCATAATTGTCAGTATTAAATTTTACGTCGGGACGGTTTTCAAATTTAAAAGCAAAAATGTCTGAAGAAATGCAGTGCACACCACCTGAATTACTTGAAATTGCAAATTCATCAGTGGCAACATTAATTCCCCGCGAAATCCACAAAAGTTTACGATAATGCGTACGATAAATTTATAAAATGCGCCAAGGACAACAACGTACATATGTATTCGAAAAAATGCTTTGATAGCATATTTTACACATTTATCCAAAAACTGAAAAATTCAACTCTATGGGTGTAATATTTAATGGTAAAATCTAAATTAAAGATCGAACACAATGTAAAAATTGACAACTATTCTAAATTAATTGCCTTTTTAAAGCGACAAGGCGAAAATTATAAACCTAAAAAGTCAAAAGTTTTGTCTAAAGAAGAGTTTGATGATTTCTTAACAAAGCACCTAATGATAAATATTTAGCAACAAAGGTATGTACGCATTTTAAAATTATATATTTAACCCTTTCATAACTGTAATATAAAATTTTGTTATAATTTGTAAAATTCCAGTTATTTTGTATCTATACGCTATGAAAATAATAGATAAAAGAATAGAATGCTTTGAGTAAGTCCGGATATAACTCGGTGGTTAGAGTGTTGAATTTGAAGGCTAGGGTTCGAATTCTGTACTTTTAACTTTTTTTTGCTCTTTCTAACTTTATTTTACTTTTATAAAATTAATATAGTATATTTTTTAGGTTATACTAATATTTGGAGTCACAGGAGCTTGGAGATGCGATGAACGTGTTCATATAAAAGTTAATGATATAAAAAGATTTGGGAGATTTGATCTTACAATTAGTAAATATTTCCAATACAAAAACTAAGAATCATCGCTCATTTACTATAATTGGAGATCTTTATATAAATTTATACAGAAGATTTTTTATTAAATATCAAAATGATCATTGTCACTGTGGTGCGATAGGCATATATAAAATTTCAAACGTTGTAAAAGATGATGCGTCATTTTTAAAGTTGCTAAATTCACATGAATATACCTTAGAAGAATCTCGGCAACTATCTTAGTTGATAATGGTGGAGATAAAGCGACATGGTGGATGGAACTCCACCAGCGTTGCTGAAGGATATATTGAAGAATCTGTAAACAACAAAAAACAGATAGCGATGAAAATACTAAACCCATTAGAGTATAATGAGCCAAGTCAGACTGAAAACATTTTTACTGACGAATTTTCTGCCAACAATGAAAGAATTTTTGAACAATCAAACTGACAATTTTATTACAAGTAATGTATTCGACGGAACTATGAATCTAGAAACAAACACAGCCAGCAGTGCTTTAAACGTAAGCAACCGTACTATACAGAATTGCACATTTAATATTCATGTTAATAAATAATGGTTTTTTGGAAAGGCCTATAAGTACTATAGATTTTGATGTTAAAGAACTAAAAATGTTCCAATTAAAAAAAATTTTACCTATGTTTAACTTATAAATAAAGTGGTTAGTACTATGTTATGCTTAATTAATAAATAAAATGGTTAGTATTACCAATATTTTATTTTTTTTTTTTGCCAAAACTGAACATATTTGATGTCATTTTTCGAAATTAAAGTTGCAATTTTTTTATGTTGAAGCTTGAAGAAAAAATAGTATATGTCACTTGGAGTAGAAGGCACATTATATGTTTCGCCCAGTAGCTCAGTCTCGGCTTGTGCCTCGGCTTAGCAAACTTCTGGGCTCAACGTGTAATGTTCACCTTCTCCTGCTAGTAACATAATATACTATTTTTACGTATTTGTTAGAAATTATGTGATTACTAACACTGGCGTAGTTTTCCACGAAACCATCTGGAGCATTAAAACTCAGTTTTAATCATCTCCAGATGATGCCAACTTGGTTGATGAAACGCGCGTTGAGTGCAGTATATGGCGTTTTGATGTTTCGATGGAAAACTACGTCCGTGCTATCTTCACATCAAAGGCCACTCCACTATGTGACTACTGTGAACACAATTTTAAATATTACGCGTATACTATATAAAACATTCTCCAACTATACATTTGCCGTTTGCGCTACCATATCTTAAATTAAAAACATCAACCGTGACACGATCCCTTCGCCTGTCACTTATTCCTAGAATATTCCTGTATACTAGATGCCTTCATGCCTGAACAGGAATAGGAAAACGTCAGTGGTGCGCCGCAAAATACCATATCTGAGGTCCCTTAGGGATTTCAAGATCGATTACAAACAAGTCTATATGTACGTTAGATATACGTTATACGGCATGTTTACTAAAAAATCCAAAAACAAACTTTGCATTCGCTTGTATGTATCTATCCTTATTTATGGCTCAGCTGCGACTGTTACATTTTACCAGGGAAAGTTTATCTCCGCTAAGTTTACATCCAAAACTCTCAAGCTTATTGGGATAACTTTATTATGGAAAATATACGGCTGTCTTATATCCTTCCTGTCCAACGCTCTTGTTTTTGCTCCCCAGACTTCGACGAAATAATTGATGGATTTAAAAGCTTCTTATGCTTGAAATGATATTAAAAGCATTTCCGGGACTGAAACTGGAAGCGTAGACAGTGTGGTTTCAAATGGAATACATAAACATATAAAAAAGGTATCAGGGCAAATAAATGTCCTTGAGCTTAATAAATAATATGAATAATCATTCTGAAGTGGATAGGAACCTTTGATGTGAAGCTTACACCAAAAACACCATATACTGCATACGACGCGCATTTCGCCAACCAATTGGCCATCATTTGGAGATTATTAAAACTCACCTTATGCTATTTATATCTAAACTATTGAATAGTGACTCACTAACTAATAGAACGAACTATATAGGATTGACCCTCTGTTACTATTCATACTATTTTTACACTTTATAATTTCAAATGCATCCAACTGTCTAGTATTTGTTACATTCCTAATTAATCTTAAATTGCTAATATCTGTTTTATTGTTGTTCACACTAGATTTATCTAATCTACCATATTTGAGGTGAGCCATATGCTCCTTGAATCTAGTTTTACTTAATCATCTGGTTCGTCCAACATACTTTTCATTACAGTCCTTGGCTAATTTATTAAATCCCGTTTGTATCAATTTTGTCTTTTGAATTGCCTAAAAGTTGTTATAATTTATTTTTCGATAAATCAACCACTGTCAAACCTACATCTTTAAAAATACCAATACCATGGGTGAATCGAGGAACGTATGGAATCGATACAAACATCAGTTTTTCTCTTTCACTTTGGAAGGTCGAGGACCAAATTTAAGAATATTCATTACTTACAGCTATATCCTTAATCAATGCCTTTTCTTTTTTTAAACCTTCTCTTATCGAGGGAGAAGCTCAGGAGGCGATGAACAAGAAAATTAAAATTCGCCATTTTGTGTAGAGCACAATGGTGAGAGTCCTTCACGATATATCTTAGAGTACTGTATATTTTCTGTATATGTTAAATTCTAATTTACTTTCACTATTTCTAATATTTGATACATCTAAAAATGGTAATGTCCACAGTTTTCAATTTCATATCTGAATTTAACTGAAGCGGAACGACTGTTTAATTTAGAAACAAAGTTGTCAATGTCAATGACTTTTATATCAAACACTGCAAAAATTTAATTCACATATCTAAGCCAAATGCTGGGGAAATACTCAAATTCTTTTTGCTTCTGCTTTGCATCTGTTCAGGGCAATGGATGGTGACAAAGGTTACCCATTGCTGTTCCTTTATGTTGTTCGAAGAAACTACCATTGAATCTACAGCAATTTTGTTTTATGCAAAGTTTGGTGAGTTAAATATATTCTTTTACACCTTGACTGAGATTGATTCGATTTTATCCTCAAGATAGTCCAAGATCTGTGGTACTGGAACACTTGGAAACAATGAACACAAGATCAAAATTTTACTTTGTTGCAACTGAACATTTTTCACCTTATTAATGAAATCATTGGCATTAATAACAAAGAAACTAGGTGTCATAATGGGTAAACTTTCGAATCCCCTTGTAACAATTTTGTTAGGTGGTAAGTCGGCGATCCAACTGCTGAAACAGTAGAACGCACCGTATTTCTTCGTTAATGTATCTTAGGCAAGCAGTACAATCTAGGTACACTTTGATTAGATACATGTAACATTATATTTAAAGCTAGAGTAATAAGGATTGTCAAATTCGCTCCTGGGCCACGTTGCTATGAATCATACACTGAATACAAAAAAACTGTTTGATGTGGTGGGTTTCTCACAGTCAACTGACTGTGCAATAGATTTCAAAGCAATACAAATTTCAACCCCATAAATTTCATTTAGTCCAAAAACTCAATGAAGATAACAATGGACGTCGCCGTATGGAATTTTATGAGTGGAAAAGTGAACCGATAATTAAACCCAATTTTCTTTCAACTGCTTTTTTTTTTTTTTCGATGAATGCTCATTTTTTGTAAATGGTGCAGTCAATCGCCTTAACTGTCGTTATTGGTCAGATACCAATCCGAGGATATTCTACATACATCCAGAGAAATTAATTGACTGAGCAGGCAGTTTAGGTTGTGGTGTTGTTGATTGTTATAAGCGAAAAATATTACATAAGCACCTGCTTATAGCTCCGTAACCAAGAGATGGCGCCACTTTGGAGGGATTTTGAACACGTTATTTCAGAAGATTTAGTACGTTCATGACTATTCCAGTCTGTAGTTCAGATAGTCAACAGCGGATACAGAGCAGAGTGACCAGAGTAGGGCTCCCTAGTGATTGGTACTTATGTCTAAATTAATCATCAGGCGAATTAATAAAAATGGTGTATTGTGTTACCGAGAGTTTTATTTTACGAATCTACTGGCAATGAGAGAATTAAACAGTTTCAATGTTATTGTGGTTATTGGTTTATTAATTAGATGAAGAGAACAATATACATTATATCCCTTTGTCGTTATGTGTAAAATAATTTAATTAACCTAAACAATCATTTATCAAATTTTAATTAACACACTATGGTTTATTTAAAACATAATTGAATGCGATTTTCCATAATATTCAATGATAATTATATGAAATGTCCAATATAATTATTGTGGTAAAATTTTACTATGTTGTGTAATTACAACATTAATGAAGTTATTTGGTGAAATTAAGTAATATTTTGTGACTGGCAATATTATGTGGACGTTAATAGACACAGAAATGGTTTAAATAAAGGTATGATAATTATTGTACTATGAATATTTTAATTTAAATATTTACCAACTCAAACGCGTTCTATTCTTTTGTTTATTTTAACTCTGAGTACTGTGGATTAATATAAACCACATTTATCTCGTTTAAAATGTCCACTAGTATACAAAATATAGTACTAATAAATAAATAACACCAACAAAAGTTATAACAATACTAATAAGTATTTATCATGATTTAACGTGATAATCCTCGATGAAAAAGTTGGTACGCTGGACCTCAGGCAGCAAATTCATCAAGATTATTGTAACTTTAAATTAAATATAAGTACATAGTACATAAACATAACTTATTTTTTATGTAAATATTTATCGTAGAGAAATCGAAATCAATCCTACATAAGCACTGCTCATAACGGTGTAAAAATGTAAAAATATTGAATGGTGGAAGCCGTTACTTTGTGATAATCAATCATAATGATAGAATAAAACATATTACTTTGGTTTTTATCACTGTTACTTCCTCACCCCTCAAAGTGAGAAAGTTATGTATTCGTGAAAAAAATTTTGAAAATTTTTATTGCATTTCTGGTCGAATCTCCACGAATTATGACGATACACAAAATTTCAGACAGCAGAAATTTTCTGTCTGTGTGTCTGTGTTCGCGATAGCAGCTACAGTTTTTGAGATCAAACTTTCAAATTTGGTACACACATTCTAGAGGTCAAGCAAGAGATTAAGTCGTTGATGAGCAAAATCGCTGTAAAACATATTAGTGACATTCCACCAATGTGACATTTTTGAAACGTCAAAATATTTGAATATTTCTAAAGACTCTAATAAATTTAATTTAAAACGTTTTTCTTGTGTATGTAAAATATTCAGGTTCTCTAATTTTGGAAAAGTGTGACTAGATTCTAAAAAATGATTTGAAAAAGTTTAATCAATTTTATTAAGTCTAAAAGAACGTAAGTGTTCATTATACCGAATTTTAAATGTACGACCAGTTTGACCTATATAAATCCGGGCATGTTAATTTATAAACTCCAGATTATCAGTTTTATCTTTTGCATTAAACAAAAGGTGTGAAAGTTTTGACTGTGATTTAAAACTGACTTTAATATTATGCTGTGACAAGATGTTGGCAATTTTTTCTGAAATATTTCCATAATGTGTTAACGAGACAAATTTAGTGCTTTTTTTATATTTGACATATGGATATTGTGGTATGCTAGTTTAATTGTTGTCAATTAATTAAAGTTTCTATTGTTTTTTCTTGACAGCCATTATTGAAAGCTATTGTCTTTAGTCTAATTCTGTTTTTAGATTTTGCTCTGACGAGGTAAGAGAGATAGAGCTCTGTGCATCATAGAATTATAAGCTGCTAGTTTATGAGATTTAGGACTCTGTGATGAATTTGATATTATGGTATCTGTGAATGTAGGTTTTCTGTAAATATTAAATGTAATTTTGTTATTGTTCCGAGTTAAAGTTAGGTCTAAGAAATTGATTTTATTATATTTTTCTGTCTACGTAAATTTAATATTAGGGTGATACTATTTATGACGTTTAAAAAAGTATCTAATTACGTCAATGTTGTACCTGTAAAACAGGCCAACACATCGTCTACGTATCTGTATCAAAATTTGATGTGTCTTTTTGCTAGATAGGATGACATTATTTTTTCTTATAAACGAGACATAAAAATATCTGCTAACAGATTCCATTACCAGACTCATATTCTGAGTGTAATATTTATTATTATATTGGCAATAATTTTGACAAAGGCATAAATCAAAAGCTAACACTAATTCATCTTTTACTAAAAAAATTTATATGCGATTTGTCCAAAATGTCTAAAATAAGAGACTTACATTCTTCCGTAGGGATATTTGAAAACATATTTGAAACATCAAAAGACACTAAAATACAATTTACGAAAATTTCTTCCTTATTTAATGCCTTTGTGAGTTCCATGGAATTCTTTATTGTATGTTTAGGTTGTTTAGTTTCTTTTTTAAAGATGGAATTAATGTGAATTCCTAATTTGTGTGTGGGACTGTTAATATATGAAACAACAGGTCGTATTGGAGCACTTTATGGTTTTTAATACGGCCATAAAGTTCGGGTGAACGAGAGTTCATACTAGCTAATTTCTTTTGTTTAAAGTTACTGAATAAAATATTACTATTTGAAAAAAATTGTAAAACTGTAAAAATATAATCTATGCTTTGGTTAACAATCAATTGCATAGTAACGGTCAGGAATTCATAAATCACAATAAGAAGCTCACATCATTCTAATTTGTAACTAAAATCAATTTTCGGCCCGATTAAAAAAACATTTCATTCTCTCTTCTTTCCTAATAGTCGTGCAGACAAAGGAACTGACAAGCCGCTCGAAAAAAAGAAAGTCCCAAAGAGAACGGCAAAAACACGATCTACTAATGGATTAAAACTCACCTGTCCACGATTGACGAATCCGTGCTTGGAAGCAATCAAGTTGGCCGCCTCGTCGCCTTCGGGAATGTGCACGGCGAATTCGTTGGAATAAATTGGTGCCTGCCTCGATATTCCTGACACTACGACCGCGATTACTACCGTCCATATCACTATTTCATACAATTTTCCTAAAACCATATTCGAGAAAGTATCAATTCCGTTTTAAACGCCGATTAGGGAGAAGGGGAAAAACTTGAAGTTAGCTGCTGAAGAACGGTAGACTTGATCATAGGTTACTAAGCTGGTAGTGCAATCCTGAAACAAAAGGGAAATACAATGAGTAACGATGGCAAGTTAATAATTAGTGCTTCACTGAAAAATCGTCAGATCGCACATACTAGTCACGTTACAAAAATAATATATTTTTGTAACGCCATATCTTAAAATGACATTTATTAGACAGTTTCAATGAATTAAAACAATGTCATTATTGACATTTGAAAAATAAAGAAAAAAGTGTGAAATAAAGAAATCTTATTTCACAGTGTGAAATAAAACTTAATAGTCAACAGACAACAAATTAAAGTTCTTACATCAAACATTTATTAATTATTAACAAATTTCAAGAACAATTTTATTCATAATTTAACGAAAATTTATATGAATAGTATTGTTACTAACATTATTTATATTTATTCCTGGAATTATAGGTTCAGATGTGCGAAAAATATTTGATTCATTTATATTAATATATGGTTGGTCTGATTTTCACCAACGACTACATCGGCAGACATAACATTTCTGTAGTATTGTTTGAAAATATCTGTTTTGAAATTTACTTTTTGTTCTGGATGCTATCTTCTATACATCCCTCAGCAACTGTTGAGGATTTCCATCCCCCATGACGTTTTAAGGTAAGAATATCAGCTCCAGAACCAGCTAATAGTGATGCCGAAGATCTCCTAAAGCTGTAACCTGTATATTACTCAGGATTAGATAAGGTATTTAGCTAAATACTTCGTATTTTTTTGAAAATGTATTAATATCAACTCGTTGCACCGTACATTTTTCTCCTCGATATTGAAGAAAAACCCTTTGTGATTCACATGAGTTGGGCGAATAGCTGCATATTTATCATAAATATTTAGTGGATTTATTCCATTAACTGTCCCAATTACCGTAAAAGTCCTTTCAATGTGGGTCTTCGAATGAGGTACTTTAAGAACCAGCATGCAGTCATCAATATGTCATCAATGGTCATATTATAGAGTTCCTCTCGACGACAAGCGCCAGCCAATCCCATTATTAATACAATTTTCAACATTAAAAACTTTTCATCTGATGCTTCTAGTAAAAAACATTCGACATCTGCTCTGTCAAAAACGTTAGATTTCTTAGCCCTATACCCAGTGGATTGTCTTTTCAAAAAAGCTTTTACTTTTTGATAATTGAATACATCTACATTATTCTTTACATTCAAAACTGCTTTAAGCATCGAAAACTTGAACCAGAGACTTGAACATTTTAAAGTTTTTGCTCTTTCAGATAGATGAGTCAAAAGAACAGACTCAGATATGTTACTCACAGTTTTCTGCTTACACCAGTGCATAAATAAATCATTCTTTTTTCGTACAATTTTCTAGATTTCGCTGGTAATAAATCTAAAGTTAGAGCAATTGCTTGCTCCCTAATTTTCGGAGGAGTACCAGGTTAAAATCTTCCTCACTATCACTCATTTTATTCCAAAGAATAATTATTGTAAAGTAGAATGTGTCAAATGCGATGTTTAAATCGTTCAATATTTAGTTGTTTTATTATTGGTTTCTATGGAAACAGCAATCGAATTTAGTCATTACGATAAGGTAATTTTTATTTCCGCATTTTACAAATTTACTGTTTCTAATTTCGAATGACATAAAAATTAAAAAAAAAAAAAAAAAAAAAAAAAAAAAAAAAAAAAAAAAAAAAAAAAAAAAAAAAAAAAAAAAAAAAAAAAAAAAAAAAAAAAAAAAAAAAAAAAAAAAAAAAAAAAAAAAAAAAAAAAAAAAAAAAAAAAAAAAAAAAAAAAAAAAAAAAAAAAAAAAAAAAAAAAAAAAAAAAAAAAAAAAAAAAAAAAAAAAAAAAAAAAAAAAAAAAAAAAAAAAAAAAAAAAAAAAAAAAAAAATTTGGTATTCTTACAAAAATACTATTTTCTAATTTCGAATAGGAAACAAAAAATTTGTATATAACTCGTTATATGCCACTTGTTATATAAGATACTATTAATGAATCATACACCATGAAATATAAATAGTTTTGTTTAACTATAAATTAACAACACGTTATCCTCATTATTTTCATTTCGATCATAACAATATAATTTTAGCCAAAAGTTTTTATTATATAAAGTACTTGTTATTTAATAAAAGAACACAAATTACAAACATTGAAATGTAATAATTGTAATAAAGATAAATTCCAAGTTAAAACAATACCCTGTAGGTAGGTTTCTGACTATTCGCCTTTATCAATACGGGACAGGGAGGTGCACACCTATCAACAACAAAGAGTCTATTCTAGTCTAATAAACTTGAGCTAACATATGTCAGAGATTTAAAATAAAGATTGTAAAAGCATTTGTAGCCTATCCGTTTTAAGAGTGAAGTGTTGACTTTAGATATAGAGCTATTTTGCAACTTCTCTTGTTAAAAACGGAAGGCAAGTTCAGACTGTAACTGGCTCGTTGCGGTCTATGATCAACTAGTACGGTATCGGGTCTAGGATCAGTATCATTTTACTTTCGGAAGTGATCGGTTGTCATCGGTTGATGTAACTTCTGCTAGGTGGGCAGTTTGTGTTGAACATATTATAGGAGAAGAATCGAAAATGTATGGCTTGGGCGATATCATAGAATATGACATTAACTTTCATAGTTCATCCAATGAAGTTCAAACGATGAAAGATTTTTAGAGGCAACTAATTTAATCTGCTATTTGCAATTCATAATGCAATTTGGGTTTAATCGAACTGTTTTATTTTTAATAACAGAAATATTGATACCCTGTATATTTTTTCATATTCTGATTCAGTTATTTTCCATTTTGGGTAGTTCATTATTAAAACGGCAATAGACTAAATCCATTTGATACACTAAATAAGTCCAAATAATTTTACAAGTATTTTAAACATATGTACAAATTTCTAGAACTGGCAGACTCCTTACTCGTTTGGACCTACAAACATCTAAGAGCAAAGTATTCATATTTAATACCGTCTCCGAATAGTAGAGTATTTATTTATGGCATTTTGATGATTATGTCATATGGGACTCATAGTAAAATTCATCAAAACATTCAGTATCAACCTACGCACAAAGTAAATTTGTATGTACTTCCATAAAATTGATGAAAAATTGAAAGCGCCTCCTATCATAAAAATATTTTGAATAGTGACCAATTCAAATTCAAACTGCAGCACGTGTGGCTGTGTAAACCGGTTTCAGGAGTACTTCATTCTTAAAGTGGATGGACTTTAGTGGTAGCTCTCTCCAAGTTGAATGCAATAAGCTTAATTAATCATTATTCTGTCAGGACTAATGTTTTCTAGTTTTTGATATTTTACAGAATGTTTTTTGTACCAACATCTAGAGTACTGACTAATATCATTTATGTCCCGGCCATTTCTTGAGCGATTTTAGTACTGATATCAATGAACACTAAATAATGCACCATTGCCGTGACACATATCTAGACAGATCTAAGTGGAAGTGATAATTACTTCATGTAATTAATTACGAAGGTGAGCTACCAATTAAATGCAAGTACACTAATTATCAAATAAACATTTGCGTGTTCCACTTAAAAAGAAATATTACATTGGCGTAATTGTTTGCACCGAATGATCACATGAGTTTAAATGAAAGTAAAAACAGATACTCTAAGTATGAAAACGTAGACAGACATATTACCCAAGTAGTACATTTAGTAGTCTCTACGTAGTAGCTACCATCAGTGGAACTTTAAAGGTTTCCGCAATTAACGACCGGTACGTAATGGGAACAATCCGTCTACCAAGCATTCACCAAAATGGGGAATAGTTATTACGTAGCAATTACTATTCCGGGATCTTTCCTGTTACGTGTTGACAACTAGGTTATTACATAAACGGAACGTAACCAAGTAGTAGAAATTACTAACTTTTGGAACAGCTGTTTAGTGGTACGAGAGCAAACTATATTTTGCTCTCTCTCTCTTGTTCGAATAGCAAAATATAATATACTGTAATCAGAAAATTGTTTTTTCGAAAAAAAAAATTGTTTTTTGTTATGTTATGACGTAATAATGGTCTATTTATAAAAGATGTTTGCAAATGGCCATATTTAATAAAAAAAGGTTTTCAAAATTATATTTTTATCTGTCATCATTCAATAACAGTTTACCAAAAAGTAGCAAGTGCGACGAATGACGTCATTTTCTTGGTAGCTTCATCCTGGCTTCTACTACACTATTACGAAAAGGTTACTGAAAAGTTCCCACATACTTGACGACCGGTCCTTACTTTACGACCGGTCCTACAATCCTAGATAGATTTTTATTTCAATATTTAACGGTAACCAATCATGTTATATAATTGTTATATAAGCGTATTATTCTGTCTGTAATTCTTCATGGATAGTGAAGATGATTTATTATATTTTTACACCTATTTTATTATTAATAGACTATGACTATTTTTCAAATGTGTTGTGTCTTTTTACAGCGACATTAAATAATTCAAAAAGTTGATTGAAACATCACACGATATTAATTTTATAGAGTTGGGGTCAACATATGAACTGTAAAGCCCCAAAGTTGTATGGCTTGGTTAAATTACACAAAGAAAATAAACCCATTAGACCAGTGGTTTCCTACACAAATTCACCGACACGTAAGTTATCTGAATTACTTAATAACGAGTTTAAATCTATTACAAAATTTAAGCCCAAAAATACAATTAATAACTCCTTAGACTTAACAGTAAAATTAAACAGCCTAAACTCTATAAAATTAGTATCGTTTGATGTGTCGAATATGTTACCTAATATCCCCCCTTTCGAATGTCTTCCTTTAATTTCAAATATACTAGAAAAATGCAAAATTATCCCAAAATTAAGAAATGAAATACTGCAAACATTCAAGTTGTGTTTAGATCAAAATTATTTCCAATTTAATGCAAAAAAACAGGGCTCCCTGTGGGTTCGCCACTTAGCCCCCTTTTATCCGATATATTCATGGATAATCTTGAAAAAACTATATTGGATTCTCCAATATCAAAAAAACATACTATCTTTTGGTACAGGTACGCTGATGATATCCTAATAGGTTTTAAAGGGACAGACAGACAATTAAAAATATTTCTTGATTTTTTCAATCACACATAATAATATATCTTTTACCTTAGAAACAGAGAATGACAATAAATCAATAAACTTTCTCGACTTAACTATAAAAAGACATAAAACATCATTTTCCTACAATATTTACCGCAAACCAACTTTTACAGACGCCACTATACCCTTTAATTTCTACAACCCTCTCTCCCAAAAATTAGCCGCATATCAAACATACATTTCATTACCATATTCAGGTCAACTCTCTTACTCGATTAGCAATAATTTTTCCAAATTTAATATTAAAACATATTTTAGTTCTAACAAAAATATAGGCAGATATCTTTTCAATGCAAAACAAAAAACTGATATCTCTAAAAAATATGGTGTATATCGGTTAGATTGCCCAGAATGTAACGCTTCATATGTAGGTCAAACAGGTAGATCGTTCGGAGTAAGATATGGAGAACATATTCACACACAAAAACAACATTCCAACTTTTATAAACACCTAACTGATTCTGGTCATACAATAACTGATGACCATCAACCTAAAATATTACATATTTGTGGGAAAAGTAAATAACTTAATTTATTAGAAGTGCTAGAAATTAATAAATTAAGTAGGAATAAAAATTACAACATCTTAAACCACCAAATAGATTTAAATAATTCTCCGTTAATAAACTTATTCAGATAACCTGCTGCTAATAAAAATCACACCATAATATAATTTTCTATTTTGAAAAAACCCCTACATTTAAAGACAGAACATCTGTACAAATTTGAATTATATTATCAACCATAAAGTGACCCATCCTTCTATTCAGTTCAGTTTATATTTAAATGAAAGTAAAATCTGTGTATATTTTAGTTTACTTGAAAATGTCCGAATAAGATGAAACTAGTTGTAAAATAACAAATAAAGTGAAAATTAGACAAGTAATAAAAAGTGTTTATAATTTTTTAAATTAAAGAATTCATTTTGTTGTCGCTGAAGGACGCAAACGGTTTATTTATTTCCAGACTCGAGTGCCTAATTACAGGGTTAAGTGAACCCATTAGAGGCAGAAAACTCTGTCGGTCGCCGGTCTTCTGAAAAAAACCAAACTTATACATATACAATTTTTACATAATTCAGACAATCTTAAAGTTTAAAATTATTTGAAAAGAAAGTGATTGGCTCAGATATCGTCAAAGGAAGAGGGTAAAAATTAAATTTATACTGAACGCAAACAGAATAAATGATATATTGATTTGTCAGCTGCAGACTAAAAGTGAATATTACAATAGAAGTTGCTTTCTGTATTTCGGCTTCGTTAGACGTTAGGAAGAACATGATCGAATGGATCCAGAAGCAGTAATTTAGACATTGTTTTCTATAACAGATTATTGCTGCAGTAAACAGAGGCAATAAGGCGTTCGGAAAAAACTTTTGATTAAATTTTTTGCATTGAACGATTGAATGTTTACAAAGCTACGAGCTTATTTAATATTGAGAATATTTTAATAATGAACCAAGGGCATATTATCGGAATTCAGTAATAAATTTCGAAATTCCTTCTATGTTATGGGCTTAACCAGTAACGTTCTACAGGTATTCGACATATATCTGAGGGTCTGAAGCACACAATACCTCAAATATTTCGGAATTTCAAAAAACAAATAAAAAAAAAAGTGAATTCACATCTTTTTTATACAGGATGCTCAATAATGTTCGTCGAATTTAAATAAAACGAGGTTAACAAATCCGGCGACCATTCCGAGACACTTGCATGTTTAACATTTTTTTTGGCTTATCCACAAAAAGTCCATTTCTTTAGCGACTTGACACAAAATATTGTAAACCCATTTAGTGGCAGTTTATTGCATCAATGCTCGACTAGACGACATATACAAAGATATGTTTAAGGTCCGGGCAACGCGGTGGCCAAGCAATCGTACCGTTTCTTTCGAGACATGTAATATATTTATGGTCGAAAACTTGCCGAACAGAAATTTTGTGGTGTGTCTTGTTGCCATATTATATTGTATCGTTGTTGAAGTGGAATATTATTATCCAATATGAGGCCACTTAGAGGCCACTGGACATATCTTTCATCATTTAGAGATCCATCATAAAAAATTGGTCCCAAAATTTTGTTACCGCGTATTCTGCTCCAAACTTCAGTTAATGTTGCGACGTTATTTGTGGATTTCCTGATACTGCTTGGGGTTTACACGCGTCCAGTCATTACTATTTTTTCTGTTAAACATACCGATCTTCGAAAAGTTCGTCTCCTCTGCTCACAAAACGTTTCTTATAAAGAAGTTATCCTTATTTCTGAAATCCATTATAGTACGACAAATAAGGTGTTTCCTTTTTTTTAAGATAATTGGTGTTTGAACCATATGTTTTTTTGATTCTGCAGGGTTTTTTACACATATTTACATTGTACCCTTATTTTACAAATAAATAACATTTTTTTTTAATATTTTTTATTTAAGGTTGTACCCCCGTGAGATGTATTGCAAGGGCGCCCATGTTCCCTAAGTTTCTCAGACAAGATTGAGCCGCCTTGTATGCTTTCAGAACTACTTTTCTATAGATATATAGTTAGCCTCCATTGCTGAGATAATGTTAAAGTTTTAAGCGCTCATGTCCATGAGCATCAACTATCATATGTTAGCTTTACAAATTAGATAAGTTGCACCTAGAATACAACTCTCTTAACATAGATAAATTCAACACTCGAAATATACTCAGTTAATTAGATTGTAAGACAATGTTAACTTTCTTAATTGGGGACCCAAATATACATACACGTATTTTTCACACAGAATTAGTGAGTTTGAATCACACATCTGAAAGTTTCTCATCCATCTGGGGACCGCAAATTAGTCCTTCAGACTCTGCAGGAATGAGCAGAGGGCACATCGAGGCTCCCGTGGGGGAGTAATACACAAGACTGTCGTGCTTAGTTATAATTAGGGGGATGATACAAAGAACTGAAGGGCGGCTACCAAGAGCTTCTCACTTAACAGAAACATTCGAGGCGGAAGGGAATTTATTATTTCGACGTTTTTGTACCACGAATAGTAATATTTAAAGAAATTAATAAGATTATTTCTCATCTAAAAACAAATTGTTGTAAAATTTCTATATTTTAGCATCTTTGTCTCTCTCTCTCCTTCACACACACACACACATCAATACCTACCTATTGGTATATTGCAAGATAACCTACTATAACCGGAAACTCCGCCATTTATTGAGAACATCGTAATCATCAAATAAAATCAATATTTTAGGAAGGAGCGTAGCGTCGACTTTATATCGTGTCGAACTCGATACGAAAAGTAAAACAACACGTGCTGTGGCTAGTAGTTGGATGGATAACCAGCCTAGCGAAACAGCAGTTTCGCCCTAGTCTTCTAGCCGTTTGTACACCAGCATAAAACCCAGAAGCTATCCAATGGTAGGCAAGGAATGTGTAGTTGATACTCCATCCTTTGGAGGGATGTAAAACAGACGTTGCCTTGTCTATAAGATGTTACACAAATAAAAGATTCCTAATCTTTGATAAAGAAGACGTTTGTCAAAATTTCCCGGTTGGCGGTAGTTCACCTCCTGGCATCGTCGGTGGCCTTGTTAGCGGAAATAGGCCGAAGTTAAATAAATGATAAAAAAGTGGTTTCTTTACTTTCTTAAAGGTCTGGAAACAATAGTTAAGAAAACATGATGACAATGAATTCCATAACTTTGTTGCTCGTGGTAGAAATCACGTTTCCGTCCCCCGGTTTCGTCCAACACGTAAACACTGAGTTACGTGTTGGATGGATCTTAGGATTAACGACGTTAAAAAATTAAATCCCAGATCATTTAGATGGAAAAAATAGTTGGAAGATTTCATTATTAATTGGGTGCGACGTCATTGTAATTGAAGGAAAATTCTCTAGTTATAAAAATATGTCTTCAATTATAAACAAATATATAATTATTATTATTATAAATAAATTTTGTAGTAGTAACAACTATATCTTAAGATGTGTTTATATTTGTATTCCTATAGTAACCAATCAGTTTATTATAGGCTACAGCATTTTTATGCGTACACTTGATTTCAAAAAACTGGTACAACTCTTGTAATCGAAAATCTTAATAGTTTAGTTGTGTGCATATGTCTGTAAATAGGGCTGGCCAGGCATGTCGAGAGGGGGTGGAGAAGAGGTGATTTACCCCGGATCGGTTTTCTTTGTGTTTTTAAACTTATTAAACATTTCTTTTTTACTTTATTCAAATGGAATTTTAAAAAATAATTAGAAAATAACTTTTTCAAAACATTTTCAAGCCTGCCATATTATTGTTTAAAAAAATAATATTTGTTACGGATAATTCTACTAATGGTTGTAATTAAAATACTAACTGAATAATGATAATTCAATTTTTAAAATAAGAACACAAAAATACCACTTGAGATTTAAAAAAATGTAAACAATGCAAACTGAACTTAAAAGTACAATAAAAAAAATAAAATAAATGAACTTCAATTACGTAATACAGAATTAACTAATATTTTGTCATTGCTCCATTAGCGTCTAAAACTGCCTGAAGTCTTGCAGGCATGGACAAAATCAGATTTCTTGCAAGGTCAGCTTCTTGCAACAAGTTCTCCCAAGCATCTTCAATTATCCCTTCCAATTCTTGGGCATTATTTGGATGGTTATTTAATTTTCTTATATGTTTCACCATTAGTCCCCATACATTTTCAATTAGACTTAAATCCGGACTTTTAGATCGCCACGGTAACAACTCTATGTTTTTATTAAGAAACCATTGCCTGACACGATGGGCCGTATGTATGGAGCAGTTGTCTTGTTGGAAAATAAAATTATTTTCCGAAAACACCTCTATTACTGATGGCAACATAATATCGTCTAATATTTCAATATATTTAATGGAATTGAGATGACCACCACTGTTCCAACACACACCTAACCCATTTAGGCTCATCCAAGCCCAGACATTGACTGAAAACCTTCCTGATATTTGTGGATCGAAAGTATATTTTTTCGTCGTATCTAGTGGAAGGAGGCCTATATACGCGAACATGTCCATCGTTACAGGGTTTAAAAAACCTTTTCGTCAGAAAAGACAACTTGTCCCCAGAAGTTTTCATTATTGATTATATAGTTGAGTGCAAAAATAATCCTACCCTGCTTCTTTTCTTCTGAAAGTTTGTATTTTTTAGCCGCTGAACAACTCTTCAAGTCGCTTTGTAGTTTTATTCTTCTGCAAGCAGTAGATACCGAAGCAGGGAAATTTGTCTCTGAAATTGCATTTACTGCAGTCTGAAAGGGGTTTTCTATTAGGTAATTTATAAGATTTTCATCTTCTTGATTATTGCTTTTTCTGGGCCTACCGGAACCAACTTTACGGGATACCGTTTGGTTGGTTTCCCATTGTTTTTTAACACTCATTATCGTGGTTTTACTCACATTGTATTCAGCAGCAAGTCTTCTTATGGACCAACCATCTTCAATTTTAGAAACAATTCGAAATTTTTGAATATCTGTTAGATGTCGAACCATTTTTAATAATGACGCCACTGATTAACGTCAAAGTGACATTTGTAAGATTATTAATATCAATCAAAGAACGAATGATTTACATAGCTAAAAGAAAGTGTACCAGTTTTTTTTTTAAAATCAAGTGTACACACAGCATGGAACAGAAAAAAATGTCTTTCAAAACCTATTAAATTAATATAATTTCAGTTGGCCATCAAAATAAACATATCTTAATCCAATTCGCCAAATAATGACGCCTCAAAACGATTAACGATAAAGTATGAATAACAACTGAAAAACTCAAATTTATTTTCCTGGCAACAAAGTGCCTTTTAGTAGGTATTTTATTCACAAACGACCGTGTTGTATTTTCTATGCCATTAAAATAACAAAAGGAATGTAAATGGCAAATAAAAAGACAAAATAAGGCTTTTAAATGTTTCCTAAGAGCTAAAGAACGAAATGAGTTTTAAATTGCGAGCTATGAGAAATGTTTCCAGATCTATGTAAACAAATCAATTACGTTGTAATAAATGTACTAAACCGTTTTCTGTTTACTGCTAGAAAATAGTGTTGTCGAAAGAATAAACTTATTGCTACCAATGTAAAATTTACCATGTTATACCGTATTTCCATGTTGTCGTTAGGAAATAACGAAAACCTGAAAAATATGTAAACTACATACTTAGACTAGTCAAATATTCTAGGAATTGTTCGGGGATCAATATCTCTTTGCTTCACTTCTTCATGAAAGGATTGAGTAAACAAAGGTCCGACCGGCTTCAGCCGCCATATTGAAAAATGGCCGATATGAGTTTTTCACTAAAATGTCTATTACGCGGCGATTACTTGACTTTTTTTATTTGGTATATACAGTGCACTAAAAATTAATTTCTTTCAAATTTTTACGAGGAATTACAAATAAGACCGCCATATTAAAAAAATGGTTCCAGCACACAGCTAATCGTATTTGGATTACAGCTAATCGTATTTGGGTTATAGCGTTTTTGAGTGATGTATTTTCATTTCTATTTAATAACATTTTTATCTAGAGACAATAGATACACACTTGTATCCGTATTTATTAACCCTTACCACAAAATCTCATCTCCTCGTCCGAGGAGCTAACACAGGTCTCTGGGGCAGAGGCAACGGTCGACTTTTAAACCGTTCTGTAGTTGATCTAATAGAAAATATAAGTTTATTTATGACCCTATGAGTTAGTCAATTTCTAACCTTCACAATTAAATTGTAAGCTGTCTATAGTTCTATAGTTTTAATGAATACCTTTTTAGCCATGGGGCGCGAAAAAGCCAGAAGTAGCGAGATAACTTGAGTAAAGGAGAACTCTGCAGGAGGTCGCGGAGAGAGGTTGTTAGGATAAAGCACGATTTTGATGATTTATTTTGTATATGAAAAGTGATTAACTATCGATTAATGTAAAATCAATATTGTCTAGTATACTGTGTGACTGTGTTCGCTCAGAGAAATGCTAATTGCTAATTGCTTTTTTATATTTTACAACTCACGGATCTATTTGGCTGTAACTTCAACTAAACAGTATCAGCGGCACATATAGTACGAGAAAATATAGTAAAGATGTAATATAGTTATCGTTATACCATCTCCCATAGGAGATATTTTTCTCTTGTTGGTTTTTACAATAATTCACAATTGTGTAACGCATAAAAAAACCATTTTGTCGGAAACATTACCGGCCATAAATAAACTTCACTAAAATAACAAACTTAAAATACGGTCGACATAAATTAGGTAGCTAATCGTGACTGGGCAATTGTACTTAGTTTTTATGGGCGGCACGTATACATACGAAGATATTTTCAGTTATATATGCTCAGATTGTCACATTAAATTCATTTTATTCCGTTAAAAGTGCAGCACCGCTGTAATTCACGTCACACTCTAGATGCCTCGTTATTTCATAAATTTTTCATGCCACTTACTTCCTTTTTACTTTATTTCAACTTATATATTCGCTACAGCCGGCTACAGGAAAGACGAGGATGTACTGCAAAGGGCGAAAATCAACAGCGAACCTTACAGAAAAATATATAATCCAACTCTTCACGTCATTAACACAAACACTATATTACTGAAATAAAAACTCCGCTTGACGCGGTGAATCATAATTACTGTACACGGTGGTTCTTTAATCGAAAATCCTCTCCACATTGAAGCCAGTATTTTATGATAAGGGAGAAAATTTCTATAAAGAAAAATGCAAATAGACAAACAATACATTTTTAAAATGATAATCGGAAGGACATTGACCTAAAAAATCTAAAGTTTTCACCTTAAACGAAATAGAAGCTATAGGTTACTCTCATTATTATTATTGGTGTGGCTGCAGCATGTATGAAGGAAGAACTGGTAAACGCGATTTTACTGTTAACACAGTAAATGTACTATACAACTTGTCGACATATAAATACTTTCAAGGATATGGTCAATAAATTAATTTAATTGCAATAACTGCCAAAATCTTGCGAATTATACTAGGCACTGGCTGCTCTAGAAGATCATGTACATCATTACTGGTCGACACAGGAGCAGATGTTTTAACTCATGCGACACAGAGGTTGGAAATTAACTGTTGTTAATGAAGATATATTAAATATGATTTGAACGAAACAACTACTCAACGGGCAAATACCCCGACCTGCATTGGATTATACCTTCAAATCATGATAGATCGGTAGCCAATATCATTTGTCAATTCCTAACCAGACATATACCGGTTTCGAACTTATTAGTTCTCCTCAGTATGCCATAGGTTATGGAACAGACAAATGATAGTGGCCAACCTGCTAGTCACATACTGACTAAGGTAAATTGAGTAGTGGTGATGTCGGTCGGATAGTAGCATTTGGACCATATGAGAAGTTTCACATACCTCTCACCACTACTCAATTTACCTTAGTCAGTATATGACTAGCAGGTTGGCCACTATCATTTGTCTGTTCCATAACCTATGGCATACTGAGGAGAACTAATAAGTTCGAAACCGGTATATGTCTGGTTAGGAATTGACAAAAGATATTGGCTACCGATCCATCATGATTTGAAAGTATAATCCAATGCAGGTTGGGGTATTTGCCCGCTGAGTAGTTGTTTCGTTTAAATCATATTTAATAACAGTAGTTTAGTCCACCTGGGCTAGAGGTCGCCGCTCTCGGTATTTGCTTCGCAAGTAGCTATCCGCCACAGAGACATCTAAGATGTCGGTCGGATAGTAGCATTTGGACCATATGAGAAGTTTCACATACCTCTCACCATTACTCAATGAAGATATAACATTATGTTTGAACTATTCATTGGTTTCCATAGCGACTTTAAATCCCAAGGGAATAAACGTTTGTTTTACTCCATTTTGAGGCAATAAAACACCGTTTTATTCCCGTTCGTGCAAAAATAAAACTTCTCCATAATTTTGATAAAATTAAATCCAAACAGCTCTGAAAAACTGACTTAACGAAAACAAAATTTGGACAGAATATTTTATTTAATAGAGCATTTCGTTTTATCCATGAATTGTTTGTGTTAGTTATATGCAAAATTTCTTTAAATTATTAGTGTACTTATCTAGTTTTTTTAAAAATGAACTTTGAGAGTGAATTTAACTGAACTTGTCTCTGGTTAGACACTGACGACTCGTATTTTACATAATAAAAAAAATATTTCTCAGTATACTAAATGTGGGTGTTCGTAGTGTTCAATTTAATGAAAACAATTTGAAAGAAAAAATTAATCATTAATTATTAACCAAAGACGCAGCTTGAAGAGGATTCTAAGCAGTGTTAAAAAAATCTTTTAAATACTTTTCAAAGTTCAATCACACTTTCGTGCTTATGATCATACAGGGTTATTCATTATAAATTACCCACCCCTTATCATCGTTATTATTGACTATAGAAAAAAAAGTTTTAAATAAAAGTTATGTGGTTATGACTAAATTTTGTTAAAATGCTATCAAAAGTATAGTAGCGTGCAGATTTCAGGGGATACAAAAAAATAATATTTTTTTAAATGGGATACTCTGCATATTATTAAATTTTTGGAACGATCCTTTGTTCCTGATTTTAAAAATATACCATATGTTACCCCTACCATATACCGTTTTTGAGTTATTAAACGTTGAATATCTGTGAGCTATAAAAATGACAACTATTATGTTTGATAAGTGACATTTCTTTAATGAAATAATCAAAATGGTTTACAGTGAGGAAGAAAAAAAACCAAATATTTATACAAAATAGATAATAAAGATTTATTTAGGAAATTTAATATAAATAAATGATCTCATAAAAGATGTTTGATATCTCCACCATTATTGTCAACGCATAATTGATAACGTCTTCTTATATTCATAATTCCACCGGAAATGGCTTCATTATTTACATTCAGATTGTTTATTTCAAGTCGAATCCTGTCTTTAATGACTTGAATACTATTATTATTATTATTGACAATGTCTTTTAGAAATCCCCAAAAAAATGAATCCATAGGCGTCAAATCCGGACTGTTAGGTGGCCATTTAATAGGGCCATTATTCCCTATCCATATTGGGAATACATTATTTAAATGATCTCGAACGGATAGGACACTATGCGGAGTTGCCCCATCCTGCATCCAAATCATATCATCAAGTTTGGCTTTCGCAAAATTCTGCAAAAGAATATTTTCTGCTTCTGGGATAATTATTTCCAGATAGGTATAATATATCCAAAGTCAGCTGAAACGTTATAAAAACACCGACAAAGGAATTTAAACGCCCGACAAAGGGATTTACTCATTTAATGGATAAAATCCTTTGTCGGCGTTTTCATAGTGTTTCAGCTTTCTTTGGAAATACTATAACTCCAGTATAATCATAAAATATAGGCCCAACAATTTTGTTTCTGACAATTTCACACCAAACCCTAACAGTTTTTCTTCCTAATTTTTTTATTTGTTTTACCAATCTTTTTCTGTTGTGCTTGTTTTCCCACGACCCTCGATTTTTCCTATTAAAAACTTCTGCCGTAGAAAAGGATGATTCATCAGTCCATAATATTTTAGTAAAAAAATCGGGATCTTCATCCAACTTTTGATTCATCTGGCGGCAAAAGTCCAGCCTTTTCCTTTTATGAGCCTCTGTTAAAACTTGTACAGGTAAAATCCATGGTCTGTAGCTATTATTTTTTAACGTACGTTGGATTTTGGAATAACTTTTACCTAATTGATCGACTGCATTATTTATACTACATTCAGAATTTTCTAAAAAAATAATACAATGTTTCAAAAAAGTCCAATCGCGAATAAATATGAATGGGCTTACCTTCGAAATGAAGCAGTATATCTAGCTGTTCTTCCTGGTTTACTTGAACTACATGCTTTTTTCTACTAAAACTGGAGGTATTATTCACCTTTCGGTAAATATTTTTGAACGTATTTTCTGATGGTGTTGGACCATTTGGATACAACTATATGCTCTTTTTGCTGCACGTTTATTGTTGTTATTTTTTATATAACAAGTAAATATTTGGACTTTTTCTTCCTCACCGTAAACCATTTTGATTATTTCATTAAAGAAATGTCACTTGTCAAACATAATAGCTGTCATTTTCATAGCTCACTTTAATAAAGTTAACTTTTCCATATTTAAAGTAACTAGTTTAACTAAGGTATTCGACGTTTAATAACTCAAAAACGGTACATGGTAGGGGTAACATATGGTATATTTAAATCAGGAACAAAGGATAATTCCAAAAATTTAATAATATACAGGGTATCCCATTAAAAAAACTATAATCTTTTTTTGTATCCCCTGGAATCTGCACGCTATTGTACTTTTGATAGCATTTAAAAAAATTCAGTCATAACCACACAACTTCTATAGGCAATAATAACTATGATAAGGGGTGGGTAATTTATAATGAATAATCCTGTACATCAAATTTCTCCACGTTTAATTATTACGTGTTTACCCTTTGCCCAGTAATGTATATACGTAACGGCGAGAGAGTAACATTTACCAACAAACGCGATCCCCGGTTTTGTTCGAATGCTTCTGTAAATGTGAGACACTCATACGCCATATTAAGGGTGTAAATCATTCAGTGTATTCCGTTTAACGTTTTACAGGTAATAAATTCACACAAAAGTTAATAAGATCCATAAATCAAATATTCTTGTAATTAATTTTGACGTTAAAACAACGTTGTTTTCAACAAAATGTTATTTTTGTGTGATTTATTACAGCGGTAATTTTTTATTTGAATGACAAACACCGTCTATTGAACTATGGGAGAATCAGTAATTAGGTAGATATTATTTTTATAATTTCCCTAAATCCCATTAAGTAAAGCCTATTTGGTGTTTTTAAATTAATACCCGTGCTTTATTTATTTTATGAATACGAGATAATTAATTTTGCGTGATTGTTGATTTGCAGGCAAAAAAGAATTACCGAACTAAACATTATATTTGTACGGTGAATAATTGTTGTATAACAAAGTCAATTCGCAAAAAAGAGTTTTAAAAATCATTGTGCAAGAAACTCAACATAGAACCCATTCACGAGTTTTATGTATATTTGGCCAAGCTGGTGCGTGATTTGTCGTGAGCGAAAAATAGCCACAAAAAATATTTGAAACACATTGCAGCAAATTAAACGGCCATACCGATACAAAACATTAGCGACAAACAGAGCTGTCAGGTACTTCAATTAAAAGAATTGAAATAGTAATTTAATTATTTTTAAGTAATTAAATTACTTTAATTCAATTACTTTTTTTGGACGCCTTAAAATAATTGGTATTTGAATTACTTTTGTAAAAGTAATTGTAGTTGGTAATTGTTTTATTGTTTTTGGTAATTGAAGTACTGAACAAATAATTCAATTCCTTTTGGGTAATTCAATTCCTTTCAGATACTTTAATTACTTTAAAATAATTGAAATTGTATCGAAAATATTCCGAGAAAAATCGCAACGCACTCGGTTTTAATAACTTGTCTGCGCTTGTCGTTTGACAGTATTTTCGTTTTCTTTCAGTTATCCAGTGCACTACACAGTATCCAAGTAGCTGTGATTGCAAGAAAACCATGTTTTTAATTATTTGTGTCCTTGTGTTTTTAATTCTTAAAAAGTTGCCTGGCAAGATAAGTAAATATTAAATAACAAATTTGTTCTTTACTATTTTTTAAATATTAATATGTTATACATATATCTCCGATATTGGCAATATCTATTATTTTACCTATTTGATTTAATTAAATACCTATTAATATTAGTTACACTGACAAAATTTTTTAATAATGATTGTAGAAACAAAATTTTTGCACAGAAATGCGTTTCACGTTCAACTCAAATATCGAATAAAAAAAATGTCTGTCTGTATGTATGTCTGTGTGTAGACCATTTCTTGTCAACACAATAATTTCTTATAGACTTGAAAATTTTATTTTAAATTTAGTACCTATATATGTAAAATAGCTTGGTAGAATATTACCTACATACGTGTTTGAATGACCTAATAATTATTTAAAAATACATGCACATTGTGCCTCTTCTTTGGTAGGTTTTTGAATTTCTTTTATTTTCAGTCGATATTTCAATTATTTTTGGTAATTCAATTACATTCAAAGTAATTCAAATAAACAGAGTAATTGAAGTACAAGGTAAAGTAACTGAATTCCTTTGCTTGAAAAAAAATATTATTTTCGACGAGTAATTGATACTTGAAGTACTTTGTAAAATGAGGAGTAATTGGTAATGGAAATATTTACTACTTTGATTGATAATTGGTAATTGGTACTTCAATTACTTTTAATGGGTAATTGTGACAGCTCTGGCGACAAATTGCTTAGCGAGTAAGTGTGTTGCTCTGAATTTTGATTTTTGAGCGATTTTTAGTTAGTTCTACTATGTAATTACACCAATATGGCTTCGTGTAAAATATAGAAGATAAAAATAGGCCCGTTCTGTGGAAAGATCCATAAACACTTCAAATAAGAGATGGAAGACGATAAGATGAAACTTTCCATACTTTCTGGAGTAAATAAATATCTTATCTTCCTTCTATATCTATTAATGGGATGTACACCATACTGTATTTTGCGTTTGAGGAAAATGCCGGGAAAAGTCTTTCAAAAGAAGTGCAATTTGATGTGTATTTTTGACAGAGGCATTGTTGAAACTAAATGTTAATCGCTTGTATCTTCTTCCACGATTTTTTGTTCGAGACAAATCGCTCGCCAGCTTGGCCGAACCCTTCCAGTGGACTAGATTTCACGTTATATACTACGAATATTCATTACAATTTAAGGTTGGATTTATTTAATCATAAAAAAACATTTCTTTTTTATGAGGCTTTTACATATTTCATGACCTGCGTATGCATAAGTACTTCAATAAATTATAATTCCATTTTTTTATTACAATCAACATACATTTCGATAGCAAATAATTTAAATTATTAAAATTAAACAAATAACTCGTGCGCGGTAGTTAACTATCATTTTTTATTATCTTAAATCTCACACGCCATTCTATTTACTTTAAACCTATACAAATGTTTTCATTTTATTATTTTACACGCTCTCTTGTTATTTAAACTTTAATAGGCATTTTTCTGACTGTTACAATAATTTACAGTAATGCGTATTGAGAACAAATTGGAAAAATATGACAACAATACCGATTAATAATGTTAAAAAAGTTTCGTGGGACAGTGGCGTACGCGAAATTAACTAATACGAGAAACAATAAACTGTTACAATTTGTAACAATGTATGTAAAACTTACCCTCTTAACTAGCTTGCTTATCACAAACTGGAGAAGACGTGTAGCCATTTTGCACCATCAGGTATGTTTTAATGGTTGTCTCCGAAAACAATGTTCGCTTTGGTGAAAATGTATTCTTATATTTTGAAAACGACCGTTCGACATCTACTGATGTAATACACGCATACGTAAAATATAATCATTGAAGGCACTTAACGGATCTGGGGCTGCACCATCACATACTTGTCTTAATTTGGTAAAACCGGTGTCTTCATTTAACACACTTGCGAACTTTTCTTTAACGCGCTTATTTGTTGCGTCACTTATATCGTGTAGCAGTAGATTTACTTCGTCCACTATTTGCAGTGACTCCGCTAACGACAACACACTGTTTTCTAATTTTTTTATGCTTTCATGTAATAGTTTATAGTTCTTCGCAATATTTTTTAAAGCTGTTTCAATGGAAACATCTTCTTTGTCTGGCTTTCCTTAATAGCTGCAGCCTCATCTGGATTGAATTGTAGTATCACAGCTTTTATTTGTTGGAAATAATCAGCATAATAAAAAGCTGCCTGCAATCATGTTCCCCAACGTGTAAGAATCGGCTGTGGTGGTTCAGGAATATCGGGACACTTGCTATGAAATGCACGGAGACGTTTAGGAGATTTAAGAAACTCTTTTGTTGTATTTGCTATTAATGCATCCATCTCTGGAAAACCTTTTCGAATAGTTTCTGCCTCAAGATGTAAAGCATGCACTTTACACGTAACATGTATAAACGTACAACCTTGTTCTTGCAAAGAACGGCCTACCGAACACATTGTCACGGCGCCATCAGTCACAAACAACAACACTTAACTTTTTGACAGTTCAAATTTTTCTAACGTCTCCAGCACCACCCTGGTAATTGTTTCGCTAGTACACTGTCTCAGTCTTTTGCTAGCTAGTAACAGTGGAACTGTCGGTTTAAGAGGATCCAGTACTCGTACTATAACATTTAATATAGATTTTTTTTTACAATCTTTTGTCTCATCAACAGATAACCACAGCCGTGTATTTTTTAATTCACATTTCATCTTATTTACCACTTCTACGTGTACAGTTGGCAGATAGTTACATAATGTTGTGCGACTTGGTAACTTCATCTGGGCATTGTATTTATTCCAGAACTCTCAAAATGGTTGTTTATCGAGTACGTGTAGCGGAACATCACAGGCAATCAACATTAATAGTAAATCAAACATAAACTGTGTTGTTGAAGGTGTACACTATTTACGTGAATTCCACAATCACGCTTATCCCAGCACATCAAATCTTTCTCGCACACTCTACAAATTATTTTGGCACCATCATAGAATAAATCCGGGAATTCACCTATGAATTTATTCACTTTGTCAGCAAATGGCCGTTTTCTACCCCTGCGTACGTCTGCCATGCTTTATTATTAAATTAATATCAACAATACAGTACAAGAAATAAAATAAAAACACAAAAACAATATGCAATACGCTCAAATGACTTAACGTGTACACAACTCGAAAGCTAATAATATACTGGACTGGAGAAAGCGTTTCACGGTCAAGGTGAATGCCGGCGACAGTAAGTACATCTGTACTCTACGACCATGGCACACAGAAACGATTTGCAGTTTTAATAATGTCACAGAAAAACAAAACGCTCAGACTTCTACATACAATGTGTTTAAATTAACAAAAAAAAAATCATTTAGTTCATCCAAGTTTTTTAATGCATATACAAGCAAACAGTTTTAATATCTTAGACTATTTCGAGCATGATTTGAATATAATTATCAATGTCCTAAGGAAAAAAGATGGCACTATTGAAGTACCCCAAGGTACTACTTTGGAACCTATATTGTTCGATAAATTTACCAATGATTTAATTCTGTTATTTAGCATCCTCTCTCCCTCCCAGTGGTGAGTTCGAGAAGGCCACCATCGCTTTTTAAATTGCTCCTACTCACCACATGCAATAAAAAAATTCAAAATTAGGAAACGTTTTGCTGAAATTCTGAGTTTTGTACACCTCGTTGAAACATGATTTTATAAAAACGGTCCAGCGAGGTGCATCACAAGACGATGAATACACAGTTGCCAAAAATGGGCTAATAAACAATGCTTTGAATAAAATTCATGGTGTTATATCTGATACATATAAAAAAATGAATTTCTAGCATGGCGTAGAACTCTTTACGGTTCAACTTCAATAAGACTCGAGCTGGTTCAACTTGATTCGGTTTAATATTGAAAATTGTTAGTGCTACCATAAGTTTCATCTGTTCCCACCACTTCATTGCAATTTGTACAGACAATATTTCAAAATAACTTTCTTTATGACTGCTGATTAAAACATTGTTGGGAATTATTAACAACTTTCGTAGGGAATTTTATACTGGGGAAAGATACCTTTAATAATTATCAGAAGGAAAATTCTTAATCTTAAAATTTCGTGTATCGTAATTAAACCAATTTAACTGACTTCGTTAACAATAACGTCGTAAATTATTCTGAAAACACAAACAATCAATATCATTATCTATAATGAGTAACAAAGTTCCTTTCAAGAAAAGTACAAGGTCTTGCTGGCGCCGCATGAAACTTTTACCCACGAGGGCATTAATTTTGAATTGGCTTTAATGTAGAAGATCCAATTTTAAACCGTTATCGCATCCCATTTTTTCATTGGATAGACACTGCATTAATTCTTCGGGGGAGAGAAAAGTTTAAAGCGGCTTTCAATGATAAATGGCGATATCTGACAAATTTGACGACAAGAATCCTGCATATTTTCGCAAGAAATGCACGAGATAATGACATCATGAGCGTAACCAATAGCTAGTTATGTTACCTCTTCTAAAAATTTCAACAAAAAAAAAAAAAAAGTAAATCGACAGTGAGAATTTGTAATTTTTGGATAAGCATATTATATTATATTATACGCGGTGAGTCGGGAGTAAAGTGACAAACGCCGGAAGTGTCTACTACACATAAGTGTAACTGCAAAAGTTGTTATCCAGAAACGAGCATCGAGAATACTCGGTTGCTAATATTGATTATATATTATGCACCGATGGGATTCTAGTATCTAGTATATTTGAGTAGAATTCGATCTCAGTGTCAGTGTGAAGCCCCCGATTCCTGGTATATGGAGAGGTTCTTCTCCAGGAAAACGTAAAAGGCACAAGTGAGTTTCTGGTATCTAGCATATTTGAGTGGAATCTGCCGAAGTGTCCCCGGTTCAGGTTAACATGCGATCAAACCGACCCTAAGAAAAGACAATGGGGCAAATTTAAAGATTTAGTACACCAACGACTAGTACGTATCATCAGCCACCTGTCCTTTGATTGATATCCTACTGTAGTGTCACATTTGTACACCGTAACCACTTGTATTGTTTATCCAATATGAATTAAAACACTTCAGTCTAAAGTGTTTATACCAGGGAGTGCGCATTTCCACTCTCATCGTCAAAGAAATAGAGTGCAAATCGTGCTTGTATTTATTGAACGATACCTCTACATTACATTCGATATGAGAATGTGGCAATGCAGCGGACCAGATGTGAAAATCAGGCAACTGGACTAGTTGCTTATATTGACCGTACAGTGCAGTTCATGTAATAATTTTGGATAAATAGAATTATTTTCTGTGAGGTATTTATAGCATTTTAGTGATCTTATTAAGTGGTTTTAGTAATACTTCAATATTTGCATTAATTATTATTATTAACATGGCTTTTTGGAGGCCCTTTGAAACACATGAAAATGAATTATCTGAAGAAAATATTGAACCGGTGGCGCCGTTAATTGAAACTAGTTCGGAGTTTAAAAAGAACAAGGATTTACATGTTCAATGTCAGCGCCTTATTTTAAATATTTATGAATGTTTAAAGAGAGAAGATACTGAAACGACAGATAGGGATATTGTAAATAAAATTTATGAATTAACTAAACTTTCGACTTCTACGATTTATCGCGTTATTAAGGAAGGGGATGTTATAGATCACTCTACAAAGCGGAAAGGGAAAAAACGAAAATTTTGTAGAATTGACGATACCTCGAAAGACGTTATTCGGCGAACGGTTTATAGTTTCTATGAGGAAAATAAAATACCAACTTTAGAAATGATTCGTGATAAATTGCGTGATTATCCGGATTATAATTATAAATCTTTAGAAACGCTACGAAGTATTTTATTAGATTGCGGCTTTAAACACAAAAAAAATAGATAATCGAATGGTTATAATCGAATCGCGCCGTATCGTTGATTTTCGACGAGAATACTTACATAAAATGAAAGAATACCGTGAATCAAATAGGCATATATTATATCTCGATGATACCTGATTTGACACACACGATGTTGTTCAGTACGGTTGAGTTGATGACTCTAAAAATTGTAGTTTGTATACACCTTGCTCGAGAGGAAGGCGCGTTATAATTCTTCATGCTGGAAGCAAATACAGTTTTGTACCCAAGGCATTGCTTTTGTCGGCCAAAAAACATAACACAGTCCTCTGCTGATTATCATGAAAACATGACTGCGGATTTGTTAGAAAACTGGTTCGCTGAACAGCTTCTACCTAACATTCCTCCAAATTCGGTCATTGTTATGGACAATGCTTCGTATCACTCGCATTTATTACATAAAATACCTAATAATAGTACCAAAAAGTAGGACATTTTAAAATTTATGAGGAATAAAAATATGGACATCCCTGAAAACGTTCCGATAAAGAAAGAATTATTAAAACGTATCAAGGAGCATAATTTTAAAAACGAATATGTAGTTGATGATCTTTGCAAGAGACACGGTCATACGCTCGCGCGGTTGCCACCGTATTATTGCGTATTTAATCCGATCGAGATGGTTTGGGGCACTATAAAGAAACATTTACGGTAATGCAATCAGTCACCAACTTTAAGCGCAGTAGTACTTGATAATATACCACAAGTAGTAAATGAAGTGAGAAATGGGGAAAATGCGAAAGTCATGTTATACAAAAAGAAAACGAGTATCCTATTTTGTCACCCGTAGCACCAATTATTATTCAAACCGGTGACGATTCTAGTTCAGAATATTCTTCTGATAATTCAATTGCCACTTAGTATTTTGTTTAAAGGTTTTTTTTACGTTTCATCGAAGCAACTTAGCTTGAACGGTTCAAGAGAATTATAATTGATTTTATTTGAGTTTTTAACAAATTTTAAATATTTATTTCTTGTTTTTTATGATTCAATTGCCACGCTGCATTTTTGTTTAAACGTTTTTTACATTCAGTCGATGAACGGCTGAAGATATTTATAGAGTTGATTTTTTTTGAGTTTCTAACAAAATGCAAATATGTATATATTTCTTTCTTTTTGTCTTATTTGTTGTGTTATATTTTATTTGAAAAAGTTATTTAATTCTAATTTAATTCTAACATTCCATCATACTAACACCTTTCATATTCCTATCCTATCCTGGCAAAAAATACTCACACCTCCATGTTGGTTTTTGCCGGATGGTGACATTTTATACAAGATTTTTACAGTTTGTAGAAAATGTCATTAACTAAGTGAGTAAGATTCTTAACTTTTATTCAATCACCAAAATTGCTTATTCAACTAATATAAATAAATAAACAAGTAAGTAAATAAATAAAAAGGTTATTATAGGTATTGTACATACATATAAACTCATATATAATAGTAAAAAAATATTCGATTTATTTTAAAGAATTAAAAGATAATTCTAAACCTTTTTGGTCGACGCTCATGAATATGACTAAATTCCCGTTGTTGGCGTTTTTATGTTGTTCCAATTCATATTGGAAACACTATACCTGGACATTGCTGCAATGACCGCCTGCCGTAATACCGCCTTAGGCACTAGTCACTATAAAGTCGCTAACTCCTTGCTATAGAGACCAGTAGTAACACAGTAATTTAGCTTGTTTTGAATCACCGCATATTTGCTTGTGTACCAGCTTACAATAAATGTCTGAATAATGGCTTGCTTATAAATATTTAGAAATATTTAGTAGTACTAGTTTCCGTAACCTAATTTGATATACTTGATACCATAACCTCTTGTGTAAATATTTGTATATTTAATTTTTTTTATTATTATTCTACTGTGAAACCAATCTTAAATAAAATAGAGTAAGTAATGTTGATATTTTGAATTTTATTTAACTCAAAGGTATAAGTAACAAATCTGATTGTACACCGAGAACCAATTTCGGCAGGTAAAAGTGAAGTCCATTTCTACGAAATCGACAACCATACACACCGACCTCTGGACATTCCGTTTCTTCACTGAGCTATCCTAGCTTCTATCATACCATCTGATAGAATAAAGTGGTGTTCCTACACATTAAAACCAAAATGGCGCTCGAGAACGTACCGCAATATAAATTCCGCTGCTGTAATAAAAGGTGCCAAAGTAGCAAAGCGACGAATACCATTTCGTTTACGTCACACACGCGCTGTTCGCAAATGATCGAGAAAATATCCATAGGTTCATGGACATATCTTTGAAATTTTCTTGTAGATTAAACTTTTAAGACGCTGTAATTCGAAAACAAATAAAAACCGGATTGTAACTTACGGGTAAGCCAGGCCAGGGTCATTAATCCTACAGAGACGTACTAGGTATGCATCATATCATAATACTTGAATAAGTACAATAATAAAAACAACAATATTTTATATATTGTGATGTATGTTTTTGTACTATTTCGTTCGCTTTAAATTCTTTTTTTATGTATTTCCTTATATTTTGTAAGCTTAGTGCTGCACATTCGTATTAAACTCTTAAATGACGTTCACACATGTACATTGTATATCTAAGTGATAACTAATAATAAATAAATAAATAAATAAAATAAATGGAAATAAATTTTATTAATACTGGTACACTTTATAAAAATATGTACAAAAGTCACCTTCTTAAGCAGATTTATGAAGTAGCTTGGTTGTCGTTATCACAAACTGGAGCACTTCTATAATAACTGTGTAGCATCAGATATGTTTCTACAGTTGTCTCAGTAAGCGATGTTCGCTGTGGTGAAAAAATATGTTTGTATTTTGAAAAAGACCGTTCGACATCTACGGAAGTAATACAGGCGTAAATAAAACACTCTGTGAACTCACTTAACGCAGTTGTAGATGCACCATCACAAATTTGTCTTAATTTGGTAAAATCAGGATCTTTCCGTAATACACTCTCGAATTTTTCAATAACGGGCTTATTTTTTCTTCATTTATTGTCTGTAGCTGTGTATTTACGTCGTCCACTATTTGCAGCGATTCCACTAACGACAACGAAGTATTTTGCAATTTTTCTATTGCATCGTGTAGTCCTCTCCTTGTTATAAATAGTTTTTAAATCTGTTTCAAGGGAAACATCTTGAAAGCTTGTCTGGCTTTCCTTAATAGCTGCAGCCTCGTTAGGGTTGAACTGTAGTATCACAGATTTTATTTGTTGAAAATATTCAGCATAATAAAAAACTGCCTTCAACCACGTTCCCCAACGTGTAAGAATCGGCTCTGGTGGTTTCGGAATATCAGGACACAGTGTGTGAAATGCTCTAAGCCGTTTAGCAGATTTGAGAAATACTTTTTTTGTATTTGCTATTAATGCATCTACCTCTGGACAACATTTTCGAATCGTTTCTGCTACAAGATGGAACGCATACACTTTACACGTAACATGTAAAAACCTACAATTGTCTCTTTGAAGAAAACGGCCCACCAAATGCATTGTAGCAACACCGTCGGTCACAAACATCAACACTTGATATGTTGACAGTTCAAATTTTTCGAAAGTCTCCAACACCACCCGCGTAATTGTTTCGCCAGTACACTCAGTTAGTCTTTTGCTAGTTAGTAATAGTGGAAATGTTGGTTTAACAGGGTCGAGTACACGTACTATAACATTTAAAATAGAATTTTTTTTACAATCTGTCGTCCCGTCAACACATAATCACAGTCGTGTATTTTTTAATGTACATTTAATCCTATTTACAATGTCTTCACGAACACTTGGTACATATCTACGTAATGATGAACGACTTGGTAAATTCACCCAGGGATTGTATTTATTCCAGAACTCCCGAAATGCTGGTTTATCCAATATGCGCAGGGGAACATCACAGGCAATCAGCATTAACAGTAAATCAAACATAAACTGAGGTTCCAAAGAAGACACGCCATTTTTTAAATTTTTATGCCGGTTACTATTGACATGAATTTTGCAGCCGTATTTATTCCAGCACATTAAGTCTTGATCACAAACTTTACAAATTATTTTACATACATCATAGAATAAATCCGGAAATTCACCGATAAATTTATTCACTTTATCAGCGTACGGTCGTTTTCTACTCTTTACGCTCAACATTATTTATTATTTATTAGTACTCTATGCATCGACCGACAGATAACAACTGAAGTGTGTCGTGTCATCGTCATTGTAAACAAGCGCGCGATGGCACTGCGCCGACCCTGAATCTACCATCGCTTGGCCAGGCTAACTTATGGGTTTTTTAGTCATACACATATGTTAGTATACACTCCCTGTTTTACTAAAACCAATATCAATTATTATTAATTTGGGACATTATCTTGACATAAGAAAAGATGTAGCAACAGGAAGTACTGTTAATAATTCTAAAATTTGTCGACAAGCGCGGATAATGCTTTCAAGCGACCGGTGACTCATATATCACAATGTTTTAAAATACTTTGATATTTGAAACACTAATGAAACTTAATTACTTAGATTTGCCTTAAAAGCTGTTTACTTAAATAAAACAACTCATGTTGAACAATAACTGCTGAATACTGGACTGGACCAGTCTATTAGTTACAAGCCTAATGCGTACGCATTGAACTACTCATTTCGTCTGCAAAGCTCCTCCTAATTAAGTTAGTCCACAAAAAAAAAGGTTTTTGTTGTTACAGAACGTCTGACTCGAGCTTTCGGTCGAATTAACCGAAACGGACGGATGAACATACAACTTACCCACATTTTTTGTTTGTTTAGTATAGTTTATGTGTGATACACTAACGACATATATTTCATATAGAACTCAGAGCGAAATAATAATGGAGTTTTTTCAGTACGCCATTGGATGGCCTCGCATTTCCGGTTCGCTGGCCAGTTATGCGCTGGATTGGCATCGGTGACTGCTGACATCCTATAAACCCTGTTGGTCACTTGTGACAACTTTCGTAGGTTTTTTATTTATAGTGAGTGACGTCACCTGTCATGACGTTGCTTGATTCTTATTTGGTGCCAACTGTTTTAAAGGATCTTATGTTTTATTGAAAAAGCGTAATATGAAATGAAGAAAATAATGATAGAGCTTCCGTTAAACACCTTTTCACACGCTTGATTTGTTGTTTTAGCTTATTGTACAATGTTTTCACAATTATATAATAAATATAGCTACAATTAAAAGGAAAAAAAGTTCTCATTAACGAAAATCAACCAGATTTGTGCAGAAGTCAGGAAAAGGGCAATTTTCAATAAAATGACTTTTGACGATATTTCACAAAATATCTACTTAAAATAATATATTTTTATTAATTGTTCTTTTCATTTGTCAAAAAATCAAACATACCTAAAAAAATCCAGTAAAAAAAGCTTTGCTTCAAGAATGATAGGTTAATGTGTAAAAGTGTAACTCATTTTTAGACAAAAAAATTGTGTCTTTAGAAACGTCAGATATCAAAAAAACACCCAAAACTGTTTCATTCAATTAGTCCATAGATCATCCTAATATGACATATAAAAACCTACAATTATATTTTTACATTTTCGGAACCAATGAAATTTTAAAAAAATCCAAGGGTTTCTATCGTAGTTTGATGTCATAGTTAAGTTAATATATTTCTGATGAAATTGGCAATAAAATCCTCAAACCACTGTCTATCATTTTAAAGGCATTCTTCTTCAAAATTACTCAGGAAAATTACATTATTAGTTCCATTTGGCCAGTAGTTTATACAGGGCGATTCGTTAGCTTCTTTACAAACATTGGCGATGGAAAGTAGATGTAATTTCATGAAAAAAAATATCACACAAACATAGGTCCGATTTTTTTTTTTTCACAATTTATAAAAGTTTAAAAATATTTAAAGACTGAAAACGTAATCAGTAGGGGAGGTATCAGATGCGGGGTAGGGGTGTTTTTGTTCTCTCATTCATAGGAAAGTAGGAGATGGGGGTGTTTTTGTTCTCTCATTCAAAGGAAAGTAGGAGAAGGGGGTGCTTTTGTTCTCTCACTCACAAGAAAGTAGGAGAAGGGGATGTTTTTGTTCTCTCATTCATAAGAAAGTAGGAGGAGGTGGTGGTTTTGTTCTCCATTCATAGGAAAGTAGGAAAAGGGCGTGTTTTTGTTCTCTCATTCATAGGAAAATAGCGCAAGGGAGCGATTTTGTTCTCTCACTCATAGGAACGTAGGAGAAGGGGGTGTTTCTGTTCTCTCAACCATAGGAGAGTAGGAGAAGGGGGTGTTTTCGTTCTCTCATTCATAGGAAAGTAGGAGAAGGGGTGCTTTTGTTCTCTCATTCATAAGAAAGTAGGAGAAAGGGATGTTTTTGTTCTCTCATTCATAGGACAGTAGGAGAAGGGGGTGTTTTTGTTCTCATTCATAGGAAAGTAGGAGAAGGGGGTGTTTTCGTTCTCTCATTCAAAGGAAAGTAGGAGAAGGGGGTGCTTTTGTTCTCTCATTCATAAGAAAGTAGGAGAAAGGGATGTTTTGTTCTCATTCATAGGAAAGTAAGAGAAGGGGGTGTTTTTGTTCTCATTCATAGGAAAGTAGGAGAAGGAGGTGTTTTTGTTCTCTCATTCATAGGAAAGTAGGGCAAGGGAGTGATTTTGTTCCCTCACTCAAAGGAACGTAGGAGATGGGGGTGTTTCTGTTCTCTCAACCAGAGGAGAGTAGGAGAAGGGGGTGTTTTTGTTCTCTCATTCATAGGGAAGTAGGGGAAGGGGGTGTTTTTGTTCTCTCATTAGAGGATGGATGGATGGATTCTTCGATAACCCTACCACCCACTCTTCATTCTGAAACCTCCTTCTCCATAAAGTAATTTTAATTATATAAGTAGGTGCAACTGCATTCTAATACAGTTTCATTTCGCAAAATGATGCATATTAACAGTTTCTTTTAATTTACCCGAGCTTAAGGGTGATTTGTTGGACAATTTACCTCCAGCACCTCAGAACAAAAGTGATTTAATGGTGGTTCGTGAAAGAAGATATCACTTGAATAAATCAAAAAGTAAATTTGTGTCAACTGGATTATTACATGACTTTCACTATGAGACATGTATAAAAATAACTGGAAATAAGAATGATACAATAATCTTTGATATAAACGAGTGGAATGAATTTCTCAAATATCAAGGTGTTATAACTAATTACCAATACACCAATGAAAAAGTGGAAGCGATCCTTCTCCTATATTTCATGAATGGGAGAATAAAAACACCCCCTTCTCCTACTTTCGTATGAATGAGAGAACAAAAGCACCCCACACTACATCACTGATATCCCCATACGGAGTGGTGGGGGTGGGTGGTTTTGTTCTCTCATCCCTCCCCTACTGTAATCATAATTTAATAATAAACAGTTATTTATCGTAATGACACAGAACACAAATTATAAAATTACAAAAAATACTCAAAAGATGGGCCGCCCGCGTGAATATATAACTTGCAACAACGAACCAAATTTACTTGCACTTGTAATAAATTTATTATTTTTAATATGATTTGCTCCAACTTGAATCCTCTGCATTAATTGATTACGATCAGCTATATTCCCTTTATATTCAAGTTGCTTCAAGTGACCCCATAAATAAATATCTCAAGGATTTAGATCGGGAGATCTGCGTGGCCACAGTACCGGACTTTAAAAATTTTAAAACCACTATAACTTGTGAACAAAAAAAATCAGACGTATGTTTACATGACATTTTTTTTATGAAATTACTTCTACTTTTTCATTGCCGAAGTTTGTAAAGAGTCTAGCAAATCGCTCTATATAAAACTATAATAAATCACGTTCCCGTTTCTCAAAGTTAGGCATCAAGTACATATTATTAGATATTATATACAGACATGATGATCATATTATTATTCTTGAGCAAGAAAATACTAAACGTATTTAAGTTGATGTATCTACTTCAGGCTTATTATGTAAAATACGATTATCAATACAAATGCGGCTCATATTAAAACGGCCTTTCATTTTTTAGGAAGCCTATTTAAAATCAAATTTTTGACAGGATAAATTAAACACAGCGTACATTAGCCCACCTAAGGCCATAAAAAATTTACAATTTAAATTTAATTTAAAAAATAGCACACAATAATTTTGCGTGTATATTTCCCGTGCCTAAAAGGCAATATTTCAGTGTAGCTTCTGAAGTATATTTTATCAAATTATTAAATTTAAGCCCCTATTTTTCATCGGGAATGAGAAATGGATATGTGGATCCCAGCGAGTTATATTTATATGCGTGTCTCTCTAGCGATATGTCCATATTTAAAAGAAATTTTAAAGCTCGTAAATTCCATTGAATTTGTTCCGGATAAAAGATTTACATTTGGACTGATGTAATAGCCATAGAACTGGCATCCTTTATTCGAAATACAATTAGAATTAACACATCGCTTAGTCCAAATATTATTTTAAGACACTTTAGTGGCAAGTATTACACATTTCGAGACAATGGACACACACACAGAGGCGGATTTAATTGCAGTAGCGCCCTAGACACATTCATTTACGGCGCCCCATTAATATTATTAAATAATTATTTTTTTTTTCGGTTATTTATATAAATATATTTTATTGCGCGTTTATTTTTGATACTCTTGTTACTTTTTAATTATACTGTATTGTTACAAACTTATTAACATCCATCACAGACAATCGATAAAAAGACTAAAATTAAAATTATTAATTCAATCGTTTCTAGCCTTACTTTCAAATTTGGTGATATTTTCTATAAACATTTCCATTCCTTCTTATTTCTTTTTCGACATCGTAGTTAACTTAGTGATCTAGAGAGAACAAATTTAAATCAAAACAGCGGTACTCTATTATTAGAGTGCGATAATTTTATTTGAGGAAAAAATCAAAATTTTTCGGATTTGTTAATTAATTTTTTAATATTTGTGCACTCAGTGACGCCCCTTAAATTTGGCGACCTTATAGGTCTATACGTAAATCCACCACTGTACACACACCTAATATCTGACCAATCCTTGAGGGGCAAGTTTAATATTATGCATAATTGTCTTTATTATATTATTTCTTCCATAAAATATTATAATCATTTGAAGGATGCACTTCTAATTCCCTAATATCACTCAGCACAATGTTTGTGATAAGTCAAAACCATTGATATACATAATAACATTAAAACGACAAATAGGATCACAGACGAAGCTGTTCTGTTTTTAGTGCATGTTTTTAGTGCATATTTATAGTTTATTTACTGTTTGTTTGTCTTTTAATGTGGTGTGATGGAAGCGGCAAAAGGCAGGTTACGTTTGTTGTTACTTAGAACGATATTATGCGTATGCAAATATTAGACGTAGAAGTTTAGCAGAGGATACTATAGATGGTGACAACTGTACGCTGACAACCACAAACAACTGTTAATGGACATTATATAAGTGGTAAGTCGTTGTAACTTGCACCATGCCCCTCACCGACGCCTGTCAATTTTTTAAAACGGACCGGCTTTAGTCGTCATAAATCTATTAATAGCTTCACCGCATAATAATATCAATTAATTTCAGGAGTTTAAAGTGTAGGTTAACAATTATTTTGATTAGAATTTCCTATATGCGTGTCGCTACAAATAAAATGTATTTTTAGAATTTAAATTAATTCCCTAACTGTACAAAATTCCAAATATGCCTGTAATTTTCAATTGAAATCAATGTCGACCTGCAAAATCGCTTTGTACTTTTCTACTCTGGTGTACTTCAAAATTTTTTTGTGTTTTCAGTCTATTTTCACCCATTCGATGAGTATAATACATGATAGACGGATTGCGGATTGTGTCAGGCAACCAAAATAAATCCAAGCGGCTTTGGCTTTCCATCAAGAACACTGGCAGTGTGTGTATAGCATAATACAGCCGAATATATTAGACCACAAAAAAATAGAGATATTTTCATCTGGCGTCATCTGCTACGTAATGATTTTTTAACTTTTATCCTTTTGTGACTATGTATTCAGGGATTAGAAAAATATACATACATACAGATACCCACACACAGAAATATATATATATAGATATTTGTATACATACTCCGTTTCGACGCATGAAAAGATGCGAAAGACACATAATTTATGGGTCGTGGGTTTCATTTAGAGATTTAGGCCAGTTTAAAAAAAAAGTAAGTTTGGCCATATTCTCGATTTTTCAAAATAAGATATGACAATTACGAAACAACTGATTTTTCTTCTATAAATGATCAACAACATATTAAGGACATTTTTAAGTACAATTGTCACTGTAGAAAATTCTATAAAGACTGCACTTTTTTGATGACTTTAAAGGATGTGGCTTTTCCTATGTGACTTTTCCGTCAATGATACCACATAATGTTATTAAAAAAAATATTCCAAAATCTAAATTTGCCCCCTTTTACATGCCCATTCCATTTCCATTTTAATAATTTATTGGCAATCGATATTTTTACAAGTCATGCCTTAACTAATGTATATCATTTATAGTTATTCATTGTATTTTTACATGCAGTAGGGCTTTACTAGAGAGTAAATTATAGTGGAACTACAAATAAATATAGTTTAAAAAAACTAAAAAACACGCTTTTAAAGCACATCAAACTAAAAAGTGAAAAATAATTATTAATATAAACTGAAAACAATAATGAACGAAAAATACTAGTATTATTGTGAAAAAAGCGTGGGTTGCTCGATATACGAAAAATATGGCACAAAGCGCCCCACGCTTTTTTCACAATAATACTAGTATTTTTCGTTCATTACTGTTTTCAGTTTATATTAATAATTATTTTTCACTTTTTTAGTTTGATGTGCTTTAAAAGCGTGTTTTTTAGTTTTTTTAAACTATATTTATTTTTCACTTTGTGCTATGAAAGCGTATTTTTTAGTTTTTTTAAGCTATATTTATATTGCTTATTGATGCTGATATTATAATAATATTACGATCCAACAGATACTTCTGAAAAAAAAAAAATTTTTTTTCAGCCATAGACGGGATTTGAACTCACGCCCGAGGAGTCCGTCGTTTCGCGTCGACTAAGACTTGCGCCTTAGCCCGCTCGGCCAACGAACGAACTGAGAATCACGGAATGTACTAACAGTAATAAGCCACTTGCTCTCACGCAGAGGATACGTGAGGAAATTAATTATTTAATTCTGGCGATCCTGATCAGGATAATGATATAAACTTATCAAATTATTGTATTATTACCGGTTCTTCGTAACTGTACAAAGTTTCAATTAAATCTGTCCGTTTAAAGTGGGTCAAAATCGAGTCCAAAGAGTCGGTTACAAACAAACAAACATACAGGTGAAGCTAATAATAAAAGCGTGTTAATAAACGGAATGGTCAAGTTTACTTCATTTTATTATTTGTTTAATATAAGTCGATAAAAACATGTTTGTGATTTGTCCTAATAAAATTTATTAAAACACATTTTATGGGTTTACAACACTGTTTCACTTTGCATACGTGGCTTAACCGTTCCAAACTAAAAAATGCTACGAATAGGTAATTTACATAGTCATAGTGTGTTACAGCTTGCCAGCATAATTGTATGCAAATACAGCGCTTCTGAAAGTAAACATTCAAACATATATCTACTAAATTCAGGCTGGTAAAACAATAACAATTGTGTTTTGTAGCAATTTCATCATATGTGTGGTTAATTAGCGAATCTGCTATTCTTCCATTTCACGAATTCCTTCTAAAAGTTCTTGAAGCTGCACTAATACAAATGCACACATTGAAGAAATAACAAACAAGCAAACAGAATATAATACGTTAACATTTATTTACTACGTATTCTATGGTACGTCTACAAAGTACGTGGAATTAAAAAAACTCTGCAAAAATTAACAAATCATTTTTATTGAACAAAACTTTTTTAGAGTGGAAGGAAAAATAATATTAACTGAAAATTTTTGTTAATTATTATTTACTAACTTTTACAAATCTTATCACAGATAAGTATAACATATATCTTTTTAAACAATTATTTTCCCGGCTATTTGCCAAAACGCTGAAACTTGGATTACAAAAAAGATAATATGCACATTATGTTCAGTACAACTGACTCAATAATGTTATTTTTAATTTCAAACTTTTTATATGAAAAACAACCTATCATACTTGCTTAGACCATTTAAATGCATATATTTATTAATTCGGTGGGGATACTGGTAATTAAGTTTATTTATAATTTACTTAATTGTGATTTCTAAATTAAACACAATGAATCAAATTATATTATACAAATCACAAAACAGGCTACAAACAACATGGCTCGTATAAGCTGAACTTACTTCTAGTCTACATAACTAATTAATTATACTCATCGTCCATATTCAACAACTATTACACAATAATAGAAAAATAAAAAAACAAAAAAGAACAACCAGCGTCTATGTATACACATATTACAAGAAAATCAATAAGCGAGACAACTTAAGAATTCAAGATATTGTTTCAGTTTCAGTTTAAATGTACCATGTGAAAGTGTTTTAAAAGAAGTAGGCAAATTATTATACAAGATGTCCCAACCAAAAATAGGCAACCTGAATAACTTTGGAGATAAAAATTTTTTGAAAAATTGGTGAAACACGTCGACCTTGTTTCCAAGGGGGACATATTTTAATGTAATAATACCTATCATCATCCATCTACCCTACACGGCCACCCCCTCAAAAAATTCAAATGGCAAGGAGGGTCGAGTGATACATCTTTTGAAAGGTCTTTCAATTCTCTACATAACTGTGTATTTTTTTTAAACTTATATTGATTCGTTCTTAAGGAAAATAATTTTATTTTTGATGATTAGACACAGTCGAAATCGTTTAAAAAATCTAAAATACACGGCACTGGGTATTGGAATTTATAAAAAAACTACATTTTTTAGTACTCTCAAATCAACACGAATTTTTTCGACAAAAAACACTTTCCTTGTCCGTTTAGTTTTAGAATAATAAATAATAAAAGACTCATAAGTTTTTGATAGTCCTTGAACATTCATTTGCTCACAACCAATTTTAAATCGAGATACATGTGGTCAGAAACCCGCCCATGCTCGATCCCAATACCATTTCTTAACCATTTTAACACATTATATACCGCCGACTTACATAATCCTGTCTGCCTCACTAATTCCCGCATTTTCTGAATGCTATGTTCGTACAATTGTTGAATTACATATTTGTGCCATTGTTATAATTACTTTTCTGGTGCATTAAAATTATCACAATGACAAGACCAAATTTGTTTCTTTAAATTATGTCAGATAACTGATTTTAAAAAATATTACGTTTTGTTAAAGGTCCTTAAAAGTTTTATCAATTGAAGCTGCAACAATTACTAAAGGTTACTTTGATCACACACAAAGAACGAATCGGAAGAAGAACAAATCAAACAGTGAAATAATTTATTGTTGTGATTTAAATATTAAAAACAATGCAGTTGAATTCCATTAATAAAATATATAGCCAATCCGGCGATTAAAAAGCTTGATATCAATATATTTCATGTAACATACATAAATAATATTGTAAAACACATATCACTAAATTTTTTGTTGTCAAAAATGGCGAACAATGTGTTGGATAAGCATCGGCGCATTCGCCATATATTAGAATAACAACAGTGAATTTAAATTTTTTGCAGTTAACTCTTGATAGGATGAAAAATAAATTTCTTCCAGTATTAAATTATTTAATAACAAAACGGGTTTTACAAGAAAACTATCCATCATAAATGAGCTCGGTAGCAGTGGGCCAGGGCGTGACAGGGCCAGTGACAAACGTATCAGGTTTACTGCCGGGTTTAAATCCCGGTTTCGATTCTAACAAAGTCGAAGGGATTGGTTGTGTGTATCCGCGTTTTTTCAACTGTGTAGCTTCGGCTTTGGTTTGGGGGCTGTCTAATTTATGTTGTGTGTGTTTTCTTTTATGAAAGAGTAACAACTTTTAGGAGATCCTAAACGAGAATCAAGGTCGGATATTTACGAAATTGGAAAGATGTATGTACGTTGGACAAACGAAACGATCAACTCAAACTTGGTTTAAAGAACATACGGGTCATATCAAATATAAAGATAAGTCTCGCGTTGGCTTATATGTTTGAGAATTACCATAGGATATATATTGGCGACTTAGGTTATTTAAGAACTACACATTATTAATAAACGGACTACGTTCTTATTTAACGTTAGCTTTAATCATCCTCAGATATCAACTTCGTTGGCGAAACGAAATCAATTATATTGTAGTGTTTTGGTATCTGTGGGCACTACTTAAGTCATAAATTTATAGAATCTTAGACAGTTTGGGCATTAATTTGTCAAAGCTTGGAAGATTTTTTTTGGAAGTAAAAAATATTTGCCAGCAATAAGGTGCGGTTCGTGTAATATGTACTTTTTTTACATGGAATTTTACTGTTAATAGAACTATCAAAGGCTAAGGACTACTCGCATTTGCATGCATTTCATACGAGACAATGCAAACAAACATATGGATGCGTTAGTATAAACCATCAGAGTTTGAATAAAATACGAACGGGATTTCAGGGAGATTGGCACATCGGCAGTGCATCACCGCGCGTCCGACGTTATTGGATGTCAACGTCTATCTTCTAAGGTAACAGACAGATGACCTGGAAATATTTATCTGATAAGGTATCCTATGCGGCGGAAGGAAGGGAAATAACCAGAAAAAATTGCAACAAATGAAATTCAATATGGTAAAAATAATTTATAATAATTGGTTTGTTCATTGTTAAAATGGAATCTGATATATACTGTAGAAAAGATTATCATGACAATTTAATAGCATAAACACAAATTTTCATTAATGACATTATTGATTTTGTCTAAATATAATAATATTGTTTATATGGACAGATTTAATACATTGCGTTTCAGGGTAGTTATTAAAATAGCGATAATGGTGATAAATTTATGTACACCAAAAATGGCCATCAATAATAATTCGGATGGTAATATGTCACAATTATGCTGAATACTAGCAATGTGTCAATATAAATGTAGATGGTGTCGCCAATATAGCAAGAGGTAAACATTAAAATTTGTATATTTGTCAGATACATCACCGCGGTTTCAAAATATTAAATAAGTAACGGCAAATTCTTTGAAACTAAATGAAAATACATTTGTAGATTGGCATGAACTTTTACAGATATCCGTAACTAATGGACATTTCCTACAATTGCCTTTATTTGCTTTTCCGATGTACGTATTCGGAAAATTCGGGGCATTTTTAATATGGGGTAAATTTAAAATAAGTGCAGGAAGATCATTTTGCGTTATAAACCAAAAAATCAATAATTCCTCATCTTAGAGCGTGATAAATCAGACAGCTCTCAATAGAATCCTATGTGGATACCTATATTCTCGATAATTATGGCATATGATGAAATGAAAGTAACATTGCTTACCTTTTTAGTGTTAATGACTGAGGACAAGCTAACTTAACTAGCAACCCGTTTAGAGGCTTTCACTAATATATGTTTGGTATTTGCAATTAATGCTTTAACTCCGGGATAATTTCGTCGAATTTCTTCGGCCACCAAATGAAGCGTATGAATAAGCCAGAGGTAAGCAAGAGGTAAGTTACGTGTATTAAATTTGGGTATATATTTTTCAGCAATTATCCAGCTTTAACAATATATTGTACTACATCAGTGACTAACATTCTTAACTATGAACTATCTGTACCTATTATGTCAAGCGCTTGTGTACCAAGTTTTCTGCACTGATACTTTTACAATGTGGTGACGAGAGCCCACTAGGATCTAAAACGATTGCTAAAATATGTCTGTCGTCTGTTATCCATTTTTTTAAATACACTTTTAAGTTTGTTTTTTATTAAGCTTTTCATGTCATTCAGTTTACGATCAGCTGTTCTTCTCGACGGCAAATCTCAGTTAGGCACATATTTTTCCAAAATTATCTAAACTGTTCTTTCTTCAATATGTAGTGAAATATTACATACTTGTATAAAACACGTCGCAAAAAATGTCTGTCAATATCATCGTTCCATTGTGTGCCCGATAACAGATCGATGTACCATTACACTTTAGATCTTGATATTTGTCTATATGATTAAAAATGTATGACGCAAATCTTAAACCGGCATGCCGCACAGTGGGCCATAATTCGGACCCACCGGCCAAAACCCTTTATCAACATTCCAATTCTGCGCTGATACTTATCTACCTGAAAGACAATATAACAAACCGTCTTGCAATAGATCGCTGAGGTCAATATACGGGTGGAAACCTTATGCAAGAACAGCTGTTAGTCGACACTCAGTTTGTTACGACGCACAGTGCAGCGATCTTATGGGGCAAATGGACAAAAATCAGAACTCCAAAAAAATCAATAGTATCATACGATTTATTTACCATAAAAATGTCCGACATTAGTCTACATTTACATCCACAAATATTTATTTTACAATGTAAGGTTAGTAAAAAAAATATGCATGTATATAATACCATAAAATATTATAAATTATACTTTATATTAGAAATGTTGACAGAGAAACAGATGTAAAAGTATACTTAGGATCCAGAAATATTTACATAATATAAAAAAAAGTCCTATGTCTATTCTGCCCCTGAATCACTTTCACTGTCATCGCTAACTTCAAGAGGAGTTGTGATATTATATGCTGTCAAATGCTCTACTTCGTCAGTTAACACGAAATACTCTTTAATGCTACTGTCATCAGCCATATTTTTTCCTTTTTTTGGAGATTACTTTTCTGTAGAAAGCTAGTAATGGATCTGATGTTATGATAAACTATTCATCAAATCAATGGTTGATTCCGTTCGCGACTTTTTTCAAGTGTGTGCCAATCTTTCTTTTCTAATTTCTTTATGTCGAGCCTCTAGGCACTCTTCTGACATTTCACCAATTGATATATTGAATTGAGAGATGACTTCATAACCGTGAACCAGTATTTTATGGATAGTCATAGGCATATTATACCACGAGTACTCTTGCAGATACAACTTCCTAGTGTTCATGGCAAGATTATTAAATTTATTTACATTAATTTTTTCCTTATAGTTCAAAATTCTCAAAATTAGGTAAAATTTATAAAGTAGTGTCTCGTTAAGGCCGGTAATTTTGGCACTTATTTTATATTGCTCGAAAAATTTTCTAGCTGTATTTCCGTCATTGGAACTACCATAACCTTGTTTTTGGTTTGTCTATATTGAGCCCTAACTGTTGTTTAAACTCACTTTGAATTCGTTTTTTGGTTTGTTCTTTCAAATCCTTAAATTCCCTTGAAGCTCGCCACTTTTTAAAAGGAAGGCGATATGCTATTTTTAAACAACATTCCAAGAAACGAATCCAACAATGCAAAGTTGACAATCCATATTTATATTTTTCAGAATCCGCTACAAACTGAGTCAACTCTGTTTTATTCATCTGGGTCGGTTTTGCTCCGCATAGATAACAAGTAGCATTAGACTTTGTTTCGGTCACAATATTGCATACACTTCCGTCAATCATTGTAAACTGAAATTCAAAATCTACGTTAAATTCTCTTTCGCCAATTCTCATGCTAATGTTTTTAATATCTTTAAAACAATTTTCAAATTTATTGTATTCTTGTTTAAATATTTCCTCGTTTTCCTTAGAAAACATAAATTTAAGTGGTCGACAATATAGCGCCGATGACGAACGGGGATTTTTCCAAACCACCGTTTTAGAGGATTTGTCCATGAGCATAATAGGGACAAAACCCATAAAAAAAACTTAAATTCGTCAGTTTCAGATTCTTTTGAAAATTTTTGCTTGTATATACTGTGACTGGAACTTCCATCCATGCCCCATTTACAGACAAGAGTTAAATTTAATGAAGTAATGCTATGTATATCTACAACATTAATAAGATTGCAAATACTATTAAGAGTTTTATATAACATATTTTGAATATTAACTTCAACAGCTGTCTCAGAAGCGGATGATATCTCAATATATGAGTGTTGTTTGAACAGATTAAGTCTATATAAACTAGGAAAAGTATCTCTATGTACGCTATTTACCACAGTTCTTAATAAATTGTACTTTCGTTCAGATAAGTCCAGATCTAAGTAAAGAGCAAGTGCTTGCTGCAAACTCAATTCTTTCTTTACTTATAAAAGTCCTGTTGAAGTTGATGGACCAGCGATACTAGAAGCGAACTGTAATTCCGCACTACCGAAGCTTTTTACCAATGTTTCCACTTTACGTTTTTTTGGTTTGACGGAACACTCTTCGAACTGCTTTTGGGACGGCCCCAGCCACTAATTGAGATAGTCGAACTAATATTGGTAGATTTTATTAAACATTCAGGGATTGAAATTTTCGAGGCGAGAAAACCTCTTTCTTTAAATAAATAGGATCTTGAACGTGAGCACTTTGTCCACCTTGATTTTAAGTTAGCACATTAATTTTGCAACATTCAGTTGTTCTGGAGCGTCAGGGTTTGTAATGTTATACGAGTTCGTAATACATTGCTTTATTGCAGTAAATTTGTCTTTATCTACTGTTGACACCCAAACTTCAAAACATTCACCATACGCAAGAGGGTGACCTATAAAGGAAAAAAGGCTTTTCATACAAATTTGCAAATATTTGCACAAAATCATATTATAGCTTTAATCTTTACTAAATTGACTATAAAATAGCAGAAAGTTGCATATATACTTTTATATACTTTTCTTTTAAGCTTACAGAAGTTGTTAAAAAATCAATAAGAATCAAATTTTACACTCGTTTATAAAATTCAAATTAACAGGTTGAAGAATGCCAAATATCGAGGTCATTATGTATTATTTAAATAGTTAACATACTTTGATTTATATTCTCCATGACCAAAATAGCACAAATTAAATATTGTTCAGCACACAACTATTCACAAGTGATGCAAAATTTCAACTGACCAAGTAGGTAATACACTATGTTGAAATTACCTTCGATTCTGTCCAATAACCCCCCCCCCCATACCGGGAAATTCCAAGAAACGTTTCTTGGAATAGCTTGTTTGGTTACTTACCTACTTATAGGGTAGGTAATTAACCACAAAAGAAATAATTTTATTTCAAGTCTACTGCCAGTTGCTCCAAAATAATGCTCAGACTATTTACTAGTCTATCGCTACCCTTCTCAATTGCACGAACAAATAGTATGCGCACTCTCTTTCATCCGATGGACGAGCCGCGCGCATCTGTAATGCTGCGTCCTCTTCTATCGCACCGGATAGTTTGCTCGGACCTCTTTGTCGCACATTTTCATTCTCACCAATATTTCGCTTTTTAAAGCTCGCCAACCGGAATTTAAACCAGACAACCCTATATAATTCTGTTCGCAATTTAATTACCTTCATTTTGATATAAGATTTATTCATTAAACAGATGAATGTAAATTACTAGTATCGAATTACCTGTTTATACCTGCCAACCCAATAGTTACGCCAGGAAAAAAATAGACAACCTAACGTTTGCATATTCTATAGGCTTCATAGTTTCGATTGGAATATAATTTGAAATTCAATTTTTAATTAATCATAGTCTTGCCAGGAATTTTTTAGCCAACCCACTCGCGATATATTTTATAACATATTAAAATTAATATAAAATATTTTTCATCCATTAAACGGATGGGTGACGGTCGTCCTTAATTCGGATCTTAGACTAATAAGGAAACTTTTTTGTGGTTAGAGTTTTTTCACGATTTTCCCATCATTTCTTACATATAACCAATGTATCACGAAAGTTTCAGAGTTTTGGCCGGTGGATCCGAATTTTGACCCACTGTGTATCGCGGTATTGATTTTTATCAGTTTATATGGTCGCGATAAAATACTTGCTTATTGCAGACTGGAATACGGCTCGCAAAAAATTCGATTTGTTATACCTGCTGCATACGCGCATATAATGTTGGCTATGTACGTACATACGTACAGTATCTCGCTTTATAATAATACGACATTCTAGATTTATTTAAATTTTACTCAACCCCTACATCTATATTTCAATACGACCAACAAAAAATATTTCCCAATAAATTGTCTGTAAACCTCCAATTATGGCAGGATATAATATTAATTCAAATCGCGCCTAGCTTATTCACGCAGTCTCATTAGTCCTTGAGAAAATTTCAATTATGCCCTTTCAGATTTCCAATTTAAAATTCCGACGGAGTGGTTCTAACGCAAAGAACGGGGATGTAAGCTTCATCGGCCTTTTCCTACGTGTTCCACGGCAAGCAAGAAGTAAAATGCACAGAGCATATAAATAACCTCCTCCATTCTTTTAACAAGCCAGTGCCGAGCTTTGATTTTCACACGAAGTTTGCCCAACCAATAAAATTAGTCTGTGGTAAATTTTCTGTGAATTTGTTTGGTTTTAAATTCATAGAAATCGTCCTGCCGGCGCAATTTTCCGGGACGGAAAAAGGAAAATGTTTACTGATTGTAGCTGGTGTTCCTTCAGGAATATTTATCGTGTCATCTTTTGTAAATCACTTCCTCCACGCCAAGGAGGATTTTTTTAACTCTACAAGTAAATTGAAATTTCAAAGTAAATACACGATAAAATTGGAATTCCATTTGTCGTAGTCGTTTTATTAAAAAGAAACGACGAGTTTTATAAATCCTTATGTATTGGTTCGGTAATCATTTAGATTACACAAGTGCGCCAAGATGATTGAACACAGCAGAGATGTCACATTTGAATACGCTCTTATTAATATGATGTAAATGCTCAAACAAGAAATATAAAATGGTTTATTCAAATCAAAATGTGTTTAAAATAATTTTAGTTGACTATGTACAGTAGCGTCGGATACATGCCCAGAATTTCTGCAGTAAATCGTACGAGGCGACTGAACTAGGCCAGTGATCATATTGACTGGGGATTAGATCCATAGGGAAATTGTGTCTTTGCAGATAAATCCAGGACATGTTAGTTTCCAGATGACAACAGGATCCATGTATGGAGAACTAGAGGTGAAAAATCTTTGAGCATTACGGCATTCCAAGACTTTCTTTTGTCCCATTTGTATAATTCATAATAATTGCTGATACTATAAGTCACGAATTTATGTTGATGACAACACGAGGCCTCATAGAACGGAACTTGTTATTAATTTTTTTCAAGACGAAAACCTAAATCATATGAAATGGCCTGCGACCTCACTAGATGTCAATCCAATAGAAAATGTTTGGGACCAACTAAAATGACAAATAAAGAGTCGCGTAGAACTACTAACTAATTTTGTTGAATTAGAAGATATTGTCAGTGAAAAACAGGGTTCCACAAAACATTAGTGACAATATAGTCTATCGAATTTTTAATTCCACTTTTTGCTGTCCATTTGACACATGTTTCAAGATGTCCTAAAAAATCCAAAAACATCCTTAACAGCATTTTTTGTGGTTAGGTATGGCACCAAGGTCCAACTTCCGAAAATTCTGAAAAAAAACGGCTCGCCACGCCATGATATTTTGTGGCCACTTTCTTTTGAAAATCAAGATATTGCTTAAACGTGGTTTTTATGAAGTTAAGATACTATTAACAACATTTTCTTTGTCACCGAAAGGGTTAATATGCAAAAATGTCTTTTGCAAGGGAAGCTGTTTTTCTGGTCCAAAAAAAGGTTTTTTTAATCTAAAATATTTTGTATGGCTCTTAAATGGAAATTTTTGCACATTAAAGTATTTTGTTGTAGTCGTTTGCGTATTTAACGCAAATTACAGCCTTAAATTTGGTTACTTTGAAAATTTGTTTGTTAAAACACGGAGTGAATATATGGGGGTGAATGAAGGAGTGAATGGGGTAAAATGACAAACAAAAGAATGAACCCGTGTATATCAATAGTTAGTTAAGATTTTATTAAACTATGAAGTATTTAATATTTTGTTTCTGGCATTCATCTTGGAAAAATGGCGGCTATTGATTAGCGGTCTCTACAGCTTGTCAGGCATTTTATTTTCGATGAGGATATATTTAGGAAGTTAACGGAGGTTACTGTGAAATATTTTATATTGCAGATTCAATATTTTAGAAAATAAAATATTTGCCAATATTTTGACTACGTTACGTTCCAATATTGTTAATCTTGATCGGCTTAGAAAGAACACTGCTAAATGTACTTGTTAAATAAATAAAAATTAAAAGCAACATTCTTGTTATCTATGTAACTTCTAAACTACAGTGATGTATGTCAATCGATAATTGGACGTCAAATATAAAATATTTACTTTAATTATCAAGTTACCCCTTGATTCTATTTTACGTAAAATGTAAACAGTAAAATTCTTGGAAATAGTTGCATATTGACCAAGTTGTTCATTTAAAATTAATTATTAGTCCGGGTGCTTATCGTTATTATTACGGCTCTGTAATTAAATATAAACATTCAAACACTCACACAGACCAAAAACCGATCAACAAGCAGATTACACGAGATAACAGAATAGAAATAAATTATTAACAGTAATAACAGTCATTTGAATTTATTCTTGCCTCTTTCTTAAAACTCATCTCTGGCCTAGAATCCTACTTCTTATGTCACGTTTTATGTACTTTGGATATAAATAGTAAATAATGAATAGTTTGTTGGTAATAAAAAATGTTTATTCACGACTGTTACATAATGTATCCATTATGTATGTGTTTCCTCAAAATGCTATTCATTATTCACTGCAATGAACAATGAAAATGAAACATTATTAAATACTTTAAATATGAAGCAGATTTGCTTCTTAATGTTTCGAAATCTTTTAATTGAAAATCTACACGTATTTTGGCTTGTTAGGCCTTTGTCAAGAGTGCAGAGAATACTGAATAGTAAAATATGTGTTCATTGCTTATATTTTTATAACCACATCTGGTACCTACTATAAAACTATTGTAAAATATGTTTTTATAACTTGGACTTTATTCTTTAAATCTAAATTATTTTATCTAAAATATGGTGATGTCAACATTCACCGGTTCACAATTTTTTTATTAAAATTTCATCGAATATGCCATGAAGTCAGTCAAAGCACGGAATTGCCATTTGATTTGAATTGTCAAAGTGAATAGTCAGAATTTTTATCGCGATATTTCACCAAAAATTGTTGTATTCTACTCGCATGTAACGGCTATTTTTCACTAGGGTACTTCACTTCACTCGTGAATAATATCCATCATCACATGCTCGTTGAGCATACTATTCTGCAACTATATGTAAGTTTTTCTAGTTATCAAAGACGCCTATGAGTCTGTAGATCTAGAAAATTTAAAAACCACATTATGTAAACTTGAAATCCCTCATACAATCGCTCAAACGATCACAGATCTTTTCTATAATATATCTTTTTACATACGGCTTCAAAATAACAAGAAACTAGGTCCTCGGTACATCAACATTGGCCTTTCACAGGGTTCAGTATTAAGTCCTCTTCTGTTTAATATTTATACGACATACATTCTCCTAACCAAGAAATAAAAATTACACAATACGCAGATGCTTTTAAATTCGAGCATAGACAATTAGAAACATGCAAAAACAACTTGAACGAAGCAATGATACAATACCAAACTTGGCTTATAGACAAAGGTTTTGACATCTCAGAGGAAATGTCAACTGTCATTTTTTTCTAGACACAAGTCTGAAAATATAGATAACATAACGTTAGGGAGATTTAATTTACCAGTAAAAAATGAAGCTAAGTATCTTGGCATTATCCTAGATAAAGCAATGACCTGGAAACCATTCATTGATAATATTGTTAATAAATGCGATAAGGGTATAAACTTCCTTCGTATGACAACAAAAACATGGTGGGGTGCTGATCAAAAATCGTATCTTCTATTTTATAAATCCTATGTTGGATCTAATCTGGACTATGGGTGTATGTTTTATGGAAGCGCCAGCAATTGTACACTTAAGAAGCTGGACATTGTACAAAACAAAGCCCTCCGTATTTGCTTAGGTGCCAGTGGAAGCATTACGAGTAGAAGCGCTGGAACCACCACTTCAAATTAGAAGAGATTTTCTAGCAGAAAAATGTATTCTATTGTTTTACAAACCCAACAAGGTACACTATGATCCATCCTATAATACCTGCCAAACACTGGAATGACAATCAATCCATTCTTCGTAAATATACTAGCATTATTAGAAGAATAAAATTTGGCCACACTTGTCATGCAACGCACCTAGCGAGATTTGGCATTATACAGTCGACCTCTGTCAAACTTGTAATATCGAGGAAGACCTAGACCACATATTTTTTAATTGCGCCAGTCACATAGATTCATGCAAAAACTGTATGGGAATTTATTGAAGCTAAAAATCGAAACTCCTTTTAGTCTTTTAAATTTATTATGCTTAAATAATTTCGCCGTCATAAATCTACTTTTGCATTTTATAAACAGTAGCAATTTAGTTCTAGTTTTGTTCCTCTGTTTATCCTTAATTATCTATTTTACCTTCAACCTGAGGACCTCCTGTGTTACGTAATTTGCAAGTGGCCTTGACTAGCCCCTAGGCCCGAAGTGAGTATCCCTGTTTATCCCAATCGTCTTCTAAAAACTTTTTTTAGTGTTAGAATTAGGTTTAGTTTAGTATCATTTTTTTAAATTAAATAACTTGTGCGCCTGACTGAATGGACTACGTCCTCAATGCAAAAAAAAACTATATGTAAATTTCATATTGAATGATACTCGTATAATTCCTTTTTTACAATTGATACTCATGGAAGTCTAGTTGTCTTACGCCATCATGTATATTCCGCAACATAAAACTGAAAACCATTCCATAATAAATGTCCAATAAGTCCATCTTACTGACAGTTTCTTTCATTTGTAAGATAATAGACTTTTCAATTTATTACAGATGTGGTTAATAAAATCTATATCGATTCCCAGGATTTTCGTTATATTAAAGAAAATTATACTGTCAATGCTCAGAAGTTTCCTAGAAATACATTTAAGCACCTTTGGTCGCATTTAAAATAACCTTGCGTATACATTCTTGTTTACAAGTTCAATTTTGTTTTTCATTTCATCAATACCAGCACATAAAATTATTGTCGCGTCACCGGCGCGGCGTATCTAGTTGTAAAAGCAAACTCTTTTAAATTTGGAAGAGCAATTATATACAACACAAATAAAACTGGGCCCAACGTCGAACCTTGAAGTATGCCCACTTTGACATACGTTTCTTAGCCACAGTTCTTAAATATGTGCTGCACGGTGATCCTATACGTTTAATTAGTTTAAGTTCGAAATGGTGACTAATAAATAAATACACTCATCACAAATTATGTCTATGCCATGTGATTATGTGAAGAATACCGATGACCTAGGAATCAATTAGGTAACAAATATTCAAGGACAAATCATAATTATAACATTTAAAGTGGAATTAACACATTTGTGGGCAACGGACACCCACTCAATATCCGCATGGAATTCATTTATTTTTTCGAAAAAATATTAATTCTCATGCGAGGTGTCGAAAGTGGGCAAAAACTATCGTTTCACTAAGCTAACATACTAATACCTTAAATGTGAAATTAGAAAATGTTATAAAAAAAATGTAAATGTAACGTAACAATTGTAACATTTCATAAGCCATAATAAATGACAGTTATTCACTTCACAAACTAACCTACCGTCCCTAGTGCCTTTTGTGGGATTATTACTAAACTTTTTGCGGAGTTTCGCATCTCTTACTTCCCTGCTGCCATTACCATTGTAAGAAGAACGAGGAGTTCATTATCAGAATGGATGTCATGTTTTAGTAATATTTGTTGAGCCCTTGTTGTAATTTTATGAATTATTACCCGCAGAAAGGACGAGCTTCTTTGTTATTATTACGGAAAGGTGAGTTATAGTTTGACGTCTCATTAACGGCAAGTTATTTACTGACGGCTTCTCGTTTTGTTTACGCGCCTCGCTTCACTTGTATTTAATATATTTTTAATTACAAATTCATAGTTCTTGTTCAAATATAAATTCGCTCATTAATCATAAAATAATACGGTTCGTGTTCCCTGGTCTCACTTACTGCAAAAGTAAACTAACTGTGACTGTTTACAGTTCCACCACTGACGTGGTTTTCCACAAAACACCAAAATACACTCTAACTTGATGCGTATTTCGCCAACCAAATTGGCATCATCTGGAGAACTAACCCTATGCTAACAATCTATCTTATTTATAAGTACCTATGGTACTTATGATTTATCTCTTCTACCATATTTGAGATAAGCCATATGTTCCTTGAATCTAGTTTGATTTGATCGTCTAATTTGTCCAACATACATTTGATTACAGTCCTTACAGCCAATTTCATAAATTTCCGAGTTTCGTTTGTTTCAATTTTGTCTTTTGGGTTGTATAAAAATTGTTGTTTATTTCCCGATGAATCGGGGCCGACGTTAAATAAATAATAAAAAAATTGGATTCTAACTCATTTTCTACATTATACAGGGTAGGGTGTCTCACCAGGAATTACATCGAACGATATAAGGGAAAGTACGCAACAGAAAATTTTGAAAATTTAGGGACTTACTAGCGTCAGTGTGGTCAATCCAACTAAAATAATTACAAGCATCTGGCGGTTCCGGTTATACCGGAAGTCGTTACCAACTTGCTTATTATAAATGGAACACACTATATTTTAGGGTTTTCGAAAAGAGCATAAAATTCTTAGTCAAAAACATGGATACCCTATGCCTAAACCCAGCAGTATCAGAGACATTTGACATTTTAAAAAAATTTTGACAGGTGTAATGGTTTACAATAACCTTTATAACTCTCTTCGTGTAAAAGACACTCATTTGCTTTTTTCGCACGCAGAAAGACCATAAGGTAAGCTACGCTCCACAGTTTAAAGAAATTCACTAATAGTATACCAAGTGTTCTATTTTTGACGTTACATTTTGTAAACTTCAAACCGTGAAAACTTGTTTAAATCAAATGGAACACCCTGTATTTTTTTACATCAAGATATGTATAATTAAATTCCTTTTTTTCTGATATCAGCATTGTGGGGGTTTAAGTTACAACTTTTTGAAATATTTGCGATTCTTTTAGAAATTCAAGAATTTTTAGTACAAATTTTATCAAATTAGCCATGATTAGAAACAATCAGTAATGTCAGTCATTCTCTTATGTCAAAAAATGCCACCGCGTTTAAATTACACCCACGAAGACTTTTTGAATTTGTTTATTATTTATGGAGAATGTGATAAAGTAATATCAAGAACTTGTAGTACATTTGTTACTAGATATCCACAAAAACGAAAAATAACACTAAACACTGTAACATGCCTATTAATTGGATTGAAGATACTATGCATACAATAAAATAGTTAATATACAATCAACTAAAAACATTTCTTATGGCACAGTAACTGCCCACTTTCTTGTAACTTTCGCTCCCTGAACACATGAGGATTCGAGTCACTCCAATAATGAGAATTGCGTCTATTAAGAATCGTCGCCTACAGACATTATTAGATTAAATTCACAAAAATTTCCTCTTAGGAACTCTGTTTCTTATAATCGTTGAACCCTTTGGAACAAAAACGGGTAAAATTTATGTTTAATTAAAATTCTGTGAACTAAATTCATGCATAGTCCCGATTCCAGAGCAGTTCGTCTTATTGACATCATTGGAAATGCATGAAAATATCCCAGAATTGCTATCTACGTTTTCGTCATCGTCAACAAGCTTCCGCTTAGGAATTCTTGCCTTGATATAGCCATAGTTATTAAAATTATCCAGTATGCGTTTTACAGTGTTCGGTGATGGTTTCCGTTTTTGGGGATATCGAGTAGCAAATGTACAAGTTCTTCATATCACTTTATCACATTCTCCATAAATAATAAACAAATTCAAAAAGTCTTCGTGGGTGTAATTTAAACGCGGTGGCATTTTTTGACATAAGAGAATGACTGACAGTACTGATTGTTTCTAATCATGGCTCATTTGATAAAAATTTTACTAAAAAATTCTTGAATTTCTAAGAAAATCGCAAATATTTCAAAAAGTTGTAACTTAAACCCCCACAATGCTTATATCAGAAAAAAAGGAATTTAATTATACATAACTTGATGTAAAAAAATACAGGTTGTTCTATTGACTTAAGCAAGTTTTCGCGGTTTGAACTTTACAAAATGTAATGTCAAAAATGGAATATTTGGTATACTATTATTGAATTTCTTTAAACTGTAGAGCATAGCTCACTTTGCATGCCAAAATGCAAATGAGTATCTTTTACGCGAAGAAAGTTATACATTACATCTATCGCAATTTTTTTTTTAAATATCAAATATCTCTGAAACGGCTGGGTGTAGGGTATCCTACATGTTCTTGACTCAGAATTTTATGCTCTTCTCGAAAGCCATAAAATATATAGGGTATTCTATTTGAAGTAAGCAAGTTGGTATCAACTTCCGGTATAACCGGAAGTGCCAGAGGCTTGTAATTATTTTAGTTGGATTTACCACACTGCCATTAGTAATTCCCTAAATTTTCAAAATTTTCTGGTGCGTATTTTTCCCTATATCGATCGATGCAGTTCCTGGTGAGACACCCTATATATTAAAAGGCCTGTATAAGCATTGGTGCTGATTTTGAAATTTTGTCGAAGTTCCAAAATAAGAAAAAACAATTAATTTTATTTTATAATCTGAAAGGTTAACTTAATAGAGATTTCTGATGCCTATTATTATCTGTACATTCTATTACTATGATTTAATCATGGTAATACACTTAAATTTGCTAACGGCCAAAAGAAACTCAATAATTAGGTCAACGAGATTCAGATATATTCGCGGTATTGCCTGGCAAAAAAAATTGGTCTCTCCTGCATGTAAAGTAAAACAAAGTTCATTTGCAGGCAGTATTAGTTATAAATATGCAGGATGCAGGACTTTCTTTAATTGCATCTAACTTTGAGGTTGGAAACAAAAAAGGGTCAAAGAATAAACCACTAAAGATGCAGCCTCGCATAAACGTACTACAGGAGCGAATTGCAGTGCTAAAACTAGAAAAAGTTTAACAACTAATTGACTGTTTTTTGAATGTGGAAACCAATGACTTAGCGAAAGAATTTTTAGAAACTCTGATTAATGAAAAAATAATATTAGTTCATTCACTCATTATTCATCTGAACAGTTACGTCGTGGAACGGTGTTTCAGATAACTAATACACACAGAGTGATTCAGAAATAAGCTGAACAAAAAAAAACAAATTGGGTTTAATACACTAACAACTTTCTCAAAATATAAAAAAAATATCTGATGTGGCCAGCACATTACTTATACCAGTATATATCATTCTGATCTAAAAGAATCATTCTATTTAATTCTTCACTTACCTCAATTAAATTTTAATAGCGTACCTTGAAATGCTTCATTAAAATTTTTAAATAATTAATTATCAGCGTCATTCTATACTGGCAATAATCATTCATGTCATATACTCTAATAATTTCTTATTGACATTGACATTTTTGTAACTGAATTAGCCATTTCAAATGTCAAACTGCTAAATGTATCCTAACCCCATTTTATTAGATAAAACGTGTAAAAATTTTTAGGTTACACCAGCTTATTTAAGTACTTAGTAAATATATTCCATTGGCTTGATATAGTAGACCTGATTTATAATCTTTCATCAAGAATATATATTTTTGTAGTCAAATACAAAAATGTTTGGGTCCCGTGGATCTCCTTTCAGCTGGCCAACTTTGCTCAACACCGAATTTATCATTGTCTTTGGCCTTTAGAATATGTGTAATTTGAAAGCTTTATCTCAAAAACTCTGGCTATCGCGATACTACAGACATGCAGACAGACGTTTTTCGATAAAGTTATGTTTTTTCATTATAATTAGTAGAGATTCGTCCAGAAATGCAATAGATTTTTTTCCTGAAATTATATCTTTATTCCTTCCTTCATTCATTGTGTCTCTTCTGGTGGTACCACATTCATCAAATTTAATGTGTCACCTAAAATGTTGTTGACAATCTTAACTGCCAAATTTAGGAAGTCTCCCATTAGTATTTTTTTGAGTTATCGTATAAGGAAGTAAAAATCGGTACGCTAGATATCGAGAAAAAAAATCATAAAGTTTGAGGGTAAAATTCATACCCGCATATGATTTTTTAAAACGAATTTGTATGTTATAATTAAACTGATTAAAATCAATGTCATAACCTTTTTATTAAGCAAAAATCTTTATGATAATTGCAAATGCATAATCAGACGTATTTCCCTTCAGTGATTGACACATTGTAAATATTATCGATTTGTTGATCTTGTGTTGATAATAATTTGGGGTTAAACGTGAATAACAAGTAATAAAATGGTTTTTACCTCAAGTGAACAAAAGAATACGGTGCAGGTGTACGATGAAGTGCTAGGTGCTGAACGGTTCCCTGATCACGAAATATTCCCCAGTGCAGTGCAAGAAGTATTGAATACCGTCGAGGAAAACACTTCAGTAGGCAGCAGAAGGCTGGCTTTGCAGTTGCAGACACCGCAGGCCACGTTATGGCAAATAATATGGGAGCAGGGTTTATATCCGTATCATGTTCAACCCTCCATCCGGAGGATCCTCCAAGGCGCTTGATATATTGTTGATGGCTTCTGCAAAGAATTGTTGACAATTCAAACTTCCTTTGGCGCGTGTTGTACACCGCTGAGGCTACATTTACTCGCCAAGGGATTTTCAATATACATAACATGCAAATTTGGTCCGAGGAAACAGTAGTGGATGATTATTTAATTGAACCCCACAATTCGGTAAAGACTTTACAGATCCCTCATTTGACATTACCGAGCTAGACCTGTAAATATGTATTTTCCATTAAAAAAAATGACCAGAAACAGTTAACTTTCTAGACGGCTGAAAACAATAGGGTCGATCTACAAGTGTGCAAAACGCTACTATCGACATAGACTTTTCTAAGGCTTTTGACAGGCTTGACCACGGTGCTTTGATTTGTAAACTTGACAAATTTGGTCTCTAAAAGTCGTTACTTCTTTTAATATAGTCATATCTAGAGAATCGACATCCATTTATTCAGTACCGTGGTCATAAATCGAATAGTTTTTGCAATGATCTGGCGTGCCACAGGGTTCGATACTCGGACCGTTCTTCTTCGTAATGTTTATTAATGATATTTTCGAAAGCTTGGATACTAATGTCCACTTCCTCTTGTATGCAGACGACCTAAAATTTGACCGGTTTATTGATAACATTCATGTTTGTGAAATTCTGTAAAAAAACCTTGGATAGTGTCAAAATCACAAAATCAACTGACAGATGTTCATCTATTTATAATCAACTTGTATGGTTGTGGCAGTGTAGCTATTCGCACACAACTGAGAAATCTCTGACAGTTACTTTCAAAGAAGACCGGATTAATCATTTTTAATTGTTATCAGATAATACTGTCAAACAAAAGTGACATAAGGGATCGGTGAAGACTTTACCGATCCCTTATGTTATTTTATCGGACTAGACCAGTAAATAATATTTTTTCACTCAAGAAATTGAGGATGATTGCAGAAAAAACCATTTCCACATTACATGCGATAATTTTTTTTTTGTAGGTATGTAATATGTAAATTACGATTGCACTTATCGGAGAAATAATGTGGTTATTTGCTGCTATTAGGTACGTCGGTAACTTGGGGTTTAGGGATACTTTTATTAATTTCTTCAAGATTCAAGGTTTTTCTCCTTCGGTTTATTTCGGAATCACCTTGTATATTTATATTATCAAATAACACCAGTTGACACTTACCTTTGCACTTAAGTAGATGTGGTTTGTTACACATAGACGGAAATATGCAATCGAGAAACAAGGGAGAGTTCTGAGCGAAGCTCTAGATAGGTCGAAAACATTTTGTAAAGCATGGCACTAAGGCCTCTTATACAAGGTACCTTCTATAGTTCGTCAGTTCAGTTGTGCTTGTGGATATCGATTTGCTCTTCCGCGCTGTATATTGTGATTAGTTAGTCTCGGCCCATACAGTGTTAAAGCTAGTCTTATACACAGTTAAGGGTTATTTTACTCCACAAGCAAACAATTTTGCTATATCAATATGGAAATCTGTTTCTTTATATCGGGATCTGCACCTAAAACTTCATTTTTCTTGGACTCGATCCAAGTCAAGCCATACGAATGGTAGTGACTCAGCGCTTACAAATTCTCTTACGTCTTTAGAGTATCATCGTACTGTTGGTAATTTCACAATTCTTTATTGGTATTTTTACGATTGCTTAGCAAGAATTGCTCGATAATAGCATCATGAATAGCTTATATCTGTACTAATAAACACGTTGTAGCAACTTATCACTTTACCCTGACAATCCATAACGTTCCTATGCCATTTTGCCCGACATTGTGTCTAATATGACCAACAAAGTTATGGAATTCACTGGTGCCTATTGATCAGGATTTTAATGGTTAATAGATAATTTTCTCGACTTTCCTGCACTAATGGCACACCAGTGGTGCAATAGGCCTGTCTTACGTGATACCTCGTTAAAAAAATGCGACAAGTTTCGTACAAGAATATGGAGAACTGAAAGTACCTAACATTTAGATAACATTAGCATACACTGCGAAACTCGTTTTAGGTTTCTGTTCATAATTCATATGGCGATTGTACATACAGTAGAAAACACATAATTCCACCGAGTTATTCTGAATTCGTTTTTAAATTCATAATTCTCAGTTCTCTTTGTGCCGGAGCGTAACGAAATGCCGCATTAAGACTAAACTTTTCAGCAAGGCTCGCATTGTTTACCATCTGAATTAAATCTTCTGTTTAATTTTCTTTTCAAACTGTCCTTAACTAACTATTCCACGATGCCATCTAATTTAAAATCATTAAAATAACACAAGAGTTTTGGAGCGTAGGTCTCCGTTTTGGAAACGGGCTTATCATTGCAAATCATAACAAAAACATTCCAATATAATTAAATGTGCTAATGAATTGGTCAAACTGTTATGGCTTCAATGACTCCAATCCTTAAAGATTCTTAACATTAGCATAGACTAATCCAAGAAATATAAAATGGGGACAACCACATTTATTTTCAATTTTATTAAATAATTTAACGAGTTCTTCAATGATTGTTTGGACCAATTCATGTTTGTTCTTTGCAGAAATTGAGCGATTTTGAAGAGATGAAATTTAATAAAGATTTGCAGGCGCATCTGGCAACAAATAGGAAGGAATTACTAAGAAATATAAAGTGTTTAAAATGATACTATTTTTGTTGCGGTTAAAAAATTATGTAGACTCCTAAACTGATTAGTACTACACCATTTTTAACATGCTTTTATTAGCTTCACTTGTATGTTTGTTTGTTTGTTTGTTTGTATCCGACTCTTTGGACTCGATTTTGACCCACTTTAAACGGACAGCTTTAATTGAAACTTTGTACACTTACGAAGAACCGGTAACAATACAATAATTTGATAAGTTTATATCATTATCCTGATCAGGATCGCCAGTCCTTTCCTCACGTATCCTCTTCGTGAGAGCAAGAAGCTTAATATTGTAAGTATATTCCGTGATTCTCAGTTCGGTCGTTGGCCGAGAGGGCAAGTCTTAGTCGACGCGAAACGACGAACTCCTCGGGCGTGAGTTCAAATCCTATGGCTGAAATAAAAAATATTTTTTTTTTTCAGAAATATCTGTTGGATCGTAATATGTTATAATATCAGCATCAATAAGCAATATAAATATAGTTTAAAATAAATATAGTGAAAGAAAACTAAAAAAACACGCTTTTAAAGCACGTCAAACTAAAAAGTGAAAAATAATTATTAATATAAACTGAAAACAATAATGAACGAAAAATACTAGTATTATTGTGAAAAAAGCGTGGGTTGCTCGATATACGAAAAATATGGCACAAAGCGCCCCACGCTTTTTTCACAATAATACTAGTATTTTTCGTTCATTATTGTTTTCAGTTTATATTAATAATTATTTTTCACTTTTTAGTTTGATGTGCTTTAAAAAGCGTGTTTTTTAGTTTTTTTAAACTATATTTATTTTTCACTTTTAGTTTGATGTGCTATAAAAGCGTGTTTTGTAATTTTTCTAAACTATATTTATATTGCTTAGTGATGCTGATATTATAACATATTACGATCCAACAGATATTTCTGAAAAAAAAAATTATTTTTTTATTTCAGCCATGGGATTTGAACTCACGCCCGAGGAGTCCGTCGTTTCGCGTCCACTAAGACTTGCCCGCTCGGCCAACGACCGAACTGAGAATCACGGAATATACTTACAATATTAAGCCTCTTGCTCTCACGCAGAGGATACGTGAGGAAAGGACTGGCGATCCTGATCAGGATAATGATATAAACTTATCAAATTATTGTATTGTTACCGGTTCTTCGTAAGTGTACAAAGTTTCAATTAAATCTGTCCGTTTAAAGTGGGTCAAAATCGAGTCCAAAGAGTCGGTTACAAACAAACAAACAAACATACACGCTTTTATAGCACATCAAACTAAAAAGTGAAAAATAAATATAGTTTAAAAAACCTAAAAAACATGCTTTTAAAGCACATCAAACTAAAAAAGTGAAAAATAATTATTAATATAAACTGAAAACAATAATGAACGAAAAATACTAGTATTATTGTGAAAAAAGCGTGGGGCGCTTTGTGCCATATTTTTCGTATATCGAGCAACCCATGCTTTTTTCACAATAATACTAGTATTTTTCGTTCATTATTGTTTTCAGTTTATATTAATAATTATTATTCACTTTTTAGTTTGATGTGCTTTAAAAGCGTGTTTTTTAGTTTTTTTAAACTATATTTATTATAGTATCTGTTGTGGGGGGAAAATAATTCTGTTTACTATCCTCTGCAAAATTTATATTATAATCGATCCCAGAAACTATTAAAAGTATTTATCTACGAAAGATGGAAAATGATGGCAGCAATTAAGAAAAGCGTTTAAATATATGACTTGGGTTTGAGCCACAAGAAAATGCATTTAAATAAATTAGTTTCTGTTTCTTGTTTTTTAAAATATCACATACAACGCGAAGGAAAGACCTATACATGAATACATACATTTTAGTAATGCACAAAAGCTAAGTTCAAATATATACTTACTGTCTCACTAAAATCCGAATGTTATATGCGTATATTCTGATCTTGAATATATTCAGGACCGAACTGATACTATAAGGGTATGCATTAAATAAGGTATTTCAATGAACAAGTAATAAAAAAAGCAAGTTTATAACAAACGCAGGATATACGCACACTAGTTTCAACTAAGAGAAAGCTAGGCACGTGACTATTTAGAGCGAAATTTAAAAAAAAAAAAAGAGTTGGAGGGTCTGTAAATTACTATAAATAGTCTATTGGTCGAGGTATCGGTACCAACGACGAATTACTAAATCTCTACTCTATGACTGTACTGTAAACCCACAAAAAATATTAATTAATCACCAGTCATTGAGAGTTTCGGTGTAGTGCACAGCGCCGGATATAGACTCTAGCCGATTCTGGCATGTTCAGTTTGCGACATATTCTTGTATGCTGATGATGTCTCGTCGTGCTCCATACATGTATGAATTAAACCGTATGATAACAACTGCTACTTTTGTGGTTGTTGAACGATCCTTGTTCTGTCACAAAATTATCTTCACAGCAAGACGCAGACGTTTAACCAAAAAAAAGTAAAGGTTTATACATGTTACAAATGCATTTTTAATCTTTTAAGCCGAGGACATTTCCCTTTTACAATAAATGGTTTTACGTGGGCCTCGAACACAGTCCAGCCATCTATTGCTTTATACAACCTACGAGACACCGCCAAATATTAAATTATATTATTTATGTACTTGTCTAATAATATATCGAACTCCATTATTTGTTTTGAATTGACCAAGCGAAACTTTCGCATTAAATAAATAAGACTGTCAAGGCACATCTGTTATAATCTTGAAAAGGGAAAACTTCTCTAAAAACTTCTCTTGCCAAGTTAGACAACTTTTTATTTGCCTTAAGTGAACATTATAAGGAGTCGATCCTAATGTACTGCTTACAACTCGAGATGGCTGGGAGACAAGACCTCTTGAAAATATCCGTGTTACACTTTTTTATGTGAATGGAATTTTCTATAATTAATTATCTGTAAAAAAAACAAGTTTTGATAGTTTGAATAATGAATTCAAAATTTTGAAAAAATGGCGTCCTTTATCACTAATAAAGTATGAATCTTTACGAACTTGTTGAGATTGATGCTATAATTAATAGTTAAAACCACAGTCTTATGCTTTAAAATGTTATGGTACTAGTTATCAGTATCGAATTATATTTAAGATGAAGTGGTGCAGTTTCAGTAAATAACATACCGTGTGTAAAATACCAAATGCGGCCAGTTAGAAAAGGAATACGACCGATGGCTGAGAACTAGTATGAAACGGGATAGAATAAGACACGCCCAGCAAACGCAAGTTTTCTGTGCCCATCAAGCCACATACGATACACTCACACATTATTACTGTTACATCCATCTCATTTGGCCACATTTAACATTTTACATATGGTATAGTGATTATACTGATTGTGCATAATTTTTATCATTATGAAAATATGCAAATTTACTGATTTTTAAATAATATTTTTGTATTGTATTGTATTTGTTTCAAAACATGTTTTAAAAGGCTTTAACAGTCTACAAAAAACAATTTATTACGCATACAGTCGTTAGCACTTTGACTATGTTGAATCCTCTACGTGTTAGTTGGCCCAGTTATTTTCATCATCATCCCATTAAGGACAGCCAAAAAGTTCGCGACAGACCACAGAGCGCCAGTTTTGGAGGCAGGAATCACTGCAGCATCTACAGACAATATATCTCAAGGACAAAAAGTTGGACTGCTAGATCTTGGAGTATTAAAATTATTGAAGAAAACCTAATCACAATTAAACCAGATTAATTTGAAACAGCTTCTTTATAACATGTCCCAAACAATACCAGCAAAAAAAAAGGATAATGTCCTCGGCATATATAATTTTCGTAGATACAGTCACTTCACTTCAATAAATCCTTAATACTAATTAAAAATAATGCTGGCCTCAATGCCGTCCCTTGCGGTACTTCTTATTTTTTAAAGAAACACTTTTATTATTATTTAGTATAGCCTTATCAGCGTTTTCTGTGACTGACTATCTCGGTTATATTTATAGTGCTCATTGTTCATATTAAAAAAATTAAATAGTAATTAAAAAATAAAAATAAATCAATCATTAATTGCAACCCTTTCGGGATTCTCCTTTTCGTTGTCGCTTTAAAATCTCGTTACTAAAATTCAATTAAAAGCAAATTATACATAATTCATCAGTTATAACAGCAAAATACGATTGCTTCCAACGTAATGTAAAATAAAGTCAAAACCGCCTTACAATTAATTACGATACGTTTAACTACGATTTTACGTGCTGCAGCAGTTTTGCTGCACTTCGCCAATAACTAACTATCCCATAACCATAAATTTCCCGCAGTTACTTTTCAATCGGAATGCACGGAAATAAACGGTTGAACAGGCATTGGCGGTCGAAAATATAATCTATGGCATAAATAAAGTCAAGGTGAACTAAAAATAAAATACTATAGGCACCAGTTTGTGAATTCAAATGGCCAATGATAAGCATATTGGGGTAATTTTGGTTGCACCAGTTTTAATCATTTTAGTGGAATTATTTTTGTGAATTCTAGTTAACTATAATAGTCAATACTTATCGTTCTGATTAATACTTTATTGTTTTCTCCAGATATTCTGTGTTTATGGAGGCATGTGTATGCATATACAGGGTGTCCCAACCAAAAAGTAGACACCCTGAATAATTTTTTTGAAAAATTGGTGAAACACGTCGACCTTTTTCCCAAGGGGGACATATTTTAATGTAATACTTGTATACCTATCATCATCCGTCTATCCTACACGGCCAATCCCTCAAAAAACTCAAATGGCAAAGGGGGTCGAGTGATACAAGGGGGTCGAGTGACACATCTTTTGAAAGGTCTCTCAATTCTCTACATAACTGTGTATTTTTTAAAACTTTATCGATTCGATAAAAGAAGCAGTTTAAATTATCGTATATATTGTTCAAAATGATCCCCACCGACTTCCATACAATAGTATAATCTATCTTGATATTCTGTACGAACATTTCTGAACACATCGGAGTCAATAAACGGCATTCTCGAACTATTCTTTCACGTAACTCTTCCAGAGATGCGGGTTTTTGTTGCAAATACCTTCGATTTCAAATGTCACCACAGAAAGAAATCGAAGGGAGTTAAATCGGGTGACCTAGCGGGCCAATCCACAAGACCTCTTCTTCCAGTCCATCGCTAAGGAAACCGATTATCCAAAAATTGACGGACTGCTATAGCAAAATGTGGGGTGCCCCATCCTGTTGAAAAAACAGTTCGCCCTCTAAAAGATTATCGTCTTCTTCGAGGATTTGGGTAATCATTGGGTCGATATTATTTTCTAACAGATCGAGGTACCTTTCGCAATTTAAGTTGTCAGGAATAAAAAACGGCCCGACAATGTGATCCCCTAAGATGCCAGCCCAAACATTTAACTTCTGAGGCCATTGGGTATGAGTTTCCATGAATAAATGTGGATTGGTTTCACTCCAATACCTACAATTGTGCCTGTTTACCTCCCCATTTAACTGAAATGTCGATTCATCAGAAAAACACGTATGGTACAGTAAGTAGATTGGCATTACCGTTTAATTGTTCACTAAAAATCTCGCAGAATTCAAGCCGACGATCGGGATCATCTTCGTTTAATTCGTGTACCAATTTAAATTTATATGGATGAAATTTGTGGGCCTTTACAATTCGATGAACACTGTTTCGTGATACACCGGAAGCCTCAGCTACTTTCCTGATCGATTGAGTATTATCCATCTGCAAATGACCGAGAACTGCCACTTCGACTGCTTCATTCCTAATCGGTCGCTGAGGTTCATGCTTTTTGTTTCCTACAGAACCTGTTTTCATAAAGTTTGTCAATAATTGTAAAACATACTGAGAACCAACCCTTCTATCTGGGTGATTACTATTGAATATGCGCTCCGTAGCTCTAGCACAATTATCGTTTTTAAAATAAATGCTGACAAGGAAAGTGTTTTTTGTCAAAAAAACTCTTGTTGATTTGAGAGCACTAAAATATGTAGTTTTTTTATAAATTACAATACCCTGTGCCAGGAATTTTAGATTTTTTAAACGAATCGATAAAAAGTTAAAAAAAATACACAAATATATGTAGGGAATTGAAAGACCTTTCAAAAGATGTATCACTCGACCCCCTTGCCATTTGAATTTTTTTGAGGGGGTGGCCGTGTAGGGTAGAGGGATGATGATAGGTATACAAGTATTACATTAAAATATGTCCCCCTTGGAAACAAGGTCGACGTGTTTCACCAATTATTCAAAAAAAATTTTATCTCTAAAGTTATTCAGGGTGCCTACTTTTGATTGGGACACCCTGTATGCATGTTTCTATATGTGCATATATATATATACGTGTGTATATATATATATATATGTATATGCATGTATGTATGTATATACAGTGCGGTCCATATGTATGGAATAAATTTATTTTAAGCATAATTATGACATTAGGAAAAATCCTGAAATTTGGGGCATTAATTACTGAGAAAATTAATTTTGAAAATGTGAAATTTTATGTATCTCTTCTAAACCCAGCTGAGGTATTTTTTGCTAAATTATTTGTTTTGAAAAATAATTAAAACTGATGTGTTGTTGTTTTTAAAGTTTTGAATACAAAATTGTACCCACATCAACCCTTTGTATAAAATGAAGCGCAGTATCTCATATAATATTAAGAATGTATTTCCAATTTATCTGAATGTATTTCTAATTTATTTTATAATTAAATGGTCAAAATGGCTGCCAATTGCCTCTTGACAATCAGCAAGGCCATATTTGTATTTTCCGATGACATTTTGTATTTTGTGAATTTCCTCGATTATCCTGTTTTTAAATCTGCAATGTTGTCTGGTCGATTGACATACACTTTTAATTTTAGATACCCCATAAAAAGTAATCAAGAGGGGTCAAATCGGGAGACCGAGGTGGCCCCTCAATAGTTCTAAGTTTACCAATCCACCTGTTTGGGGAAAACTTCGTTTAAATAATTTTTCACTCTACGTGAATAATACGGTGGAGTTCCATCTTGTTGGTACCAAACAGACCGGTCTATTTCAATTGGAAAATTAACATCAGGAAAAAGTGTTTTTTAGGCACTAAAAAGTCACATGTCTGGTTTCACGAAATTTGTTCTCTATTTTAGTGACTAGACTGTGATAATTGCTGACCAGGGTATTTATCATTAAACATTTCACAAACCTACTTTTGAGTTATTGTTTTAATGCCGCATCCAATCATAATTAGAATATTCATTCTCTGACAATCGGATAAATAAGCCATAATAAAGTTGAATAATGAAATCTTATTAAATACACTGATGCGTGTGAGTAACTTAGAATAAAGTGACAGTAATTGGAAACAGTTCCATAGCCCACTTGATAGTTTTTTAAGACACAGTTAATGGTGTTATTTCTTCGGGTTTTTTTGACTAATTCTTTAGTGTCTACTTTAAAAAAACTCTCTGGTGGGTACAATTTTGTACTAAACTTTAAAAACAACAGATCATTTTCAATTTTCCTTTAAAACCAATAATTTACAAAACTAACTCAACTGTGTTTACAAGACATTTATAAAATTTTACATTTTCAAAATTAATTTTCTCAGTATTAATGCCCCAAATTTACAAAACTTTATACTGCTGATTAGAGAATCAAAATCCCCTTGGAAATTTCAAATTAAAAATAGACCTGTTTCAAAATTTTTCCTAGAAATTCATAATTACGCTTAAAATGAATTTATTCCATACATATGGGCCACATTGTATGTGTATGTGCGTATGGGTATTCCCCTCCGAAATTCAGTGCGAAATATTACTCAAAAATCATTTGCAACACGTACATCCTTAAATGAATATTCTTTGAGATATTTAAAGAAATAGAAACGTTTGGAGATTTTCAAGATGCGCTAGTAGTTGATCTGGAGTGCGAATCTCGATCGAATAATTTTCGTGTACGCTTAAACTCGAATAGTTCTGAGTGAATAATTTTCGTAGACGACCACGCATGCACGATTACACTCGCATATATTCGAAAGTTGCGCCCCAGTATGCCTGCGTATGTGCGTGTGTATTTGTATGTGGTTGCTCCCATCTCAGAGCCGAATCCAAGCACGTGGGAAGTGATGATCCCATTATTTTTTTTTTAATTATTTTTTGTTTCTTGGATATTTAACTATTTTGTTTTTAAATTATTTCAAACCCAAAAAAAATTATGAAGCCGCTGCTCCCCCACATCACGTCCGTGGTCTTTGGTTCGGCTGAGGGGGGCCCCCCCCCCCCCCCCGGGGAAAACAAAAAAAACCCCAAACACCCGTAATTTAAAAAATTTTTAAACTCAAACCTATTTTATTTTGTAAATATCTCAAAAACTACTGATACATTTTTACGTAAAATTCGAATTCCCAAAACGCCCGATTCACTGCATTATATAATTTCTGTACCATCCTTATTTACTTTAACAAGTCCAGGTATAATTAAGAAATCAATCAAAAGTTGTTGCACTATAAACCCGAAGACAAAGAGAAAAAAAAAAAAAAAAAAAAAAAAAAAAAAAGGGAAAAAAAAAAAAAGAGGGGGAAAAGGGGGGGGGGAAAAGGGGGGGAAGGGGGGAAAAAAAAGAGGGGGGGGAAAAAAAAAAAAAAAAAAAAAAAAAAAAAAAAAAAAAAAAAAAAAAAAAAAAAAAAAAAAAAAAAAAAAAATCCAAAAGCCTGAAGGAAAATAGGGGAAAAAAAAAAAAAAAAAAAAAAAAAAAAAAAAAAAAATAAAGGTAAGAGGGGTGAGGAAGGGGAAAAAAAAAAAAATAAAAAAAAAAAATTGAAAAAAAAATAATATTTTCCATTCCACTCTATAATAGTGCAACAACTTTTGATGGGAAGAGGAATAATTCCTATTTATTCATTGTAGAAAAATGTGCTACAGTACGCCGCTGTATACGGGCTCGAAATGAAAGGAGGAATATAGAACAAACCGCTACATGTGCTCGATCGCGGGTTGTGGAAACATGAACTTTGCCACAACGTCACGATGTTTCAGACATATTAGAGTCGTTAATAATAATCGTCAAATTACCAAACTTGACGTGAAAGTTTGGAAAAGTATTAAAATTTTAACAAGGATGTTTAGATTAAGTTAAGGATAATTAGGATAAGAACCGAAAGGGAATTGAAAATAAACGAAATATCAGTAAAAACGTTTATTTAGCCGGGAATAATAATAGAAAATTAGTCCGCAAATTTCTTTTCGTACGAATAATTTAATCTTATTTAGAATTTACTGGTATATTTGGAGGGTATGCTGGTCGAAATAATTAAACCATACTGATGGGTTGAAATATTTAATGTGACGACACTAAAATTGAAGTAGTTTAGACAGACACCAAAACTGTTGAGTGATGCCAACTTGATTGACTAAACGCGCGTCTACCGTCTGCTTTGGTGTTTATGAAGACGACACTTACCAGCACAAAAAGTGGGACATCAAAAAAAATTGGTATATTTTTCATTAAAATTTTACTCAGTGTACACAAAACATGTGGAATCATTTGTTTTGCATTCATGATACTTTTTTGTTCATTTTTTTTTCTCCCAATTTTTTCTTTTCCTTATCATTTAAAAAACTGACGAACTGTAACATTTTCAATCACATGAGAAATCATACTCTAGTACTGGCTTGCATTTTGCCGATTGTTTTAGGTGCTGGTAATTTTCGCCCTTATCTTATTACGATCTTAAATCGTAGTATAGATCTAATACCCTGTCTCGAAGGTCTTACAGATCCTTCTTCTTGATGTATGAAAAACAAATAAATAGCCAAGAAAATTTAAATGTAAATAAAATTTATTAATAAACCTTCACTTGAATTTCCTCGTAAATATTCAAATAAGTGGATCCCATATAAAAGTTTACAATAGTTTTACGAGTTCGATACTAGGGACAAGCAGTATAATATAATCTCCAAAAAATCAACTACCATTAACACGCCAAATTTCCAAATTATAATATCCAATATCCAAATGTCAATAAAAAAATAAGGTATAAGTTTTTATATTGTACAAAAACTTTACAAAAAAAAGTATCAAACGTACGGTGTCAAAAGTGCACGGAGTCAAAAATGTCTAAAATAAATTAAGAACAAAAATTATTTACAGTTAACCTTCACACACGTGGTCGTTAATAGAAGAAATCATAAATTACAACTTACCCAGCAAATCTGGACGTTTAAATAAATCCAATTTACAAATCGAAACAGTACTTCTGTATTAAATAACAAATGAAGTAATAGACAATTTTATCCGAAACTATTTTTGCAGCAACCAAAAACCAAATGTGCTTTAACACAAAACCTATGTTGGCAATATCAAGTGTTCTTTATTAATTTCTTGATAGGAAAGAAGTGGTTTTTTGAAACTCACAACGAGGTTAACAATGAAAATAATACGTGTAGCCACCAATTCAACAACGTAAAAATTACTAGATATTTGTGTTATGTATTTCAAATAAACACACGGTGGATTCTGAGTATTTTATTGGATATTAAATACTGTTAAATACTGACAGAGACACTGACTAACAACAGAACATGTACCCCTAGATAAACTAACTAAAAACCAACTAACTTGGCTCTGTGCTGCCATTTCTGACCAGCATTGCCAACTTTTAAGAAACAACACTTTCCTCTTACATACAAATAATATGATGTATAAGTCCAGACGCTGAGGTGGTTTACGGATGCGGCTACTACGTCTCACATCAGACTCTGGAATAATATAAATATTTTCATTGGTAGTACTCACAACATTATCACTTGTAATAGTGCGACCTGATGGAGAGACAACACCCTCACCATTCAAACCAGAAACTTCTTCGCCATCACCTTCGAGGTCAGTCGTGACATCCGCCATCGTTGCATTGCTAGAATTAGGTATATTAGTGCTATCCCTATTTGGCGCAGTGTAAATATTGGTTGGTGTTGAACTTATTTGTTTGGATATGGATTTCCTTAGACTATTTACCTGGTTATACATAATTCGATTCGAAATAAAAAAATTTACAATTTGTTGTTCAACTGTTAGGGTCGACTTTTCTAACAAAAAATTATCCAATGCTGCTTTTACAATCTGCACATGTCTTTCTGCTGTACCATTGGATTGTGGGTGATATGGAGGCGATTTTAGAATGTTAATTCCATTTACTTGACAGAAATTAATAAAGTAACTTGAATTGAAAGGCGGACCATTATCACTCACAATTATGTCTGGTAACACTCTTACAGAAAAAGTAATTTTCAATTTCTCAATTGTCTGAGTGACGTTTAATCCTTTTGACATACAATAAAAGAAATATATAAATACGAAATCGATGTGAACTCTCTGAAAAACATTTTCTGTTTTTGGCCAAGACATCAAGTACTTCTCAGCATTATTTTGCTTCAATTGGCACACCTGACAACTGTATATTATGTTCTCAATATCTTGTTGTAATCCTAGCCACCAGAATGTAGACCTAGCCAATATTTTAGTCCTCACAATACCTATATGATCCTCATGGGTTAAATCCAACACTTCTTTACGCAAGGAGTGTGGTATTATAACTTTACTGCCTAACATTAAACAACCCCCTTCTATTGATAAGTCATTTCTTTTAAGAAAGTATGGTTTCAACTCATCACAATCTACTTGGGTGGGCCAACAAGTTCGAACCATATTTATAACCTTCGCTATTATAGTATCCTTACTAGAGACGTTAGAATATCTTCATGGGATACTGGTAATTCATTTATAGCACTGTCGACTTCCGCAGGGTCCTGCAGAGGTAGTCTTGATAACATATCAGCTTCAAATAGCTGGGAACCCTTACGGTATCTATTTTATAGTCGTACGCAGATAAAATTACGTTCCATGTTATGATTCTAGATGCTGATATAACCGATATTTTACGATCCGGATTGAAAATAACTTTAAGTGGCATGTGATCAGAAATTAAAATAAATGGCCTACCATATATATATTTATGAAATTTTTTTTACACTGAAAATGATCGCTAATGTCTCTCTTTCTTACTGTGAGTAATTCTGTTGCAGCCTTTGACAAGGTTCCCGATGCAAATAACACTGGTTTTTCACCATCCTGATCTCTGTGACTTAAGACTCCCCCCACAGCATATGAACTAGCGTCACATGAAATAACAGTTGTTTTTTCATGATCATGTGTTAAAACCTGATTTTTAACTATTAACTCCTTACTCAAACAGAAAGCTTCACAACACTCTTTGTCAAAGTTAAACATTACATCTTTTTCTAGCAATCAATATAGTGCTTTTAACTGGGATGATAACATAGGTATGAACTTGCTATAATAATTTATTAACCCTAAATACGCCCTCAACTGCGTGAGATTTTGTGGCTCTGGCGAATTGCTAATAGCTCGTAACTTATCTGTAGTAGGATGTATCCCCTCGATGTCAATCCTATGCCCCAAATATTCTATCCCCTTCTCAAAAAATTTACATTTAGCTATATTTACCTTCACATTATACTTATTTAACCTGGCTAACACGTTATCAACCAACTGAAGGCATTCCTGTAGTGACCTACCCGAAATTAAAATATCATCCAGATAACAACTTACTCTGGGTATTCCACACAAAATCTGATCCATTATTGATTGAAAAATGGCTGGTGCTGAAGATATTCCATATGTTAGCCTAGTATATTGCAATAACCCCACATGCGTATTAATGGTCAAATATTTTTGAAAATCCGGATGGATCCTTAACTGCTGATATACCCCTGAAAGATCTAATATAGTAAAAATACTGCCACCAGCTAAACTTGCAAAAATATCATCCAGTTTGGGAAGCGGGTATTGATCAATATTTAACGCTTTATTAACAGTTAACCGAAAACAGAACAAATTCTGATATCCCCCTTCTTCTTTGGAACCACGACTATGGGGGATGCCCATTCAGTAGTTGTTACAGGTTTCAAAATACCTACTGCAACCATTTGATTAATTTTTTTTTCTACACGCGGCTTTAATGCATATGCCATTGAATATGCTTTTTTTACTACTGGTACTACATTATCTTTAATACCTTTACCTCAAATTCTTTTATCGGACTACACATATTTAAGTTGAACACATTCTTATAAGTACTTTTAAGTTCATTGATAATATTACTGGTATCGCTTATATTGTTGACTAACTGACCATCTATACAAAAGTTACTTTGCCAATTAGGAAACAGGACAATGAGCCAATTTCTACCCAATAATGGTACAAAATCTTTGCCCGACTCAATAATCGTTGAAGGCAACTGATACATTTTGTCACCATATTGTACGTCTAGAATGAATTCACCAACAGCCTTGATATCCTGACCCGAAACATCAATTAATTTATAGTTGACATTTGTTAACAGTACTTTTAAAATTTCTTGACATCTATGAATTGACATATTATATCAGTTTTTATTTAGTGTCGTGTCAGTTATCTTGTTTTCTATTTAACATTAAGTTCTTTGTATTTTGACGAGTCTGATACCTATGTATTTATATTGGACCGCAAATATATTATTACTACTATTATTGACAAATTGAGATTAAAAAATTCAGTAATAAAATATTTAAACATGAAAAATAAAAAAAGTTACAAGCAAAAACCTAAATGACGGTAAACCATGTAAACATCTACGACTATTTATTTCACAGTAGGTCAGGAGTAGGAAGTCGCACAACTAACTTCCAGTTTATTTAATAGGTCTATTCACTGTCAAAACAAAATAACTTTAAACCAAAGCTACAATATAACAAAAGTTAGAACTGGCAAGTCGATAAACCGAAAACTCATTTCCCGAACCAATAAATTTGTAAGTAACTTAAACTTATCGAAATCAAATTATAGAGTTCAAAAAAATAGCTACTCATCACTTATCACTTTGAGGAAACTTTAAAACGAGTTATGCGGAGTTGGTTAGTAATAATTACTGATAGTAAATTACATTAAATGTAGAAATCAATTAGAGTTGAGACGGAAGTTTTGATGGAAACTGAAACTAATTTAAAGTGTCAATGGTGCTGTGACAGTCAAATCTTTGGATCGAAAATGACAATAGACGTTTGCAAATAGAGGATTACTTGCATTACCAGGTGGATCAGTAAAACGTCCATAATATAATCATTGATAGAAAACTATGAGAAATTGCATTCAAAATAGAAATAAAATTAAACATATTTTTATGATTATTTCCATCACCAAAAATGTTGCCAATCAGAAGCCATCATTTTTCTTATTTTGTTTATACAGGATGGGTCAGAATTAACTCATGTTTTGAACTTGCGTAGTATTCAGCCGGCAGTATGGAGGCGATGCAGGAGAACGCGACGTAACTTCGCGCTAGATATGTCATTTCAATAGCGATGTCTAATCCAAATATTATCGTGGATCAGTTCTAACCTGAATCAGTCCACGAAAATATCTAGTCCGAAAATAAGTTTCAGTTCCTAGTTCGGACCGCGCCTTAAGTAGGTCCGCTTTTTTTAGCGGCTAGTGAAGAACTGGATGAGTACTCGTTCAGCCTCTCGGTTTTGTTTAGTTCGACCAGTCCGAGGTATTTCATGGATCTTGAGACCAGTTCAACGTCTAAGAAGATAGAAAGTCTGCATTCGTGCCGTCCGCATCATAGAATTGTATCGGCAGCGGCGCCGGCCAGATACTTGTACCTGATTTAATTATCAGTTGGGATCAGTTCCATTAGTCGACCGAACCCGCTCAAAAGTATCAGTCCCGATTATGGCTAACCATCTCTACCTTCAGTAAACATGGTCTGCTGGAGTGCAGATCATCGCGCGTTTACTATTAAAACGTTTTCCATAAATGGAGACTCTATCAACAAATATTCATACGGCATTTCAACATCACAAGACATGTAAGGGTTCCAGATCGCAACACTATCACTAACTGGAACCAGAAGTTTCGAACCACAGCTTCTGCAATAAATAACAAACTTGCAGGCAGAGGCCGAACTATGTGGATACCGGAAAACATCTAAATAGTTCATGTTGCTGTCAATCGCAGTCTCAGACGATCTGCACATCGACAAGCTGTTACCTTAACATATCCAGCAGATGTCTTCGCCAGATATTGCATGCAGACTTAAGTTACCACCACTATAAAATTAACATAGTGCAAGACTTGCGCACGGAGATTTCGCCTGAAGTAAATTTTGTAATAAATCTGTTGATTTAATTCCAGAGATTATTCGACACTTAATGATGTCAAATGAATATTATTTTGAATTGTCTGGTTCTGTAAATAAACAAAACATGCTATACTGAAGTGATGGAAATTCTTGTGAACTGCATATGAAACCACTTCATAGTCAGAGGGTGACAGTTTTGCGCGGAATATTGACGTTCAATATAATTGGTCCTTATTTCTTTTAAGACGAAATGTTTATCCGGTTACTGTGACATCTGAGAGATACACGCGTATGTCATCTAAGTTCTTATTCCCTGAGATAGGTCGTCATAACATTGACTCCGCTAGAGTTTGGTTCCAACAAGACGGAGCAATATCGTATCTCGGAATATAATGAACACCATATTTCACGCTTTGGGGACATTTTATTGGCTAGCACGTTCACCTGATTTGTCTGCGTGTGATTTCATTTTGTGGGGTTATTTTAAGAACAAAGTGTGAAGCTCGTCCAGTAGACTTAAATAACCAGAAGCAGGGAATTGTGGAAAATATTAATGAAATTCCCCAGCCATGCAAGCGGCATAAATCAAGTGCAAGAGTGCATGGTCGACACCTGGTGGGTGTTAGTTTTAAAAAGTAACTTTCATATTTATTTTTTAATAATGTCAAATGTGTATCTGTCAATTCAGAGTACTCTCAATAAATGTAAATGGCTAGTGAATTTTTCAAAATTATGTGTCCATTCTGCCCCATCCTGTATATATAAACGATTATTCAGCGCAATTTTCAGCGACTATTGCGATTATTTTTAAATTTTACCTTCTTCGTCCGAAAAATGAAGTAATGGATCAGTTAGTGATAAAATATTTTATTGAGTACTTTTACGCAGCCTATAAGAAAATACCAAAATTTTGTTTCTAAATATTTTTCTAGCGTAGGTAGCAGATACTGATGGCTAAGTATCATGCACATGGCCGCTGTTCACTGATAATATTTATGATGCCCCCGTACAAATCAGACACGCTACTGTCCTCCAATCACCCATGCTTTAATGGTGAAAGGTATTTTTAGATAGAGAGATTTAAAGTTCAATATCGTGATAATCCCACTCGAAATGAATATTTTTAAGGCGGTTTTTTCAGAATGTTATTATTCAGTAGCGAAAAGTTGATTTGCATAAAATAATCTGACGAGAAAAATTAAAGGAATATGCAAAGAGGAAGTTATTCAATTATTTTTAAATTGTTTTAGGCGCTGTTCGCTGCTGAAATGCGAATGTTTTTTTAAATTGTTCTGAAAAGATGAGGAACATTAAGTTAAATTTATTTTTCGATTATAAAAATAAGGAACAAGGCCAAAGGTGGAATTTATATATTATAAATAAGAAATCATTGCAGGATGGCAGCTTTTTACTCACTTGCTTGATCCGCGCCTTGTTCCACTACTCACCGATTCGTTTGAGAAATCAATTAAATGTATCCCACTTACCTGAAAATGAAAAATATATTAACATTTTTTAAAAGGACTTTTCTTTAAAATTTTGCAACATGAACGATCAAAGGAATGTTCTGTGTCGAAGAATTTGCGAAATTAATTTCAATTGTCAATACTCAAAGGTGCTTTCAGTTTATTGCAGAAAATCACATCATTTCGTCTCGGATTAAAACACAATAATTGAGAATCGGTTACAGATGAAAAATCAACTGCAAGCCGCATTGGCGCTCTGCTTGTAATGCAGAACGCAGTAAATGAAGAAATAGTAAGAAAGCAATAATTATTGTCAAACAGGTCGTCAAGTTAATATGTTGTTGACGTTTTAGTTTTACACATCATGCGATGAGTATTACATAAAAGGAACTTCCATCCATATAAGATCGCAGTTGTTTAACTATTTCAGATAGATAATAGAAGTGGTTTGATTTTGTCTGAATCTTTTAGAATTACGAAAATATGAGCTAGATAATAACTCATACTAGTAGATATTTAAATTTTAAATCTAACCAGGTAATTCATGGTAAAAGGGGTGTTGTTAAATGTTTGTACGGTGGGGCAAAAATAAATTCATCTAATGATTAAATAATGAGAAAAAATTTATTAAAGAGGTATTAACAAATAATGATTATCTCGAATTTTTTGTTGATAGGACTCGAATAAATATTGAGAATAAATTTAGTAATCCGGTACAACAAAAACCTAAATAACAATATACAACAATAATTCCTTTTATACAAGGTTTATCAGTCCACCCGGGCTAGAGGTCGCCGCTCTCGGTACTTGCTTCGCAAGACGCCATCTGCCACAGAGACATCCATGATGTCGGTCGGATAATAGCACTTGGACCATATGAGAAGTTTCACATACCTCTCACCACTACTCAATTTACCTTAGATGATTAGCAGGTTGGCCACTATCATTTGTCTGTTCCATAACCTATGGCATATTGAGGAAAACTAATAAGTTCGAAACCGGTCTATGTCTGGTTAGGAATTGACAAATGATGTTGTCTACCGATCTATCATGATTTGAAGGTATAATCCAATGCAGGTCGGGGTATTTGCCCGCTGAGTAGTTGTTTCGTCAAATCATATTTAATAAGGTTTATCCGTCTTCCGGGGCGGGAATATATCTGGAAGGCAAAGAAGTACAGGAGAGTTTTACTCTAGGCTCATACACCACGGTCTTCCAGGCAGAGGTTTACGCTATCCTAGCGGTGGCAGGTAGAGCTGAGGTTAGGAATGGGGCGGAATAGATAATATACATCTGCTCCGACAGCCAGGCTGCTCTAAAGGCGGTGTGCTCCCCCAGGACGAGATCAGCTCTCGTCCAGGAGTGTGAGGATGCCCTAGAAGAGCTGGCTAGGCATAAACAAGTGAGACTGGTATGGGTTCCGGGACATATGGGAGTTCCAGGCAACGAGAAGACCGATGAATTGGCTAGACTTGGAGCCGAGGAAACCTGTCATGGGCCTGAGCCTATGTTAGGTATTTCAAGAAGGCACGTCACAACGGCCCTCAATGAGTGGGCCCACGAGACACTGAGGACGCACTGGAGGACCAACGGGGCCTGCAGGCAAACCCGAGATTTTGTGACAGGGTCGAACAAATCGAGATCGGCCTGGTTGCTGGGACGGAGTCGGAAAACTCTGAATCTCTTAATCGGTGTTCTGACAGGCCACTGCAGACTTAGGAGGCATCTATCATTGATAGGTATTGAGGAAGACCCTACGTATCCAAGATGCAGGAGTGATGAAGAGACATCTTACCACTTCCTGGGACAATGTGAAGCGTTCGGGAGCCTGAGACACAGTATCTTCGGTTCTGAGGCGCTTCTAAGGAGGAGATGAGCTCCCTCGCAATGAGTGACATCCTCACCTTCATCAGAAGGTCGGAAAGATTCGATGAGGGAGCAAGAGAAGCACATGGCTGAGGGGACAGCTGGGGGTTGGTAAAAGCCCGTCAATGGCCTACTTGCCAGGCGTCAGCCTCCCCACCATTACCATTACCATTAATAAGGTTTATCAGAAAAACTACGTCCTGTCGGAAATAAGTTTCATGTTAGGGCAGTATTTCAAACGACTAATACTTTGAGATCCATTTTAACAAAAACAAAACCGGTAAATTGTGAGCAAAATTCAAAAAACTGTATTTACAGTATTCCGTGTTAGTGAATAAACATTATGTGGGAGAGTCATCCAGACCTCTCAGTGTAAGGTTAGGTGAGCGTAAAAGTTATATTAGAAAAGGTGAAATTGAAAAATCGAAATTTTGCGACTGCTTAGGACAATGGACATAGAATAAACTGAGATTCGGCAAAAATTTTAATGAAAGAAGCGGACAACAAAAAAAGAAAAATTAAGGAATCGGCAATAATGTTATTCAATGAAAAAATATGTTTATCCCATTGCTCTGTAGATTTTGGTACAACGTGGTTATCGATGTTAAAAGAAGAATTGACAAAATTAATATTGTATTGTATCAACAGTTCTATGTAAGTATCTATGGATATGACATAAACAAATACACGCTTGACATATTCTAAAAAAAGATAAATAAAGAGTGGAATGAAAAATAATAACTGAACATTTTTGCTAATTATTGTGATACTTTTGTTTTATTTATTTTTGGTTTTACTAAACAGAATAGTTGAAATTAAAAACAAATTATTGAGTCAGTTGTACTGAAATAATGTGATATTATTTTTTGTAATCCAAGTTTCAGCGTTTTGGCAAATAGCCGGGAAAAATAATTGTTTAAAAGATATATATTATACTTATCTGTGATAAGATTTGTAAAAGTTAGTAAATAATAATTAGCAATAAATTTTCAGTATTTTTTCATTCCACTTATATTTTAAACTTTTACAAGGAGAGGAACTTAATTTGTTTTTAAAAGATAAATAACTTTAAAAAGTGGACAGATTCGATTTCCGAAACGTTAGGGAACTATATTATTATTATTGTGTCTCATATTAAGTTGTCAAAAAAAACCTTCTGACTAATCTTTTGACGTAACGTTACAGACGCGGAGGTTTATTTTTTTCAGTAACATACTGGGTAACTAACTATTTTTTTTAGATAACTATATTTTTAGATAACGAAAAATTCTTTCATGTCCCAAAAAAAGAAAAATCTAATTTTCGCTTTTCATTAAAAAATTAGCAGCAACGACATATTGATAACGTTTGGCAGCAACAAAAACTTGCATGTCAGCTTGTGCATGCTGCATCTGGACTCTGGACTATAGATAACATGAAATAATGCTAGTTTGGTGAACATTGCTGCCAGTTTCATCACTTTCACGATTAATCTACAATTACGTTTACAATGATTTACACCGGAGAATACTGTCCATGAGAACAGTATTCTCTTATTTTCGCGTTTTTAGATATTGACCTAAGATTTTCTCCATCCTTTTTAAGAGAAATGAGGTAACATTTCATTACTTCACTGTTAAATAATCCTGAAAAAACTCTAAAATACGTTTTAGGAATAATAAGAATTTATAATTTTTGTAGCCTACCACATTCTGTTATTATCAATTCAAATGACTGCGAAAATTATGCAAACAAGGCAATATGCCTTGAGTCCACCCCTGTACAACTTATAATGAAATACATCAACCTTTCTTTTTCCATTGTGATATACAACAAATTATTTGTGCACTAGATTATACTACGTATTGTCCCCTACACCAAATATTACTGCGCCCAATTTATTTTTGTAGGGTTATTTAAATGAGAGAAACCCGAAAAGATTTACTACAATAGGAATTAGTTGTAGTCATCGAGTTCTCACTCGGAGGGATAAAGCCTATGCAGCTCTAGGAACTGAAGATCATACCGGCCTGCCAAAAATCAGCCGAGTGGCTGGCAGGCCAAATGCAGAAGGCGGTCTTTCTGGGTTTTCTCCGTCTGCTTAGGGCACACGATTCTGGTATCTACAGTCACTAACCCTGCGGGATGTGGGGAGTGGCTGTAGTTGATGCGCCGGCGCGACTCCCGTGAGGCGTCGGAGGCCACGGGAGCACTGACCGGCATCGGATATTCCGAAAAATAATAATAATAATAATAAAATAACTGCAGCAAGTCTCAATTCAGATGCTTCTGTAGAAAGTTTAATTTCGCTTCGATTTTTTATTATCTCATCTAATAGTTGCTTTATAGGAATGTCTGTCATTTTATTTGTAAATTAGTTTTAGTGTATGGTTACCTTTAGTATTTTAACTATTTTGTTTGATATGAATTTATGTTATCAGTTTTTTCTTGTAATTTACTTTTCTTTATTAGCCGGAATATCTTCCAAGTAATGACAATATATTAATAATGTCACATCATAAATAATATATGCTATTAATACTATACACCATTTCCATTTGATACTGTCGTTTTTGCAAATTTATGTTAAGATTTACCTACCTAAACTTTGATTTCTTGTAGACCGCAGAAACTAAACACTGTTAAAACTTAGGCTGACCACACACGATCACATACCATTTTCTTTTGTCTCCAAACTTGTGTGTATATAAATGTTTTTACTATCGTAAAACTGTGGTTTGTGTACATGCGATGTGGGCACGTTAAAAATCCCTTTCATGATAAAAATTGGCAAAAATTTTGAGGTTAGGGGTGCCAGTATTTACAAAAGACTGATGGCTAGGGCTGTCAAAAATGTTCTGTGGAACAGTGGCGTACGCGAAATTACCTAATACGAGAAACAATATAACTGTTACAATTTATAACAATGTATGTAAAACTTATCCTCTTAACTAGCTTGATGAACTAGCTTGCTTATCACAAACTGGAGAAGATGTGTAGCCATTTTGCAGCATCAGGTATGTTTCTATGGTTATCTCCATGAGTGATGTTCGCTTTGGTGAAAATATATTCTTATATTTTGAAAATGACCGTTCGGCATCTACTGATGTAATACACGCATGCGTAAAATAGTCTTTGAACGCACTTAACCGATCTGGGGCTGCACCATCACATATTTGTCTTAATTTGGTAAAACCGGTGTCTATATTTAACAAACTTGCGAACTTTTTCTTTAACGCGCTCATTTGTTGCGTCACCTATAGAGCGTAGCAGTAAATTTACTTCGTCCACTATTTGCAGTGACTCCGCTAACGAGAACGCACTGTTTTCTAATTTTTTTATGCTTTCATGTAATGGTTTATAGTTCTTCGCAATATTTTTTAAAGCTGTTTCAACGGACATATCTTCGAATTTTGTCTGGCTTTCCTTAATAGTTGCAGCCTCATCTGGATTGAATTGTAGTATCACAGCTTTTATTTGTTGGAAATATTCAGCATAATAAAAAAGCTGCCTGCAACCATGTTCCCCAACGTGTAAGAATCGGCTGTGGTGGTTCAGGAATATCGGGACACTTGCTATGAAATGCACGGAAGCGTTTAGGAGATTTAAGAAACACTTTTTTTGTACCTGCTATTAATGCATCCACCTCTGGAAAACCTTTTCGAATAATTTCTGCCACAAGATATAAAGCATGCACTTTACACGTAACATGTATAAACATACAACCTCGTTCTTGCAAAGAACGGCCTACCGAACGATTGTCACGGCGCCATCAGTCACAAACATCAACACGTGACTTTTTGACAGTTCAAATTTTTTAACGTCTCCAGCACCACCCAGGTAATTGTTTCGCTAGTACACTGACTTAGTCTTTTGCTAGCTAGTAACAGTGGAACTGTCGGTTCAAGAGGGTCCAGTACTCGTAACATTTAAAATAGATTATTTTTTACAATCTGTTTTCTCAACAACAGATAACCACAGCCGTGTATTTTTTTATTCACATTTCATCTTATTTACCGTGTCTACGTGTACAGTTGGAAGATAGTTACATAACGTTGGGCGACTTGGTAACTTCACCTGGGCATTGTATTTATTCCAGAACTTTCGAAATGGTTGTTTATCGAGTATGTGCAGCGGAACATCACAGGCAATCAGCATTAATAGTAAATCAAACATAAACTTTGTTGTCGAAGGCACGCCATCTTTTTTTATTTTTATGGTGTACACACACTATTTACGTGAAGTCCATAATCACGATTATCCCAGCACATCAAATCTTTCTCGCACACTTTACAAATTATTTTAGCACCATCATAGAATAAATACGGGAATTCACCTATGAATTTATTCACTTTGTCAGCAAATGGCCATTTTCTACTCCTGCGTACGCCTGCCATGCTTTATTATTAAATTAATATCAACAATACAGTACAACAAATAAAATAATAACACAAAAACAATATGCAAGACGCCCAAGTGACTTAACTCGAAAGCTAATAATAGACTGGACTGGAGAAAGAGTTTCGCGGTCAAGGTGAATGCCGGCGACAGTAAGTACATCTGTACTCTACGACCATGATACACACAAACGACTTGCAGCTTGACTGATGACCTTATCCCCTATGGTCAGTAATTGGTCTCAGCAGCGACAATAGCGCCATAAGTGATTTAAAAAATGTGTTCAATTTGTATTATATGTTTAAAATCTTTGCTTTTTGCCAGTTTCTGCATTTGCTACATCTGATGTAACAATTTGTTTAGTATATATACCATCTAAAACATTAAAATGACAGTTTTATGCGAATTTAGTAACTGCCTGATACTACTAGCACTTATTGTAAACTCCTGACGACACTTTAATGCACACACAGCTTCCGTTATATTTCAATAAAGTTATATTGAATTTTAAATGAAATTTCACCCTTCCTAGAAGACTGATGCTACGTAATAAATCTCGTGCCGCACGAAACATAAGTTCTAAAAAAATACATCAATTAATTTTCTGCCTATGAGATTGCTCCGCCATCCATTTTTAATTAATTTAAAACGTAATTTAACAAAAACCGGAATTGTGAATTTAATTGTTTACTTCGGACCGAAAAATTTAATGAACTAAGACAAAGATATCTGCATCCGATTTTCTCTTTATTTTTCAACGCTAAATGGAATGATTAACGTAATAGAGTTTGCAAATTCAATACTTCGAACTAGTTTGAGAAAGAAACAAGTTCATTTGCCATTCATCAAGAAATACTTTTGCAAACGTGATTGAAAGAATAACAAAAAAATCCAGTTCCGGAACAAAAAACACGGGATGTCAACCGAAATACATCATTATTAGCATAATTTTTTTGTTTTACGCAAGGCTTGATAGTACTTCCGTGGCTCACGAACCACACGGTTGGTGGCTGTAGATTCCAGAATCGTGTGCCCTAAGTGACCGCCTTCTGCATTTGAGCTGTCAAAAATGTGGCTGATTTTTAGCAGGTCAGTATAGTGTTCCATTCCGAGTGCTGCGCAGGTTTTATCCCATGAGTTCACCGATTATTAGGACGACAATTTTTGACCAAGTAGCCTGGGTACAGATACGTGGAACTCGTACCAATTTTTCAATAATTCAAATTCATTTATTTCCTATTTATTTACAATATCTATTTTAGAATCTAAAAAGTATGCTAGACATAATACATAATAAATACATAAAATACATGACACAATACATCTCATTTGGTACTTTGCAGCACTACCGGGCGACATTCCCCCTGGCGTTTTGTCCCTCCCGGCTGCCGATGGACTGGCAATGGGATAGAGACTATTATCATTTCCTGTCCTGTGCGAGCTTTTCTGAAATCACAGCTTTTTGGGTATACATACTGACAAGCATTTTAATAATTATACAAAAATACACGTTAATATTGAAAAAAAGATACAGGAATTGTTGTGCAGCCTCTATTTGAATTTTTTTTAAATCCTGATTGTAAGTGGATTGTTGTGCTGTCTGTGCGTGAGGGCGTGTGTTGTGTGGCAACATTATAGTCTTGGTAAGGGGTTGGGGGTGGAAGATCGCTGACATATACATTAAATAGAATGGGTGACAGCGCTGTGCCCTGTAGTACTCCCGCCCTTATATTTTTGATATCTAACAAGGCGTTGTTTACCTTTACTTGAAATGTTCTATCAGTCAGGCAACTTTTAATTAGAGGGACAAAATTATTAGGTATTCTGTGTACAGTTCTCAGTTTGTACAAGGAGACCCCCATGCCAAACTGGTGAAAAGCTTTGTGTATGTCTAATAGTAGCATGATAGTGCATTGTTTTTGTTACAGCCTCCACAACGTTATCGTTGTGTCATGTCCATCCCTAAAGCCAAACTGGAAGGCATGTAAGGGTTTGCATTTATTAATAACGTAATTCAGGTTACCAAATATAAATTCTTCAGCTACCTTTCCCATCGCGTTTAAAAGAAAGATAGGCCGGTAGCTTCTAGGAAGTGTAAGATCTTTACCTGGCTTTAGGAATGGCAGAATAATAGAGTTTTTCCAATTTGTGGGAAAGTACTGCAGTCGTATCGATGAATTTATTATATATGTGAGCTGCACAAGTAAAGTGTTTCTTTAAGCGAGTTTTTTCAGGAGGATGTTGGGAATATTATCAGGACAAGCTTTAAGGTTTGGGAGTGTTTTAAGGATTTTTTGGACATCCGCAGGCGTGGCGAGAACTTTAGCGAGTTTTCTGGGGGTAATGGGGAAGGATGTCTGTTGCCTGTGTGTCTATTTGGTTCTGTTCGTCGTTAGTGTTGTCAGTAGTGCTGTAAGTCTGATAAAGCTATTCAGCAACTACATGAGATTTTTTTTCCTTAGACAACGAGCTGCGTCCGTTGTTCATAAGTACAGGTACCGTGTTGCTATCGCGTTTTAGTAACTTGGTCATAGTCCATAGTGTGTTGTCGGTCGTGGATAATTTAGAATATTTTCTGCTTTAATGCATAACTAATTTATTTTTAATTTCGGTCTGTAGGTCCGTAAGTCTATTATTGTCAATGCGTCTTCTATGATTTAGCCATTTTTTCCGTATTTTGTTTTTGAATTTAATGAGTCTCTTAATGTCGTCAGGTATCGTTTCTTTTCGTGGCTTTTACATAATAAGTTAGTAGATTTGTCACGTGCTGTCTGTATAAGTCTGTTGAGTTTGTCAACTTCCCGATCTACGTCCAGATTATTTTCAATATTATTATTCATCACAATATTGTTATTGATATAGTTTTGGTATTTATTCCAATTCCCATATTGACCAACTTGCCACCATAACTGCTGACTATTACAAGAGATAATCAACCATACATAAAAAGATACGCATAATTTTAGCCTCGAGGTGTAGATACACTGGTGTTAACATTCAGACAGTCTATTCTGAGTTCGATGTTTGGAGACAAATGTACACCAACTGACGTTGGTCCAACATTTACCAATTGGTAAATGTGACCTATGTAGTAAATAATAGTCTCTGTATAGGATATAAAAAAAATAATAAATATATGCATTCATTTCACAGAATATTCTACATAACAAATTATCTTCAACAACACATCGAAATTCTTATTAATACGATTGTTTACAGCCAATAAAAATGGAAGCAATTCTTTGAATATTTTTGTTATGTTAAATGGAATGCCTAGAATTGTTTGTTTGAGGTCGATTTAAATTATCTTTAATAGATAGTAACATACAAAGTGGAACTTGTATCAAATATCGTACCTAGCCTTTAATAAATCTTTCAAAAATCGGGACAATGAAACATATTAATAAAAGTAAGAGTACTATAAATGAGACTTTCACCAGAGACGTATATACACATACATGTTTTTTTGTGTTTTTAAAGTAAGAATCAAAAATTAGAGAACACAAATTTCTGTAGTAATTACTTATAGCTCATTATTATAAATCTATTGTAAAGTAATCTAATAAATATTTTACTTTATATTGAAATTATAATTGTCTAATATAGAAAGTGAAAACGTATCAGAAGAACAGCTATCGCTAGAACAAAAAAGTCGACCTCATATTAAAAACTGTTGTAAAAAAAATACAGAAGTGACTGAACCAGGGGGGGGGGGGGGAGTGGGGGGGGGGGAGGGAAGAGGGGGGGGGGGGGGTTGTTTTTGGGGGGGGGGGGCTTGGGTGGGGTGTTGTATTTAAACCGATTCTTGACATCTGTAGAAACCCTCTGACACATTTTTTTTAATTCCCATGTGTAACTGAGTTATCGACTTAAAAAAAATATATGATGAAACTGTTTAGGAACTGCTGGTTACTGGAAACATTCTATATCTTAACAAAAATGATGTAATGGACTGAAGCAACGTTGCCGCATAACTTATGCAATTCTCTCATCTAGGCGCGATTTTACAATCGAGTTAACATAAGTTGAAGGTGACCTAGCATTATATTTTCACAAAAATCTATAAGATTCTAATGCAAACCACTTCAACTAAAAGTTACTTTAGCATAAAATATTTGTTGCTATAACCACCTTCAAAACAAATGTAAAATTGAAAAAATTCGAATTCTAAAAGTGTGAGTTTAGCTAACCCACGATTGAAAAACCGAGCCCTAGCATTAAGTTCATTCCCGAATTTATAATTGACATTGGATGAAATAATTAGCTACTTAAACGATTAATTGCTCCACTTGAAATAATTTTTAAACATTTTGAAATACCTTTCAATGTGAGAAATCTACAATTTTGACTTTTTCTTGCACCAATTAACATTTCTTTTTATAAGAGTTTCATATGGAATGTACAACTAAAACTTAATTTTCCGATGAACAGTAAACTTTTTAGGGAATCACGACAGGAATTTAATGTTCCCATCTCATTTTTTCAAAGTTTATAAAAGGATCATTATTTTTAAGAAGTAGGTATTTACCTCTGCTATTACAATAATTTGAAATGTGTAGGTGTTCAAGGAATAAATCATCTCTCTACTATTTTAATTGGCCTCTAATAGTAAAACACTGAAGGTGCAACATAATATCAGGTGATGGAAAATAATTTGCAGTATTTTCACACACTTCGGTCACTTTTTACACTGGTCATACCCAACAGTTTGCAATTTATTCCTCCATAATACTCTGGACGGTTAAGAGGATAGTATACGTCATTTTTTATAAAAAAAGATCAATTTTTTCTTGAGAAAACAGCACTTTATTCGGGATAGACCATTACATGATAAAAATTCAACCACGCCATAATGTGAACTGCGATATTAGCGTCGCATATGTAACCTATGACCTTCACACATCTAACCAAGCACCTAATCAGTGTTGCCAGACATACCATTTTCATGGAATTTATACCATTATTTTCCTTGTGTACCTGCACTTTTTTTTAAGTAATAAAACTATTATTTAAAAATTTCTACCATTTTACACCAATATTAGCAAAAGTTGATATTGAAGTTAAATTTAGGTCGTCAGCCCCGACCTCGGTCAGTCATATATTTTAGATGAGCGCAGCGGATTCGGTGGCATGAACTTAGAGAATTTCAATGTCATGGCGTAAATAACAAGGGTAAACTTCGAAACAAAAGCAAACAATATAGAAAACAGTATTCTATCTTTAGATAACATCTCCCTGTTTTACCGCTCTTGTTTGTCTCCGAAACGTTTGGTTTTTTTTCGACGACACATATTTCGTCACAGCGGATTTACTAATGATTGGACTGGATTTATGTATGACAGTCTAACGTCCCGCACATAACAACCCACAGAACATTATTATTTCTGATGACGTGGGCTTCCTCGTCATTTTTTACGTTCACTAGACTACACGACAGAAACTACACTAAACAGAAAATATCGAATAAATAAAAAATTGTCTTTATACTTGCCGCACACACAACAGATTGCTAGCTAGAGTGATTTCGAAACTGAACAAATTACAAACTACATAGAGCAAGGATGTAAACTAAACAGAAGGTTAATAAGCAGGTAGTCACCTAGGGACGCCCTTCGACACTACATACATACATACATAATTTAATTCTCGATAGCTCATCGGCGGTTGACGCGCGTTCATTACTCATTCAATTTATTACTATTATATCATGTGTTTTCCAAAATATAATATTAGATTTAAAAATCCGTCTCTGGGATGACATCCAAACTCTCTAAGTCTGTTAACAACGATAATGTACTTGTAACGGCAATAATTCTCTAGGAATGAAAGATGCAAAAATCGAGAATGTAGTTTTAATGAGATGAAAACGCTGGAAGAACTAGAGAACAAACAGCTAACAGAATACCAAAACGGACAATTTTAAAGCAACAAAGCAAGAGCTCTTTCCAAATCCCGTTTGCCTATTTATTAACATCAAATAAAAATATAACTAATGAATTGCCTGTGGATCAACTGAAATTTGAAGGAAAAAGTTAAAACCCGGTTACTCGATCTAACTAAGTTTAATAGTTGTCATATCCCGAAAGATGCAATATATCGCTAGCATAGACAGCGAAATTGTTTATACCAACTTTAATCTCATTATCTAACCAAACTGTCTGCTCTTGATATAACTCAATGTGATATATTTCATTTAAAATTTATGGCTGTAACAGAAATTGTTTGGACATGTTTAAAACAAGTAATTATATTTTGCACAAAGTGATTTGATTTGCTATGTAGTTCTATTATTATATTTTCATATAGCGGTTTATTTACAATACAGGCATTTTAAAAAAATTGTTTTTCACAAATTAATGTATCGTGAATATCCAGATCACTGTATACATTTTGTATATAGTAGATATGTCTACACCGTTTATACTCAAAGCAGTTGCACAATACTATTAGTAGAGGTCGAGAACTATCGATAGTGCTATCCATAATTATCGACAGTTTGGACTATTATTATATTTTCATATAGCGGTTTATTTACAATACAGGCATTTTAAAAAAATTGTTTTTCACAAATTAATGTATCGTGAATATCCAGATCACTGTATACATTTTGTATATAGTAGATATGTCTACACCGTTTATACTCAAAGCAGTTGCACAATACTGATTAGTAGAGGTCGAGAACTATCGATAGTGCTATCCATAATTATCGACAGTTTGGACTATCGAAACAATCGATATTTCCAGAGACACTATCGATAGTATTCTATAGTTGACAGCACGACACTTTGTTGTAAATTAGCGATAACTTGCGTCTAGCGACAACAGCAATTGGAAAAAACCAAAACATTTTGAAAGAAGATTTTCCACTATCTAACCAGGTTCTAAACCATAAAAAAACGTTTTGTTTCACTAAAGGCCAGTTTTATAATCGCTGCTTAACTAGAATTGAGATTTACAATTATAGATAGTCGAGAGTTGGAATATCGATAACTATCGATGGTGTCGACTATCGATAGTTCTCGACCCCTACTGATTATTTTAGCCTTGAAAGAGAGAAAAACGTCGGAAGTGTCTCAAAATATTTGGTTTTTTGGCATATTCTAGCATTAGTTATAGTAGGAGAAATCTATATGTCAGAAGCGACTCACTGCTTGTCTTATCAGTAGTTTGGTACATATATTTTCCAAAATACTGTTATTTATTCCATACATGGAATATTACAGATATAACACAACACAATATATATCACAGGAATGTGGCATAAGGAAAATCGTATTTTTTTTATTTCGTAGGTGTTCTGCACATTTTAAATGTCTTTTCCAATGGGAAATATGTGTCGACAATAGCCTTACACTGCACACAAGACACCGAACCGATATACCATCACATTTTAATTTGTCTACATGCTTACAAGCATCAGTTGTACAAAGTAAAGGTATTTGCGAATCCGGCATTATTATATTTAATACATGCATGCAATGGGTACACAACCAGGTCACACGTTTAACTGATCAAAAATGTCTAACATATCCGGTAAACAACTAGTCGCAGTTCTCTGCGTCGGAGGTGAGTATCTATAGACGCGATATATCATTTCAAATAAACAATAATAATAAAATAGCGCCGATCCTGATACGAATCGGTGGGACCACTTTTATGTGGTAGCTTAAATTTAATGGTAGCCAATTTGCGTAGAACAGTTATAGTAATACTAAATCAGTTCAGAATTACTTTCCATTACATACAGCACGGAGTTCGCTTCGAATTGCGAAACTCAGTTTTAGAATACTCGTATCCTCTTTGTTAAAATATAAACTATTTTCCTGAAAAACCCTCATTACTAAAGACGTTCTTCTTAAAAAAAATTGCTGAGACGTGCGGCGATAATACAGCTCTTTTATATTTGTTGCATAAGGTTATCTGTTTACTCGGCAGATTATTGCCTCCGGTGATGGCTTTGTATTCCTTTATCTGCACAATTCCGGCACACATGCATGCACCTTTGAAAAATGCTTAGCGGTATAGCTCGGATACGTCTTCTTATTTACAAAATATTTCCTACATCCTTTTGCACATTTATCTCCCACGTTGCACTTGCTTGTTACGATATTAAACGGTTGTTTATTATTGATACATCACCCTTTAATGTTGTACGGTAAACGGATATCTTCATATGAGAATTATACTTGTCCAAAGTTTCCAAGATGAGTGAGTGAGAAGTGGACATTTATTTTTTGGTTTATCACAAATATTCAATAAACCAAACATGCTATGCTAAAACTGTTTAAGGATTTTGTTACTATTTTAATAATCATATTGAAATAAAATATTAGTTGTTAATTTTTGTTATATTGTGTAAGCTAATACGAACCACAAATTTAGACGAACACTTTTTTGAGCGCCTATATCTTTTTTTAAAAAATGACTTTTTTGCTATACCGGGTGTAACAGGATCATGGTACACCCCACCCCCCTTTCTCCTTTAGTTCTGAAGATAATTTATTAAAATTTGAGATATCCTATATACATCATAAGCGGCACTTTTTGACATACAAGTGATTTTTTTCTTCACTTCCGGTTTCGGCGGAAGTGACACTAACTTTCGATTTTTAAACGGAACACCCTGTATATTATTGCATTTTTGAATTCTGCATAATTTTCTGAATTCATCGATATCAAATAAGTGACATTTCAAACGTCAATATTTTATAATATAATTTTTTATTTTTCGATTTAAGTGTGCCATGATGGTTCCGATTTATTCTAAATGACCCGTGTTTACTTTCTCATTGCGACGGGCATATACGAGTGTACAGACGTCCTGGAGAGCGATATACTGACCAGTGTATACAGGAAGTGGACAGATTTGGAGGTAGATCAGTTATGGTTTGGCGCGGTATATTTTCTCAAGTCTTCTTTTTCTTCCTGACGTCTTTCTTGCTCTTCGTTTTCGGTTTATCGTCTTTTTTCTTGTTCTTCTATGTCTTCTTGTCGCTTTCTTGATCCTCCATAATTTTTCTTTGTTCGTTTTTATCTTTCTTATTTCTCTCCTGTTCTTCCTTTTCTTTCTGTCATCGTCTTTCCCGATCTTCCATAATTTTCCTTTGTTCGTCTTTCTTTTCCTGGCGTTTTCTTTGTTGATCGTTCATCCGTTCTAATAACGCTATTAGCAAGTCCTGTGCTCCGCCATATTTCTTTTTATTGGCATTAACTCACGACACGTAAATCAGTTCAAAATAAAGCTTACTATACTATAATGGCCATAAAATGTATCTATCACGTATATTTTAATAATGGAGTGTTCCAGAAAAATCTCGAAACAGTACTAAAAAAGTCTTATTTAGAGTCTATAGTACTTTCGTGTTGACGAAATTCACTTATCTCCACTAATTATGCAATGGAATGTTCAAGAACTTTCACGAAATTTCACTTATAGTCTTGTTTTTACAATCTACAGCACGTTCCCGGCGACACAATTTACGTATCTCCTGCAGTTTCCAAATAATGTTCTAGAATTTTCCAGAAATTGCACTAACAGTCCTTTTTCTCAGTCCACAACACATTACTAGCGGCACTCGCGTTTTAAATTGAATGTTCTAGAAACTTCTCGCAAATCCACTTTAAAGTCACTATTCAGTCCAGAAATAACTCTCCAAATACTGTCCAATAGCTGAAGCCTCCGTGTTACCACTAATTCCTGATAAGAACACTGTAGAACCTTTTCAAATATTCCCGAAATTTCTCTTCCAATCTCTTCCGACACCAAATTGTCACGTGTTTGCTATACCCACAACAACTATACTTGTAGATTCGTTAATTGAAAGTCCAGATAACACTTACTCACTACTTTATTAACTAATTAATAATTAAGAACAATAGATTAATGACTGTCTTAACTATCATCACAATTAAACACTTTTAAGTCTCTATCTTATTTCTGCTTTACTCATTCACTTTCAACTTAAGATTGACTCTCGGCCCACCGTTCGCCTTATTTATACATCCATTCACGCGGTCTAGAACATTCCGGAACATTCCCGGCCGTTCTCGTACAATTCTAGTCTCATCTATTCAGTCTACACAGTCCAGTGACGTAACAATATCTTATTCGCGGTATGCCTCGAAGATGCCAGGCTGTAACTGATGCTGACGGAGGGCAAATGCGTTACTAAAGCTCGGTTGTTAACAGAATTTTCATTACATTTTAAGTGAAATTACATTTTGATTAGCATAGAATAGAATATTTATTTAAATGGTGCAGCTTAAGAAAACCGTTAAACTTTAGCATATTTGTTGTTTGGTAATGTTGAGAGAACAATACACCGAAGTTGATACTTGCATTTGTGTTTTATTTCAAAAATGTTGCACGGCTAAAAAAATGTTCCCTTAAATTTGTTGATCAGTGTATTTTCATTGTCAGAATGTCGGGTTACAAAATTTAATTACACAAGTAGAGTTTCTGAAAATAAGATCCTTCCTCCATTAACCTATATTTTTTTCCGGATTCAATCCACTTTTAGAGGTGACAGTAGGTATATCTTTATCAAAGACGACCATGAGCTTAGTTTATAAAATTTGGTGTTAATCTTGTAATCAACAGACTTAACGCCATTGTTTTTGGTTACTTACTGAATAAATTTAGTTTTTACATGGTATCTATACGTAAAACCAAACAAACGACAAATGCACTTTCGAGTAAGTCTAAAATTAAAAAACTATTGTTTCTACAGAAATGTATACGACCTTCATATCATAAAAGTATTATTCAATGACATTCTATTGTTGTTTCTTTAAAATTGCAGATACAACTATAGAATTTACGACTTCACCAACACAAAATTAGTTACGGTACATCCGCGCTGTGATAGTACTTTTTTTAAGTTATGTAATATAATAAGGATCTGGTGTGCATCAAGGACAAAATCCGTTAATAATAATAATAATAAAAAGTGTTATTATATAAAAACAGAATTATACATTACTGTACTTAAAAGGTCATTTCAATCACGGCATCGTGAATATTAAATATATAATGAATTCCAGAGAAAAATGCTATTAAAAAAAATAACGAACATATAAATACAACACAATCAATAAAACAGCAATATCACGTTTGTTAATTGAATATGATTATTCATAATAGGTACTAAAAATACTAAGGTTAAGAAAATCATAATTTATGCATTATATCATATATACGGGGCATACCCGTTGACCCATCCTGTCGGAGAAAAGCTTTATCTGACGATCCCTGATGACGTTTTAGGAGAAAAGATCATAGATTGCGTGCGTGGAAATTAGTCTTGAACAATGGTTATACAGGGTGGGGCAATAGTGCGTCGAACCTCGATATCTCGAGTTCTACGATAGCTAGAAATTTTAAAAAAATTGTAAGTAAACTAGATAAAAAAAGTCTATAACTGGAAATTATTTTCGAACATACAGGGCGAACCAAGACGAAATTACAGGACCAAGTGCCTTTTTTTAAATGGAATGCTATGTATATCAATACAATTTTTGAAGCCTCTTTCTAGGCTCTATTCATTCCTTTGATGTAATGAATTTTTTTGTTGAAATAATGCCATCTGCAGATGGATATTAAAAAAATCACCACAGTCACAATTATGGGTTTTAAGAAAAACTTATGTGAATACCAGTTACGAGACATCTAATTAATGTTTTTGAATCATTTTCATTTCCTAAAAATGTACAGGGTGGCCAAAAATTAGTATTCAATTAAGAACTTTCTAAATTGAACTTTCTCATTTTTTTCAAATGGAACACCCTGTATATTTTTCAACGATGTGATGTAAAAATGAAAAATGAACATTTTTTTGTAAGTACTTCCCTATGGCTAATTGCAACCATTTTCGTTTTATTGAGCAATAATTACAACATTCAAAAATAAACTTAAAAAAATTCTTATAACTCAGTAGAAAAAATTATAATAAATGTTCCACATGTTGGCCATTTTGATTGACACACATCTCTGCGCTTTTGATATGAGGTTCCCACTGTTCCTAAAACTGCCGGTGTGATAGATCTAAAGGCAGTTATTATTCTTTCCTTCATATTTTGTACTGTTGTTGGTGTGTCTCTATAAACAATTTCCTTCACGTATCCCCATAAAAAGAAATCCATTTTTGTAAGATCTGGGGATCTAGCAGGCCATTTAGTGGGTCTATTTCTTCCAATCCATTGATGCGGGTAGGTATTATTTAAGTGGTCTCTAACTGCATTTAAATAATGTGGTGGAACACCATCTTGCTGAAACCACATCCTATTTCGAATTCTGCCAGGAAGATTTACCAATAATTGTGGCAGACAGTTTTCCAAAAAAATGAAGATAAATAGCTCCAGTCAATGTACCATCAAAGAAATGTGGCCCTATTACATGTTCTCCAATAATTCCTCCCCCAAACCTTTATAGACCATCTGTGTTGGTTATCAACTTGCAAAAAAGTGAGGATTTTCCGAAGCATAATAATGGAAATTGTGCCTATTAACAAATCCATTTTTATGAAAAGTTGCCTCATCAGTGAATAAAACATTATTGAAGAAGTTGACATCAACTTGCATTTTACCTCTGGCCCATTTACAAAATTGTAGGCGCTTTTGAAAATCGTCATCAGATAATTCCTAGTGCATTTGAATATGATATGCATGCAATTTATTTGTTTTTAAGACTCGACCCACAGACCGTCTACTTATTCCTACTAATGAGGTCAGTTCTCTTTGACTAACATGGGGATTCTCAACCGTTGCCAGCACCACAGAAAACTCATTTTTTTTCATTCACAACACGTTTTATTCTTTCACTTTTTTTATATTCGACATTTCCAGTTTCCAGAAATCTATCGAGAAAGTTTTGGAAGCTGCTAACATGAGGAAGCCTTCTTTCAGAATAACGTTGGTGATAAATTCTATTGGCAAGTAAACAATTTCTGTCTGACTCCGCCCAAAACAAAAGTCACGTCTACAAGTTCCGCTTTATTAAAATTCATATTGTAAAATTCCAAATATTTTAAATTCAATACAAATTGTAACTAACGACCGATAAGTGTGATAAATGCTCCTTTGTATACGACAATTTATTATACCAAACTGAGGTTTTATTGCTTGTCGAATAACGAAAACAGCAAAAAAATTTACAAAAAAAACATTACTGTAAAGGACTGGTTAAATACTATTTACTCATTTCAATGGAAATGGTCCCACTAAATGGCCTCATTTCAAAATTGCATAAAGACGTGAAGGGCAACACGTCGAACACCTATTATAAATTTTTCTAATGCATTATTTGAGGGAACCTCTTTTTTTAAGTTTATTCTTGAATTTGACACTTATTTATTTATAAAACGAAAATGGTTGCAATTAGCCATAGGGAAGTATTTACAAAAAATTTTCGTTTTTCATTTCTACATCACATCGTTGAAAAAATTGAGGAAATTCAATTTAAGAAGTTCTTAATTGAATACTAATTTTTGGCCACCCTGTACATTTTTAGGAAATGAAAATGATTCAAAAAACATTAATTAGATGTCTCGTAACTGGTATTCACATAAGTTTTTCTTAAAACCCATAATTATGACTCTGGTGATTTTTTTTAATATCCATCTGCACATGGCATTATTTCAACAGAAAAATTCATTATATCAAAGTGGTTGGGAGATAGCCAATAATAATATAGGAATGAATAGAGTCTAGAAAGAGGCTTCAAAGAATGTACTGATATACATAGCATTCCATTTAAAAAAAAGGCACTTGGTCCTGTAATTTCGTCTTAGCTCGCCCTGTATGTTCGAAAATAATTTCCAGTTATAGACTACTTTATCTAGTTTACTTGCAATTTATTAAAAAATTTCTAGCTATTGTAGAACTCGGGATATCGAGGTCCGACGCACTATTGCCCCACCCTGTATATTGAAAATCTGAAACGTTATCAGATACGAATTTGATATTCTGTCATAAAACAAACTAATGAAGGTCACGTTTTGCAACTTTTTTTATCGACACATGAAAAATATGTACTTAATTTTTTTTAAGGGTCTAGTTCGCAAAATTTAGCATTTAACATCTATTATTTTAGTGCTTTTAGTGCTAAAATGACTTTCTTTTGCTTTTTTTGAATGCGAGACAATTTTCGTGTACTAATCACTAATCAGTAATCATATCAGCTAAAATGTTGAAATAATAACGTTTGCATTTCACCAACTATCTAAACAATCGATCGATATTTTGACTGCAATATCGATACGCTTCATTTCCATACAGCCATAAAACATCTCAATTGAAACGAATTATTCATATTATTCCCCAACTACGGCTTTATTTCGAATGGATTTATTCTGCATAAGCAAGGAGGCAGTAATAAAAATACTTCCAAGGCTATTAAACATAATCCAGTAAAATTACTGAGTACAAGAAGTTTGAACATAGTTTTTACCCCTAGCCGGAAACTTAAAGCTATATAACGTAGGAATAAGTAAATTCGGTATTAAAACTTGGAAAAACTTTGTAGTAACCTGTTGAAAGCTTAAAGGAACTACAGGAAACATTCCTGGAGTAAAGATCTGAGTAAACATCGGAATGAGAACTTTCAAAACGGATTAAGTCTCAAAAGTTTGATATGTACGTTCTGCGGTGGGGGCGGTCTTAAAGGGCGGCAAACCGTTTCAGATGACAAAAGTAAGAGTTCGAACGGAATGTGCACCTTCAAAGGTGCAATTTATTACCATGAACAAAATGTAAGTAGAGAAGTCATAGTTAGGGTAAACAACATACAGGGCGTTTCAAAATTTCACGAAACAGTTTTAGAAGTAAACATATCTCCAACTTCTTTATTACCATAAATCAAACATTTAATATAATTTTAATAAAATTAAAACTTTTTCCATGGTATCTCAATGGCCACCTCTTACCACCTGATCTTAAGGCTTTAGATTATTTTCTATGCGGTTTGAACAAATCACTGGTTCATTCTGCGTACACAAGAGGAACTGAAAAATCGTATTATGGAAGTGGCTACAATCACTAAAAATAAAGAAGTAGCAATGACTCATGTATTCGTTGTGATAAATGCTCCAAGCAACTAAACGGGGGTTAGTTCGAAGAGCAGCTCCGAACGTTATGACATGTTTACGGAAACTTTTTGCACATCTTTATGTAAAAAATGTGCATCAAACTAACTGATGTTTGATGCACAAATACGCTCTAAGGATGAATATTGAATTGTACTCTCGGATGTAATACACATAGTGTGTAAGGGTGTTTGCTTCCGCATAGCTGATTTGGAGAATTTGTCCAGGATTCCCGTTGCCAATGTTAAAAATGTTTTTAAAGTCTACAATGATAAAAATCGCGGTAATACTGCAGATGCAGCGGAAAAAAAAGCGCAGTTTCAGCAAAAAGAAGTCGATTTTGTCCCTAGGAGATTTTCATTATTCGTTTATCACAGATAGTATTAAAAAGACAAACAAGACATTTCGTCACACTACACGATATCTGCGAAGTATCTGCTAGAGCATCGGTCCAAAAACCTGCCAGAATATTCTTCCAAAAGATTGCCCGATGCTTGGAAGGTGGCACGCAGGTTCTATGCAGGTCACATGCGTATGTAATGAGAACGGGTGACGGAAAAATCCATTTAAATAACGATAAATACAATTTGCAGATTTCTCTGCTGCGGTTTTTAAATTTATACCAAAATTGTGTCCTCGGTGACGTCCCATATTTCATGGCGGCAGGAAGTGCACGGCAGCACAGGTCAAATGGGAATTGCAGAAACTATAGTAAAGAACATATGCATGATTCAATGTGTGTTAAGAAAGACCATTTTCTAAAGTACGTACTTATTATAAAAAAAATTAAACCTACATTTATAATCTATTATTTTACTTGATGAAGTTGTCATAGTATTAATCAATTAAGTGAGCATGCACATGTTTAGACTTCACCCCCTATGAGTCCAGTGAGAAGACGTCAATATGTTAGTAAACAACAACTATAGTAATCGAAGCTATGTGTAAATGTAGAATTTATTAAATGTATTGCATAGGGCATAAACTAGCATAACTACACGAAATATAGTTTTAGATATTATTTTTCGCCTGCTCCTACCAATGTCTTCTACTTGAAATTTCCTTAAATGTAGGATGTAAATGACTCAAACAGGAATTATTAATAACTACGTATTGAGACTGCGTTTGTTTTTCAATTGTTGCAAAGTTATCACTGATTGTTTTTGAGTGTTTAATGTAACTGACACACTGGTACGAATTCTAGGTCAAATATTTTTGATTTATGAAGTAGCAAACTGAATATAACATTTTTGGTAAACGTAAAGTTCTTATTAACCAATAATCAAAAGGTGAAAGTGACAATCTTTTAAACATGTAAATAATAATATTCGGCCCATAATTTTAAAAAAGTACTTTGTAAAATATTTGATGATCGAGTTGTCATTAGCGAAATAACTAACACACGTGATTTATTTACCATTTATTAATTCTCAAAGCTCTGCAAAATAAATTTAATTTAAACCGTCTAGCAAGACCATTACATGCACAAGATGTAAAAGCTTTGAAAAAACCGTTAAACTTTCATCGCTCATTAAACCCAACTCAACTTCCTCGTCCTCCCACAATAGTACACTAACCTCGATTCCGATCAAGAAACTTGGGTGACTGAAACTAGTTTTAAATGGCTTATCGATCTGCAACTAACTTTGCTCGACACATGTTGCGAAGTGTACGATATACGCAGTTACAGTGAGACGAAAATATGGTTTAAAGTTCGGAAGCTAATTTTCGTCAAATATAAGAGTTACTTTAATACAGTAGCTAAAGGTGAGTTATATGTTGCCATCTCGGCTTGATCAAATTGAGTTAACAGTGGAGTAAGTTCGAGCATTATTTTATTTCAAGAAGACATTTTGATATTACATAAAGTTTTGCGTTTGCTGCACAACTGTAATATATTAGTTTAGACTCTGATTTGAATGTTGGTCGATGGAGTTAAGTAATGAAGTTTGAACTAAAAATGCACATATTTTACGTTACCCTATCTTGGAATATAGAACCAAGTTGAAATAGGGCCAACAAATAAAGGACATTTTACTGTATCAATAAAGTTAGGTTGACGTAAAGGCAAGTCTATCATCTTTCATCATGGGGTGACATTATACTCAAGGATGTAACGTCCCACTTTCGCCCCGTATTTCGCTTAAAAGAGAATTTAAGTACATTTATGACCCTGTCAATTAGGCAATTTCTAACTTGTACAATTAAATAATTGGTTGTCTATAGCGCGATAGTTTTCATGAATACTTCTATACCCAGCGGGCGCGCGAAAAAAAAGTCCCGAAAATAATCAAGAACGCGAGAGTTAAGAGGAGAACCTGGCCAGACGCGGTCAGAGTACATTGTTTTAACTCAAGCACGAGTGTTGAGATTTATTTTATGCCTGAAAAGTGTCTGATTATATTGATTAATGTAAAATGAACATTGTCCTTGGTAATCTTAGTGAAATGCTTGCACACATTTTCTATTTCCATGCCAAGGATTTCAGTGAAGAAGTTATCAACCATAAATTACGTTTAACCTCACGTTTGATCATGTAGGTGTGTGCTACTCTAATTATTATGACTTATTAGTTCTGCCCTAATGGTAATGGTGGGGGAGTAGGCCGCAGGCGGGCTCTTTTACCAACCCCAGCTGTCCCCTCAGCCATGCGTTTCTCTTGCTCTATCGTCGAATCTTTCCGACCTTCTGATGAAGGTCAGGATGCCACTCATGCGAGGAAGCTCATCTCCTCCTTTAGAAGCGGCTCAGAACAAGATGCTATGTCTCCAGGCGCCCAAACGCTTCACACCGTCCCAGGCAGTGGTAAGATGTTTCTTCATTAGTCCCGCATCCTGGACAAGTATGGTCTTCCTCAATACCGATCAATGATAAATGCTTCCTAAGTCTGCAGTGGTCTGTCAGAACTCCGATTAAAAGATTCAGAATTTTCCAAATCCAGCCCAGTAACCAGGCCTATCTCCGTTTGTTCGGCCCCGTCACAAAATCTCGGGTTTTCCTGCAGACCCTGTTGGTCCTCCAGTGCTTCCTCGGTGTCTCGTGGGCTGACTCATTGAGGGCCGTTGTAACCTGCCTTCATGTAATGCCTAACATAGGTTCAGGCCCGAGACAGGGTTCCTCGGCTCCAAGTCTAGCAAATTCATCGGCCTTCTCGTTGCCTGGACCCGGTAATCCCAAAGTCTCACTTATTTATGCCTGGCGAACTCTTCTAGGGCATCCCCACACTCCTGAACGAGAACTGATCTCGCCCCCAGGACGAGATCAGAACCGCTTTTAGAGTAGTCTGGCTATCGGAGCAGATGTATACCATCCATTCCGCCCCATTTCTAACCTCAGCCTTACCCACCACGTTAGGATGGCGTAAACCTCTGCCTGGAAGACAGTGGTTTACGAACCTAGAACAAAGCTCTCCTGCACTTCTTTGCCTTCCAGATACATTCCCGTCCCGGAGGACAGTCTAGTGAGCACCCGAGATTTGTCTGTGTAGCACACCAGAGTCTGGGGAAGTCAAGTCTTCCTTCAATCCACTACTTCCTACTAGGAATAGCGAGAGTATAATTCCTTTCAATCTTACCTGATTTTTCGCTTCTCTCACCTTTAGGACAGAGATGGGGATTTCCCTCTCCGCCAATCCAGCAATTGCTGCGTGGCCTTTTAGCTCTACCTGAATGCCAGCTCCCAGAATTCCGCATTCTCAGATAGGTCGGCATAGTCTCCCTCCACGGGGGAAGCGTTGGCAGGCCTAGCAGAACCTCCAGAGCAGCTGTCGGTGTCGCCCTTATTGCGCCAGTGATCCCTAGGCAGGCTAGTCTCTGGACTTTTGCCAGCTTTCGGGACGTAATCGCTCTGTCCACGCTAGGCCACCAGATCACAGATCCATACTGGAGCCTCGGCCTGATGACCGCCGTGTACAGCCAATGTAGGATCCGTGGGTTGAGGCCCACAGTTCCTACTTACCGTTCGGCGCAATTGCCAGAAGGTTGCAGTCGAATTTTTGATGACGTTGTCGATCTGCGGCCCTTCCTGACAGTTTACTATCTAGGGTCTCTCCCAGGTATCTAACGTCCTGTGCAAGCATAAGAGGTTTACCATACATGTTTGGTGCCCTAAAATCCTCTATTTTTCTTCTCTTGGTGAAAAGGATCATCTCAGTCTTGGATGGGTTGACTGAGATATCTGTTTCGACGCACCATCTTTCTATTATTCTACAGGCTACTGCGTTCTGTTGAAACGACGTTTACGAAGCGGCTGGTCACTAGGACCAGCCCATCGTCCGCATATGCCTACGCATAGAATCCTTCCGAGGTTAGGCGCTCCAAGTTAGGCCGTCCATTATTAGACACCATAGATGAGGTGATAGGCAGCTACCTTATGGACAGCCGCCCATCTGTGGCGACGTGATTATCTGTTTTGTATCGGTGTCACTTGTTCTGTAGCGGTGTTTTTCACCTACTTTGCTATATTACGTATGTACGTTTCCTGTTACCGTCTAATGCTAGTTTACAACCAACTGCGTTTTTTCGCAACATTTGACACATTATACTATAGCTGGTATATTTTTAAAATACATATTTTTCTCAGTGCTACGACAGAATTTCATTTAGCACTATTATTATGAATCAAAAAATTTGAAATTTTAATTCGTTATCGGCAATTAAAAACAGATCCGTCATTGATAACCAAATTAAAATTTATATCATCAGCTGTTGGTAAATTAAAAAATAAGAAGATACGAGCCAATGTGAGCCCTTGAGGAACACTCAATGTAACAGATTTATAACCACATAAACTGATGATCATCATGTTTTTACCTTTTTAAGTATGTGAAACAAGAAATATAGCAATATAACAATGAATAAAATTAATTCCAAGTACAATCTTAGTAAAACACATTACAATTGATATAAAAACACTACACGCAAGATACAACAGTGGTAACTGTTATTTTTAAAACAAATATTGGGAAAACCGTATCAATATCGTATTTTATAAAAACTATAAACAATCTAATACTGTACGTACAAAAATAATTTTAAAAGTAATAACTTTATAATGCCACAATTTTATTGCATATTTGATTAATGCAAAAAACAAATTTGACATAAAAGTTATTGATGGGATGCGGGTAAAATTTTACTACCAATAATGGCAATAAAAATTGACAAACTCTGTAACTCACGTATATATATTAAGCATATTATAAAATATTGTAACAATATAGCCAGGCTATGCCACAAAGTTTGCGGAATAACAATATGAAACAGTTTTATAATACAATTTATAATCAACGTACTGTCACAAATACATTACGATAAATAATATGGCCTCTACTCGACCACAAATAATTTAAATACAAAATATTAATTTGGCGTGGCTGTCGTAATAATATAACACCATTTAATTCTGTTATTATAAAATGAAAGACTGGCCATTTAAATTTATTGTTCAAGGGAGAGAAGGACTGGAGGAAATAAATAATGGTATATTCTGGATGGAAAGCGCCTTGTAATTATGCATATCTCTATTCTCTTACAGCATTGGATGCCCTCCCTATACACCATTTGCAAAATGAACAATATTTTTAAAACTGATTATCTTAATCATGCATATTTAAATTTGAACAAAGAGTGGCACACAGGGCACCTTGAATGACCCCCACCACTTTGAAGTGGCGATAAATACTGTTCACTGACTGGCTGATTCAAATAGCCCGCTTTGTTCGACTTACCGCTGGATTGGATTTGAATCTGTAATGCCTTGCTAGACGCCATCTTCAGGTGAAAGGAACACCCTTTCAATTGGATGGCAACTTCCTTGTGCTTCAGGTGATAGTAAGGCCTAAGACACAATATACACAGGGCTAAACTGGTTTATAATGTGCTCATTCAAACTAAACTATATTACAAAGTTCAAATCCTTTATCGACCAATCTTCCTAGATGGAGCCTCTGTAGCAGAGTTTCACTTAGGCATAATGGAAAAGATGAGTTCCTTTAGAAGTTCACTTAGGCCTTACGCTCACCTGGAAATAGCACCTAGTTGGAGCAATATTCCATTAGCCGAGATTCAAACCCTCCCGTACCTATATGGCGACATGGAAAAGATAGGATGTTTGAAAGCAACGTTAACCCCCCACTTCGAAGTGGTAGGGGGTCACTGAGGGTGCCTCATATACTACTAATACTTAACAAGGAATTAAATATTTATATATATTACAAAGGTCAAATCCTTTATCGACCTATCTTCCTAGATGGAGCCTCTGAGCAGAATTCCACTTAGGCATAATGGAGAAGATGAGTTCCTTTAGCAGTTCACTTAGGCCTTACGCTCACCTGAAAATAGCACCTAGTAGGAGCAAGATTCCATTGGCCGAGATTCAAACCCTCCCGTACCTATATAGCGACATGGAAAAGACGGGCCATTTGAAAGCAACGTTTATCCCCACTTCGAAGTGGTAGGGGGTCACTGAGGGTGCCTCATATACTACTAATACTTAAGAAATTAAATATTTATATATACTTATGATCCTTAAAAAAAACCTCTTTGTATTAACTAAAACAAAACAAAATAAAGAGGAGGGAAATAAAAATAAACATATTTTATGAATCATAAAGTGCATTTTCAATTTGCTCAATTATTAGAAACAAAATTAATATTTGCTGTTGAATAAAAGTGAGAGAAATGTGTTCTGTGAAAATAGGTAACAGACATATTTAATAGTGAAATAATGAATGAAAAGGCAAGCAAAACAAAGTTAAAACTGTAGTAGTACCGACTTACAATTTACCATTGAACTATCATGAGCACATTTAAACATTCATGTTACAGTTTTGGTTCATTTAGGGCTGGTTTATAGATGCTTAGTTAACTCTAACTACAAGATAACACCCAAACAATTGTTAAAATAATTGCATGCACTACTGAAATGTATATGTGATGAGTTGTATTGTATTAATTTGATTCGTATAATATGGTAATAAATGAACAGAAATAAATTTGATTTATCTTCCAGTTAGAGTTAACTAAGCAATAACAAACTGGCCCTTAGTAAGAAATATAATTTTATAATTAATACAGGTTTTCCATATTCAAAAAATAATAAAAATAAAATGAGTTTTACCGTATAAAAAAGATGTAAAACAAAAAAATTAAAACAGCCTATTCTGTGAAAAATATTAACTGGGTGTAATTAGATTTTTTTTGCATTTTAATAAAAGGTCCTTAAAATTGTGCGCGTAATAAGGCGTGCTTTATAATTTTGAAATGGAAAGGCACAGCAAGAATTTTTAATTACGAGTTTTTCAATACATACAAATTAAATTATTACATTAAAAGTATTACAGGGAGCTATTACAGGGAGCGGTCAATTCTAAAAGAAATAACGTTAAAAAATCAAGGTTACAAGTAATTGGAATAATTGCCATCTAGTTGTTGTAATTCATATGGAGGGCTCTACATACTAAAATACAAAAAGGGAAATTATTTTTACACATCTCATGAGTTTCTGCTTATAAAGTCTGTGGGTATACGGGGTAATACATCTGAACTCGGCCAAATGCTAATGGTAAACTAGTCCAACAAGTAAAAGTCCACCCATGCCTATGGGGTAATTGTCCTGATTAGGGAACGATAAAGTGATATGCGCAATAGCTTTGCGCGTAAGTGGCATGACTCAGTTCAATGTTAAACACAGAGATGTGTGTAATGTTTCGAGGCTTGTCGCTGATAATTGAATGTTTTGAGGTGTAGTGCAGTGCATTTTCAGAATGGTGACAGTGTCTTATAGACGACACATATGACGAGCTTGGTTTTGCCCTCGCTATTTTAATTCACTTAATAATAATAATAACACCACATGAAATTACAACCCCCTTTATCCCTGAAGGTCTGAAATGACTTTGTGTGGGAGAGGGTTACACATTTAGAGACAATGGACACACACCCAATATCCGAGTATACTACGATTAATCTCTCTCGCAGAAAAATCCCAGTTCCTCGACCGGGAATCGAACACGGGACCCCGAGGTTTCGAGGCAAGTACGTTACCTCTAGACCACGGAGCCAAGTGTCTTACTTTAATGATTCTAATGAAACGACAACAAAAAACATAATACACAAGAGGGTCAGGGCGTGGTTAGCAAATAATAAACTAAGTACATACAAAATGGAAACATACATAAAGGTAAAACGTAAGATAAGATAACGTAAACAATTTCACAAAACAAGTTTGTTTTTAAGGCGCCACCCGCCTTTCTTTTTCATTTATATAAAAGTCTAGGAAAGTTACATATTTAATCGTCTAAAAAACTACACGCACTAGTGCCGTTGAAAGGGGGAAAGAACGGCTACTTTTCCTAAAATTGTCTCGCACAGCTCAATAGCAAAAATAAAAACTCTAGGGGGCTTTCTCCACCTCTAGATAGATAGGCAAATCAGCCTGTTGATGCAAATTTTAGTTTTCAAATTTCCAGCTCGCACTCAAAACGAAGCCGGCTGTTTAATACTTAATAGGTACCTATTTTAACAATAATTGGAAGGAAGATAACCTTACCATCTCACATGTAGCTTTCTTAGGTTACATGCTTCGTAACTTCTTCACCATAACAGCTCAACCAGACAAAATCTCGAACGTAATGCCAGCAACGTACACACAACTAACTCTCGATGCACCGGTCTTGTCTCCACATAAGAAATAAGATAACGTACTCTAACTTACAAAAAAACACGAGGTAACGTACAATGAAGACAGACATCCTCTCTCGGCCGTGGCTCGGCAGAGAGTCCCCTCAAAAAACCTAGCCGTCTTAGCACAAGCGTTCCCCCTTGTCCCCACACACCGCAGTGTTCTCGCTGGTACACTAAAGGTCCAGTGGTCGCTTAGATTATCAAAGATTTACAATTTAGTTAAGTCGGTTCTAGGATTTTTAAGGTTGACCTCAAACCAAATTATGCAATTAGCATTAAATAAAACGTAAGTTAATTATATCTAAAAATGGACCGTTACACACATCCATGGGGTTTCCTCACGTACGTAATTTTCATTTTATTACCTTCCTTTTTTCATCTTTTCCATCTCTCGGTGGGTGCACCTCGTTATTTTATTTGGCCTAACCCAGATAATTCACCCTGTGTATTAATACCGTTAATAAAAATATATGAAATGTCAATAATTCCAGTTTTGTGCGTGAATCCATTCGCTAATAAAACACTTTTTTGATCATAATTGGTTAAAATCAATTTTAAACAAGAAAATCGTTCAAAGTAAACATAAATGAAATTGAAGTACAACACCAAGACCGCTGGTATTTCTGTGACGTATCCAGTATACACGTAAATCCAAAGCATAAAGTGAATAGAGAATCGTGCATCTACATATTTTACATAACACGGTGTTCATGCATATCTACGGAAAGCACCCTCTTTGATATTCCTGCGGTGGTTGATGACACTTATAATACTTGAATTTATAAACTGCTTGATGTTGTATAACTTTGTACTGTTTTATTACAGGCTTGAAAAATTAATAAAGAGGTATTTTCGCAAAGATGGATTTGAAAATATATCGCGATTTTAATTTAATATAGGAAGGTTTATAATACACGCGAATGTGAAATTATTAGCACTAGATTAGTTATGGCATAGATTAAATAATATACATAGATGGTTATTTCTTGTGTAAATATATACCCTTCAAAAAATCGGCAACCAAAATGTGTGTATCGACACGATATTGTTAATTTTGAAATAGTAACCAAGTACAAATGGTCTACATTAACGTGTTTACAGTTTCAAAATTTATGGTTATAAATATCTTGATTTTGATGTCCTTTTCGCATAAAAATATAATTATCCATAATGAGCACAAAAAAATGGTGATTAGATGATTAAAATATTGTAATTTTTGTTTTTTTATAGTCACAATTTCTTTTATGTTCTTTCTGTATCCTTTTTCCAAACGTTTTTCCAGTCTGTCCAACATAAATTTAAGGGCATATACCAGCTGTAAGTTTATAGACTTTTATTTTATTCTTGTGCTCAGGGGGGAGAAAAAGGAGGGGCAAAAAAAAAAAAAAAAAAAAAAAAAAAAAAAAAAAAAAAAAAAAAAAAAAAAAAAAAAAAAAAAAAAAAAAAAAAAACAACACCCCAAAACAAAGGGAAAAAAAAAAGGGGGGAGGGGGGGGGGGGGGGGGGGGGGGGGGGGGGGGGGGGGGGGGGGGGGGGGGGGGGGGGGGGGGGGGGGGGGGGGGGGGGGGGGGGGGGGGGGGGGGGGCGGGGCGGGGGGGGGGGGGGGGGGAAAAAAAAGAAAAGGAGGGGGGGGGGGGGGGGGGGAATCCGGCGGGGGGGGGGGGGAGGCCACCGGCGCCCCCAACGAGTTGGGGGTGGGGGGGGGGGGGGGGGGGTGTGGTGGGGGGCGCGGGGGAATTTTCCGCCCCGGGGGGCGGGGGGGGGGGGGGGGGGGGGGGGGGGGGGGGGGTGGCGGCCGCGGCCGCGGGGGGCGCCCCCCCCCCGCGCCCCGGGGGGGGGGGGGGGGGGGGGGGGGGGGGGGATTTTTTTTTGTGGGGGGGGGGGGGGGGGGGGGGGGGGGGCAAAAAAAACCCCCCCTTGGGGGGGGGGGGGGGGGGGGGGGGGGGGCGGGGGGGGGGGGGGGGGGGGGGGGGGGGTGTGGGTGTGGGGGTGTAGAAAAAAGAGGGGGGGGGGGGGGGGCCGCCCCCCCCCCCCAACCCCCCAAAAGGGGGGGGGGGGGGGGGGGGGGGGGGGGGGGGGGGGGGGGGGGGGGGGGGGGGGGGAGGGGTGGGGGAAAAAAGTAAAAATTTTTGGGGGTGGGTGTTTATGGCCGGGGACAGCGGAAAACATTGGGGGGGGGTGGCCGGCGGGGGGGGGGGGGCGGGCCAAAAAGTAAAAAACTAACACCCCGCCCGGGGGGGGGGGGGGGGGAGGGGCCAACAGGGGGCATCGGGGGGCCACAACCTCCCACACAAATCAACGGGGGGTTTTTTTGTGTTTAAATTTTCCCACCCCCCGCCGGCACCTGGGGGGGGGGGTGGGGGGGGGGACCCGGGGGGGGGGGGGGAGGGGAGGGGGGGGGGGGGGGGGGGGGGGGGGGACCCGGACCACAAATTAAAAAATTGAAATGATATTTTTTTTGGGGTCTGGGTCCTCGCAAACCCACAACCGCAATTTTTTTTTTTAAGCACACCCGGGGATAAACATTGCCTTCGCTGGGGGGGGGGAGAGGGGCAGGGGGGGGGGGGGGGTGGGGGACCCCCACCGGGGTTTTTTTTTCAAGCCCGCCCGCAGGGAGGGCCATCGGGTTTGTGCGGCGGAACATCATGGGCAATCAGCATTAAGAGTAAATCGAACATAAACTGTATTGTCGAAGGCACGCCATTTCTTTTTTAGTTTTGTTGTACCGAATTTACGTGACGTTTACAATCACGTTTGTCCCAGCACATCAGATCAGACTTGCACACCTTACAAATTGTTATAGCACCATTGTAGAATAAAACCCGGAAATTCACTGATAAATTTATTCATTTTGTCAGCGTATGGTCGTTTTTTACCATTGGGCAGGTCTGACATACTTTATTATTAAAATATCAAGAATAAAATACAAAAAATAAAATTATCAACAATACAACGGAGAGAAATAAATTACGTTATTGACTCCTCGACGCATAACAGTAGACTAAAATAGTAAACAAGCTTTTAAGTCCACTAAGTGCCCACCAGAGGTCACTGTTGCGGCGTGTTGGCTATTCTGCAATAAACAGTTCTTGAATAAACTCTTGTCTTAGTAAGTATTACAATTTAAATGTGTTTAATGTTGTTAATGCGAGTTCTATAAGGTAAGTAATTATTTTATTATTAAGAAAGGAGGTGTACATTAAATTATAATATCCCTTTTATAAACTGTCAGAAATGGTATGTATAAACTGAATATGAAATTTCAAGCAAAATTTAATCTTGGGAAGCATTTGGGGTATGAATAACATTATTACGAGTGAAACTGTTTCCATCCACATATAAAAGAATCGCGGCGAGGAATCAAATTTCCGCCGGTTATATGGAAATATCGGAATGGAAGTGTTGCAAAGTCCTCTACAAATGCAATAAACACATAAAAAAGTTTGGCGAATTCGTGTGAAAATGCTGTTTGCACTTTCGGCTAAAATTTTTATTGTATCTAAAAGTGCCAACGTTGTTTTCCACTATGAAACTTACAGACAAATACTATTATGGGATCGCGATCGTTGTATCAAAGAAGATCAACTTTCAATATTTTTTTCCTTGTGTATAAGGAATATACAATTTAATTATTTGACTTAACTAATTTTAAAAATTTTAATTTGTCACATTGTTAATACAATCCAAGTGGGTGATATCAATTACAATGGTGGAAGTTGCAAAAATTGAAAATATAGATACACATTGTACAGTTAAAATAGAAACGTATTTGTTAGAAACATATATACAGATAACACGGTCATTAGTATGCGCAGTTTACTTTTATCCGTTGAATATTGACAGACGATGTATTACACACCTGGGAATTACCGAACCACATGATTGCAATAACGTGCAAAGCTAGCTAGACTGTAGTATCGCATAAGTTGTGCTGTGTAACGAGCGACTTTTTCGCCCTGTCTTTTTTAAAATAGTAAAACAAAGATTCTAAAAATTTAGTATTCAAATACATTTATTAAAGTAAAACAAATTCAAATTGAGACTCTTCTCCGAGCGGGAAGCGAGTGATTAACTACAACAGTTGTTTTTAAAAAGGTACTTAGAGGCTAAACAAGTTCATAAAAATTTGGCAATCGCCAACTTAACTAATAGTTATCGTCCAATATACGTAAGACATTTTTCTTTAGGCACCACCCTTTTTTTAAAATGATTACACCAAGGTTCTGGGTAATCGAACCCACCGTTAGAATTCAAAAATAAGGGAAAAAACGAATAAAACCGTCTCTCATGACGTTTATCCTTAATTTCACATAGTCACAAATATGTTATACTTAAATTTCAGAAACGTTAACAGATTTGCAAATCTACAAAGCAAAATTATTTGTTGCACACTAGCGAACATTTCCTGCCGACACCGGTGGACGTCGCAGCGTTGCTAGGTACCTAGTTTTATAATTTATGAAAACTGACCTTACCAGTGGTTGTGCACAGCTCTAATATGTTTTAGTTTCTTACTCACACAGCTACTACCACACTTGGGCATCACCTTCGTGGCTGGTGCGCTAGGCAATACTTATCTTCGGTTCAAATAAAATCTCAACGACATACTCGGACTCACAAACAACTGCCAAAATCCAGGTCATGTATCTTCTCTTGCCCGTGGCTCATCATTGTCTGTCTTTCGCGCTCAAGAAACACTACCGAAAACATCGTCCGATCCTCGCGCGCACTCATCGTAGCGTCTTAGGCACAACACAATTTTCACAGTAGCGCCACGTTACAGGGGCAATGCAGTATTATTTAACGAACTTATTTTAATCGAATCAGGAATTTAATTTATAACTCGACTCATTCTATTTAATTTACAACGAATGTGGTCCAAATTGTTGATTTCCAAAAAACGAACCGTTAAAGCTGAACTCTGCCCACCGATTAGCGAATGTGCTAAAGGTCAAATGTAAATTGCGCATACTAATGACCGTGTTCATCCTTTCGTGGTTTTATCTGTACAGTTACAGGTGGCATAAAACAGCAAGAGTAAAAACGAGAACCGAAACTAGAAGTAAAAGACCGAGAATGAAGACACATTGCATCTGCTTATATGAGCAGAGGTACCCACTGCAATACTATTGATATTCCGTGACAACTTATCAAGTCACGTTTTCCCATGTAGCAAAACCAATCATAAATAAAATTAAAGTTTTACGTTACAACTACATTAATACGAATAAGTGTCCACAAGTTATTCTGTACATTAATTTATCGCGTTAGTATAGTATTGTTCATATTCTCATATTTTATACATTAACACTCAACGTGGCCTATAGTCGAGAAGCAGAAACTAACCAACCCCCAAATCCTACGCCGAATCTGTCTAGAATGGGGTCACTTAGAAAAAACGAGGACATACAACCGTTCCCACAGACAATGTCAGGGCAGGTGGCAGGATTCAAACCCGCAGCTATGATAGGAAGACTTCTAGTCAGGCTTATCATCGCGCTCTAGTCAACAACATCAGCGAGCCTGTTTACAAAAATATGTTTTTTACTTATCTTTCAGTCACATACTTTCGACTACGTTAACATTATCATGACTAATTTTTATTTACTTATACATTTAATCAACAATAATATGCAATAAGAAAAGAGACAGTTGGACTATTATATACCTCAGAAAACTAATTTAATTTTCTAATTTTACAAACTATTATTTAGTCAGAAGTAATTTACACTACACAGAGCGTAAGTCGTTAATATAAGGCAGGAACAGAGTGGGCATAAAACAGATCCCTGCGGAGTCGGGGGGTTGATGAAACATGTTTCTAAGACTTCAGCGATCACAACGTGAAGTGTGAAGTGCGAGAGTAATTTGTTTATCACGACTGACCTGGTAAGCATTTGGATGAACTGCAGGTTTGTTATTAAGATATTTAATTATCCAAAAGAAAACTAATAAGCTAATAAATAAACTTTACAGAAATCTTTGAGAGTACACGTAATTCGGCTTCTTACGGCGATTACGGTTATTGAATGAATTATCTAATATTTTTTACTGAAAAAGTTTCTCTATTGAAAAAATTCACATTACACTGCATCCTTATTAAACTAAAACCAACATAGAAAATCCTGCATGACATTGACGAAGTAATAAAGTGAACTTTGATGTTTATTGAAGTAAATATTCTATTGATTCAGTTCCCAAGAAAATTACAGCTCGGTTAAAATTTAATCATCAAACACAGTCGATCTTAAAATCAAAATAAATTAATTAAAAATGTCTACTAAAGAAAGTATTTGATTTACATTACTGGAGTTTTCTGTGATAGACAAAAAAGCAAAGGTCAAGTTGCTTTTAGACAATAATTGACTTAACACTTAACCCGTGACAACTGATTAGAAACTCATTATTAATTATATTTTTATAACGAAAATATTGTATAAAAATAGTTCTGAAGGTTGTATATAAATACAAATTCTAAAAACAATGCATTTCTTGTGAATTTGAAGCATGGTAGAACAAATTCTTAAAACTGCAATACCAACGGATATACGTACATACATATATAAAATCTAAGGTCTGTGTCAATTATTATTATTTAAATATGTGGTCTAACTGTGTGGAAACAATATTCCAGGGTGAGAGGACACTGGAATCTTGGGTGGAATTTTTTCTAAAGCAAAAATTAGTTCGCATACTCAAATATCGGGTGTGTGTTAGTTGTCTTCAAATGTGTATCGCAGAAGGTACCTTTTGGAGGTTGTATATAGTTAAATAAAAAAAAAAAATCAAAAAAGTATTGGTGCTAAAGCAAGATTTTTCGTCCTCTCTCAATAAAATCACAAGGAAACTGAAATTTAGTGAGATGGAAAGAATATAGAGCATCCGCACGTGATATCACGTTTTTCAAGGTCGTTGCCTAGAAGATAAACAAATACCAAATCATAACCTCACTTTAGTTCTTTATAATATAAAAATACCATTGTACTTATTTAATAACTTTTTCAATTTGTATCTCTTTACATTTTTAATTAAAATGGCAATTTTTTTTGTATGGTGGCAAGTAATGGGGCAAGACAGTGTCAGAGTTTATAGAATTCCATCAACCTTTGATAATCATAAACAATATAATCAATTGGCGTGTGACAGGCGAAAATATTGGATAAATGTTTTACAAAGGGATGATCTAACAGTCAACAACTGAATATGGTAGAATATGCTCGAAATATTTTATTTCAGGTAAATAATAACTTACACTATTAACAGCTAAAACAAAGAATTTAAAAACAAATTAAGTTCCTCTTCTTGATAAAAGTTAAAATATAGAGTGGAATGAAAAATAATATTAACTGAAAATTTTTTGTTAATTATTATTTACTAACTTTTACAAATCTTATCACAGATAAGCATAACATATCTTTTTAAACAATTATTTTCCCGGCTATTTGCCAAAACGCTGCACCTTGGATTACAAAAAAGATAATATGCACATTATGTTCAGTACAACTGACTCAATAATGTTATTTTTAATTTCAACTATTCTGTCTAGTAAAACCAAAAACAAATAAAACACAAGGCACTCACCAGTTGACACTCACTTTAAAAAAGTTTAAAATATCTACCGACACGTGTTTCTGCTTGTCATAGCGTCATCAGGGTAGCCAGCACATTTAAAGAATCCAAAGTAAGGAAACTTGTAAACCTTAATGTAATAAACATTAATGGCTTCAGAGAACAGAATAATTGAAATTATATAGTGGAAATACCCCTTAGGGTCAATGAAATAATTTAAAAACAAATTAAGTTCCCCTTCTTCATAAAAGTTAAAATATAGAGTGGAATGAAAAATAATATTACTAGACAGAATAGTTGAAATTAAAAATAACATTATTGAGTCAGTAGTACTGAACATAATGTGCATATTATCTTTTTTGTAATCCAAGTTTCAGCGTTTTGGCAAATAGCCGGGAAAATAATTGTTTAAAAAGATATATGTTATACTTATCTGTGATAAGATTTGTAAAAGTTAGTAAATAATAATTAACAAAAAATTTTCAGTTAATATTATTTTTCATTCTACTCTAAAACAAAAAAAGTTAAATTAAAACTGTTTTATACGAAATACTAAATATAATAATAAAATGACAGATAATTAACAATATCTGGATACAGCGTTTTGGGGAAATGTTTGAAATTACTACTACCTTGCTTAATGTCTATAACGTATGGATCTACATCAATTAACGCAATTTTTTGTCTATATCTAGCAGTACTTTCATTGCCTAAGGTATAATAATAATCACTATACATGATCAAACCCAAATTTCCTTACACAGCACACACATGAACACGTTCACAATAAAATATTACAATCACTCCTGTGACTAAATGACATTTGGAGTTATGGCCTCTGCTTTGTTTTACCTCCAAGTAAGTTAGCCACGCCCATAAGGTCATATGCCGCAGATGATCTATTGTATAAATACTAAACGGCCTCAAGACAGATCTCTGTATGACCTTTTTTATTAATTCGCACTCACAAGATTATGAAATTCCACATGTTCCTTTCTATTCGCTAACTATTTATTTACAACCATTAAGTAATTAAGCAGCACCAATGAAACTTAATCAAATTAACGGTTATTCCGAACTTCTAGTTCATATACGTACCATTATGTTAATACCTTGTATATCATATGCCACAGCAGTAGCTTCGAACACTATAAATAGACGGCAATTTGTAATGACTCAAGGGCCGCATATGTTTCGAAGTTATTAATTACGCGACTTCGATATTGTTGTCTATATGATAAAGTTTGTAACCTTGTTCTTGCCTAGTCATCATGTATCAAGATATTAAGATTATCGAGGGCCTATTGTTAAACACAACTTGTACAACATTATAAATCACGATATAGCTTTAGTATTTATACGCTTTGCTTAATACAAAGTTTCAGTTAAAAGCTTAACGCAAATGTAGCGCAGTTCTGTTTACCAATCAAATCACTTAAATCATTAACACAAATAATAAGAGAAACTGTATCGAGACGTCCAAAGTAAACAAGTTGAACACCATAGTGGTGAATTTGCCACAGTTCCTATTAGATTTCAGAATAATGTAATATAGTACACATAATTTAACATTTCTTTTATCAAGTCAAAAAACTTAATAAAATTTAGATTTATATTTTGAGTGTGAGTACAACAAAGTAAAAACCACTTGTTTCTATGAACAAAATGAATATGAAAAATATTTATTTATTTATTTCATTATTATGTTTGATGTTAAAGTCTGCCTTGTAAAGCAGCAATTAGTAAAAATTGACATAATACCGGGATGAAATGAAACGTATACTGTAACGGTCCGTTTTAGGAAATAATTTAGATCACGTTCGTTGTAAATTAAATAAAATGGTTCAAGTTATACCTTAAATTCCAGATTTGATTAGAATAATTTTGTTAAACATTGTTGTATTACCCCTGTAGTGTGGCGCTACTGTAACAATGGTATTGTGAAAGACGTTTTTGTAACTAGTACGCGCGTTGATGGAATTGGACAATTTTCATTAGTTAATTTGGCGATTGCCGAATGTGTTTTTCTATTATATATTTAGTTTTAAGTTCATGAATTTTGTCTGGTCAATTGCTCGCTTCCCCGCCCGGAGAAGAGAGTTAAAAATCATGCTAATTTTGATATGTATATTTGTGTATTTGTGTTTTATTCCATTAAATAATTTGTGTCTTATTAAATCTAATAATAGGGCAGAAAAACGGTTACTAGTATCTGCACGAATTCCTCATTTCAGTGAAAAAAATGTTGCGATATGTGAAACAAGAGTGTATTGTTTATAAAAAAAAAAATGACAGATTTCAGTGAATTGATCGAAGGAAATTTTCACCACAAGGACATCCATTTTTCTATGAATGAAAATACAGCAAAACTAATCTTTTAAGGTGGCGATTTTAGCCACACTTCTTAATACGATATTTTCTTTATAATACGTATATTAATTCAATGGTGTGTACTCATACACTAGTGTTGAGAATGAAATAAAAATGGTAGCCGTATGAAAATCGTATTATAACGTTGATGGATTGTCGTCGATAGTAATGTCATTTGTTAAAACAAGTTATGTGATAATAGTGTAATGGTGTAACGTTTGTAACGGTCCGTTGTTTTAGAGTAATAATTTGGACTACATTTCTTAAAATTATATGGATAACATTTGAATTATCCGTTAAATTCCAAATTTGAATAAAATAACTATTTACTGCGCCGCAACTGTGCAGGAGAAACAAGTTGTTTACGCAGAGGTTCCGTCGCGCGCGCTCAATGGCGAATTCGGGGTGTGTTTAGCGGCAGACAGACTTGAATGAGGCAGGCCATAGAGAAAGCAGGATTAAAGTTGTTGGTGTGTAGAATTTTGATGACCTGAGACGGTGGTTTGAATTGTTAACTTTGTGAGTGGAAAGCGTTGGCAAGGCGAAGCCGATTTGTGGAAAGAGCTGAGCTGTTGAGAGTGTAATTAGGCCCAGGCCGTACACTTGACAAAAGGAGAAAGGAGTAAGAATGTTTACTTTTATTGACGTTTCTACGGCCAAAAATTTTAACCTCGAACCCCCTAGGTACCTAGGCACTATCCATCAACTTGTGTCTGACTTATGTGCCTCGCGAGTGAACAGTAAATTGTTGAAGTTCATTTCTATAAGATTTGCAAATCTGCTCCGTGCCTTTGAACTAAATTCGCGTAATGATTTTACCTTTACTTGTGTTTGATTATCATTGACTGTTTGTAGCTATACATTTTTTCCATCTTTCAATGGTAGCCTGTTATTTTTAAGTTAAGAAAAAACAATGTATATTTTAAACTTAAAAAAATGGTGGCGCCCAATAACAACTGAGTTGTTTTGATATTTTGTACTATTTGAGGTGGCGATTGTCGTGTATGACTTTGTTTTTGATTTATTTAGTTGTAAATTTGATTTGATTTATCTGGTTAATCGCTTTGCTTCCCCAGCCCGAGTTAAGAGTCGTAAATGTTGCTTTTTATGAATAAATGTATTTGTTTTATTCAATTGAATTTAACTATTTTGAATGATATGGTGACACATGTTATACGCTGTCTTATAATTCCAACAATCTGATTGGTCTTTGCTTAACACAAAGTAATGAATCAAAACATACACTTGTATTTTAGCTTCTACGAATTTGCAAAGATAGGACTATTATGCATTGTTTTTCACATCTGTACAACTATCTTTATGCATACCAACTAATAACAACAGTACATTATACAATACTCAATCGTTTCAGCAAAAGTAAATTATAATCCTGGACTATGTGCATACAATACAATAACCCACACCGTACGTAACACCGCATTCGTTTCTGGTATATAACTGAAAACGCGACATTGTTTTATTTTTCCCTAGCGCGAAACATCAGTAAATGAACCGAAAACATATCCTATTGAAATTGAAAACCATCGTGTAAATATTGCCATTTCTATTGTCCGTAGATATTCCTTTGTTTAAATGTCCATGGAAAAATGCACGCGAACTGAATACGTACACCAGAGCCGTCTTAACGAAATGGGGCCCTCTCTGGGACAAGTATTACAATTAATTATTATATTAATGAATATTCACATGAAACTAATCATAGCTTTTCTATTCAGAAAATGAAGTACCAGTTGCCGTCTATTTTCTTTTCATCAGGATGGTTTTTTACAGTTTTATCCACATGATAATCGGAATCGGGATAAGTTTGGAAGATGTATTGGAATTTCATTTAATTTCTGTAGGGTCAAGAGATATTTGCCATAAATTTTTAAAGCTATTATAAAAACTGAGGAGAACTAATAAGCTCGAAACCGGTCTATGTCTGGTTAGGAATTGACAAATGATATTGGCTACCGATCTATCATGATTTGAAAGTATAATCCAATGCAGGTCGAGGTATTTGCCCGCTGAGTAGTTGTTTCGTTCAAATCGTATTTAATAACAGTACTTTAGTCCACCTGGGCTAGAGGTCGCCGCTCTCGGTACTTGCTTCGCAAGTCGCTATCCGCCACTGAGACATCTATGATGTCGGTCGGATAGTAGCATTTGGACCATATGAGAAGTTTCACATACCTCTCACCACTACTCTATTATAACAAGTGAATTTCGTTTTTTTTTGTTTCGCAGATTTCTGATGAAACAACCCCAACTACTATACAAATAAAATTCAGCATTGTCATCCGGATTGCGGAGGGTACATAGGTGTCAGCCCGGTATATTTCAGCAAAAGACGGCCCTGAACAACCTATGTTCTTATTACAAAATACTGTAATGCAACAAAGAGGTCTTTACGAATGCTTCAACATTTTCCCTAGGGTATTGTTTATTGTTAAGTCTTCGGGTTTTCTTTGGAAAAATTACACAATGCTGAAAGTGGAACAGTGCACGATGCATTTATTGCAGCTCTGACAAAGTTTATGTTAATTGTTTATAAATGCAGCGTTTCGGTAATGACTTTTAATGTCAGGCTCCTTTACGAATTCACTCTTCTGAAATAAACTGCCAGCCATAAAGTTGTCGAGTATTTACTACAAAGATAAGAGGCAATGTATAAAACCAATTGTAAACATGTATGATATAACGAGATAACAGCTTATTGTATTGTACACATAATACAGTGTGTCTGTAAAGTGGAATAAATTCATTATTTCTTAAACCAAAAATATTTTTAAAAAATCCTCGGACACGTCGATTTTTAATTTCAATTTTAATTCCAATTTATATACAGCAACATCTGGTGTCCCGCAAGGGTCCAATCTAGGACCCCTGCTGTTTATTATATTTATTAACGACCTAACAACGCTTCTCAAGTATGGGAGCCTCCTCCTTGCAGATGACTTAAAACTATATGCAGCCATAAATAACATAAACGATTGTCTTGAATTACAGACACAAATAGATCTTGTCGAAGATTGGTACAATCGAAACAAACTCCTCATGAATGTGTCCAAGTGCAAAACTTGTTCTTACACAAAAAATAGTGATCCCGTATATTACAACTACTCTTTCAACTCTTCTGAACTTTCACGTTGCACTTTAATGCGGGATTTAGGAATTTATTTTGATAATAAACTCACCTTCAACGAACACATTAGGTTAACTTCTGCATCCGCACTTAAGATGTTAGGGTTTATGCTGCGAAACTGTCGAACTTGTACCAATATCAAAGCCCTCAAAACGTTATACTTTTCGCTAGTGCGTTCTAAACTGAAATATGGTGGATTGATATGGCACCCTTACTATAATACCTATACAAATTTGCTAGAACGTGTGCAAACACGCTTCCTGAAATTTTTAGCATTTAAAGTCGATGGGATATATCCGGCGCGTGGTATTGAACATGATTTATTAACCTCCAGGTTTGAAATACAAACTTTAGACCACAGGAGAATATTATCAAGTCTTACGTTTTTGTATAAATTATTACACAATACTGTGGATGCACTAGCCATACTATCAATGATTAACTTCCAAATTCACAGACCGAACGTAAGAATTAATCAGACATTCTATCTCAATCATGCCAGAACCAACATGCTTATTAAATCTCCGATCTATGTTATGAGTGATAATTTCAACAAAATATCCCATTTATGTGATATTAACCACTGTTCTTTAAAAGAATTAATGAGTATTGCCAACAATTATTTTTTTTAATCTCACCTTAATGATATAAAGTATACTCCAACTTTATTGATGCATTTATTTTGTATTAATTTTCTAATAGTGTGTCTTGAACTGTATTTACATCTGTGATTTTGTGTAATATTTTTTTATATTGGCATTTTTTCAAAAATATGTATGATATTATATTTACATTATTCTTTTGTTTTTTACTTTTTTTTACATTTCTTGTATACTGTTTTAATGTTACACTTTTGTAAGTTGTCCTGTAATTGAATTTTATCTGTTGGGCAATAAATAAATATTATTAATATTAATTGCACACCTTATCCTTTATTTCTTGGTAATGACGTCATCACTGTTTCCGCTGTGACGTCATCGATTGTTTTAAATGGAACACCTTGTATATTTCTCCATTTTCGGATTCCGTTTCAACAGCTAATTCCAAATATGTAGCACACTTAGGGTCTAAAATTGATAAGTTGAAAGATAAGGCCATTTTGAATATAAGAATTTACTAATTTTTCATGTTTTGTTTATTTTACTTTTTTACTTGGTTTTTTTTTTAATGGCCGTACCTATTAAGTCTTAGACCCTAAGTGTGATACATATTTAGAATCAGCTGTTAAAGCAGAATCCAAAATGGATAAATATACAGGGTGTTCTATTTAAAAAAACATATTGATGATTTCATAACGGAAAGTGATGACGTCATAACAAAAAAAAATAAAGAATAAGGTGCGCAATTGAAATTAAAAATCGACGCGTCCGAGGATTTTTTATAAATATTTTTGGTTTAAAACGAATTTATTCGAAACTTTACGGACACTGAATAAGGGAATTTGTTTGGCCACCCCAATTGGATAATCTTCTACTATACTGCAGTTTAATGTAAAGGTATAGTTATTGTCTTATATACGGAGTCCTAATAAGGATTGCTTCAACGACTATTAGAGCTATTAGCACTGTGCATCATGCCATCTAAGGCTCAGTGCACACGAGCGAAAACAAGACGGAAGGCGGCCATGCGACAACCGCATACTTAGCACAGAGGTTGCAATAGTATTCGTGTTTAAACGTATCACAAACGATGACTACTCTGCGGCTGCGGAACGTTCGCAGTCCAGCAGCATCACCCATAGCAATGTGGAGGCCGTATGTTATCCGTTCGATTATTTATGGGCTATTGTACCATATGAAGTGTATCACACGAGCGACACACACCGTTACGGCTTCAACATTATAGTAAGCATTTCTACTGGAGGTATAGATAGCCAATCTGATATTTGTATGTTTTTTCTGCAAGACATTTTTCAGGATATGATAAAGTTTGTCACAGATCGACATTCTAAAATAATTAAAACTGTGGCTTCGTCATCTTGAGGCTGGTTAAACGGCGTATGAAAACTCCCCTTTTTAATAAACGACAGCTCACTATTGGGTGTACCCAATGTATCCTATTTGTCTTTAAAACTTGCAACCCGAGGTACACTACGATTACACGCTGTTGAATGCCCATGGCGACTAGCACTTAACCAAGAGCAAAAGTCACTGCGTCTTTCTTCCGCAGAATTTCCTACATACCGTGTAACTGTACAGCCACTGGGAGGCTTTCTTTCCATCTTAGTTTCAGTCGTGTGCATCGAGCCTAAAGCCGGGTACTCATATGCGCTCCGTATCTGTATTTGTATCATGTATTGTAACGGATACTGTAACAAAATTTGATGTGTACGTTTGGCCAGTTCGCGAACTTACTAAGAACATGAAGAGCGATCCGAGCGCCTGTCGGTAAACGCCGCGAACACAAAGAGGAACGGTCCAGTGTTGTGGACGGTTCGTAGCTGGAACGCAAGTCAGTACGTGGAGTGTTCCGATCATGTATCGAAACTTGCTATCATCAGACGGGATACTTCTGGAGACGACATGTTGCAGTGAACTTGCTTCGAACACTGCGGGTCAAGATATCGCAGGTCGTTACGTCGACTATTCACCTAGGCGTACATACAGCGAACTGATACTGTAACTGTTACAATAGATGATACAGATACAGATACGGAGCGCATAGAGTACCCGGCTTAAAACATAACGCTGATTCTTGAAAAGGCATACGGGGCACAGCTGCACGTAGTCTGGCTTGTTTTCCAAGACCTTTGAATTTTAACTTTTGCCTCATTTGTATTTGATCAATTATTCCATTTAAATTGAAATAAATATTCACTCGCTTAATAACACTTTAATTTGTTAACATTATAATAATAATTTTGTAGACAATACACATTCAAACACGATTTGTTATTTTGATGCAAATCATTTATAAACAAATTGATAATGGGAATTTCTTGAAGGATTTTCTGGTCTGCTACTTCGGAATAATAGGTCCTGGGTAAAAAACGTTTAGTAATTAAAAATTAATTAACCGATTAAATTATAAGACACAAACAACATTATTTCGTGTTCCATTTTACGAAATTTTACTCTGTATTTTTAAGATTATACTGGCTTTATTTTAAAATTGAAACACGTGTCTGACCTTGTCCATGATTGTCTTGATCATTTACCTAATCGATTTGGCATAATTTGAAGAAATACAAATTATCTGAGTTTTTCCTATTAACAGACATGGTCAAGTAATCATCTTCACAAGGTTTAGTTTAACAATCAATCAATAGCAAGCATTTTTATATAATTATTCCTTCCTTCCCACGGTCAAATAAAATGTCTGTTAATTTCTAAAATTACAATTTCCTAACCACTTTCATGCGAAAAACAAAGAAAATATCCTCTGAAAAAAAGTTTGCAAAAAGACATTTCTTTGTGGCTCTGTGAAAACCGAGTTTAAATATAAAAACAGCGGTTCCTTGGTGGTAAACAAGAAGAAACATTTTTACATCTCCCAAAACACTTTCCTTCAGATTTTTAATATGTTTGTAACAGCAGCGCTCTAAACAATTTCTTCTAAAATGCGATGAAAGCTGTCTCGGAAAACAAAATATTTTCCTTGCAGAAATTTAACAGACGTTTTGTCGGATTGGTGTGAACATGGACGTACTGATATTCTACATTGAATATAATTAAATTCGTCGTGTTTTAATTATCAGTAAAGTATTTTATAATTAAATTAATTTCGTTTCGTTTTAGAAGTACCGAATTATATGATTTTATTAGGCGTTTTCTACATTAAATCCTTTTCAAGTGCCATCTTTATGGCCCTCAATGCGAAATTTATTATCCAATTAAAACAAACTTACAGTTCATAACTGAAGAGGTAATTAACTCTTATATAAATGTTGCGTGTTGGATTTCAATACTTTTCAGATGAATCAGTGTCAGTATTGACAAATGAGTGAGTGGTGGGCAGGTTTATTTTGACCCGGTTTTAATTAAATGTAATGAAAGGAAGGCATTACAAGACAGTGCTTAAAAAATAAATTTTAACGTTTATAATTAATTATCTGTCATACATTTTGGTACCGAGCTTTTAAAAATTCACGATTATTAAAAAATATCATACCTTTTTAATGGTTAATATTTTTGTGAAAATACCTCCTCAAAGATGAAGAAAAAGCTTAAGCCTAATTTAGATGAGTTCAGACTTGTCAGCAGTGAACGTCACTAATACCTGTGTTATTAATAGCATCGTTAAAGAAAAAAATGGGGAAAAGTTGCTCTGATAATTTATTTAAATCATTAAAATCCGTTCGACTCTAGGAAGCACCCTGTATAGTAATAAATTTTTGGGCATCGCGTGCAAATTATAGGATCTAAAATCAGTTTGTGCGAACGTTTACTATTGGCAATAAAAGTGGAACAAAATTCAGAATACGAACTAAAAATAATATGCAAGACATAGATAGATGATAATCAGGTGGTATTTTTTCAGAGCCGGCACTAAAAAATATATAAATATAAGTACATACACCACATTAAAATTCATGTGGTGTGTTTATTTCTATACCTGTAATATATGTAACCGGCGTAACCAGTATCGAGGCAGAACGTTGCAGGAAACCGGGATAGTCGTATGTAAAATTATACGTACCGTGGCACTTTCTCCCCAGTTAACTTAGCAACAGGAAAGCTTGCGGTTATCTTCATGGTAGTATTTGGTTTGGTTCTAGCATAAAACCTACTTAGCAATGGCGCACCATGTGTGCATAAACTACAAAAAAAGTATTGAAAACTACAATGACCTTACAACAGATGGGTCACATATTCTGTGTACTCCATGTAATCGACGTTATGTATTTCATACACGCCGTGATTGTGAAAAACATTTAAATTCGGTTCTCCATCGACAGAATATTGCCAGTACAGTTACAAAAGAGGAATTTTTTATGATTTGTGTGTCATGTTCTGTGCATGTGGTCTTGGAACGTGGTGAACAATGGACAAAATATGTACCAGGTTTCTTTTATCTAGTAGCCATACATTGCGCAAAACATATCTACCAAGTGTTACAATAGCAAACATAGTAGATCATATACTGAATATAAGATCAGACTACATGACACCAAAATATACGTGCCACAAATCTTTCGACATCATCATTGGAGAGAGGGAGGAATGGCATACAGGAGCTCCTGACATTCTACGCAAGGGACTCACCTGGTACACAGACGGGTCTAGGACAGAAAAAGGAGCTGGGGCAGGAATATACGGAGAAAGATCAAGGGAGAGTATAAGGCTCTCACTGGGACACTACTCTTCTGTATTCCAGACAGAAATCTGCGCGATACTACAATGTGTACATGAAAACATAAGCAGAGCGTGCGAGAATCAATTAATATTTATCATATCGGACAGCCAG